>OY998238.1:53440216-53972432 GCA_963922005.1 Cornus suecica | reverse complement strand
AACTCAATAGACCTAACTTTGATGTATGGTCCTTGTATATATATGCAATAGCATAGAGAGGCCCCTTTAGTTTTTTCACACTAAAACTCATGCAAACCCTAACTTCTCATATATATAAGTGTATATACATGTATACAGAGGTCTAGAGTTGCAGACATGTCTTCCAATTAAGTCGGGGGTGAAACAGGAAAAATTCACAAAAAATACCAAAACGTTGTCGTACCTATGCTTAAAACGTATGGGTCCTACGATTCAAGTGTAGGTCCCAAGCATACCTCAAAGTGTAGGTCCAAGCATAGAAATGTGATTTCCATCCACTTTTTGAAACTAGAAGCGTAGGCAAAAGCGTAGGTATTTTGTGGAAAATCACTTTTCTCCGTAAATGCACCAAAACGTATGTCTCGAACCCACGATACTTTTTGCTGAAGATGACGGCTTCTGAAAATGCCATTTTACCATTCGGGAGCCATTTTTGTCTCGGACTTCTTCTTTGAATCTTCTCTTGGATAGAAAGAACATCATCTTCAGTTAATTCACCGAAGTTAGCTCCGTTTCTTCATTAAGATCCAGAAACATGTCTTAACACACAAACGCAATAAAAATACCAAATAATGGAATGAAATAACGTAACAATAGTGAGTTAAGGGGTCAAAATGACTAATATTTGACACGTATCACACCCCCAAACTTACATATTGCTAGTCCCTTAACAATAAACTCAGGGAACATTCCTTGTGATGAAATTTTTAATCTAACTACTTTAACTATTCTAACTAATCTAACATAATCCCTTGCTTTCTTGAGGGTCAATGATTACACTTAGCACGTGTAACAAGCCTTTTAAATCCCTAAGTTACCTCTAGTGGATGAGTGAAGTCTCTTGAAGGTTTCTAGTGATGGTACCTACAAACATCTCAGTTTTTATAATCACGCAGTCATAAGTTCACACACAAATTCAATGAAGTCATGATACAATGCAAAAGACAGCATGGATGCAAATACTCCCACTTACTACTGAACAACAATTATATCAAGCTTCGTGTCATGAATGGTTCCCACTAAAGTGAATGATTTCACTTCTTTCTACTTAAAATCAAGACAACCTTCCGTGATTTTGTGAACACTCAACTATGATATTTCAGTTTCTCTTCTTCTACTTCATTGATCAAACTTTGCCATTTTTAATAAAAACATATCCTTTCATCTTTCCACTTTTCATCCCTTTTTGTCTTTCTAAGCTCCGGACTTTCCAGTGGGGATTTTTAGTCCTGACCAATTGGGCCTGAGCTTCTTCCATGGGATTTATACTCATAAATCTTCTCCCCTTTAAACACGAACAATTATATTCGTTATACCAAGACCCGATTTACTTAGATCGAAGAACTGCTTTTTGCATTTTTTTCTAAAAAACTTTCAATTTTTCCATTTCAACCATAATAACTCCCCATCTCCCCATTTTATTGTGGCAAAATTATTTTTCAACTATATAATAAAAATCAACCTATTTCTCATAGTGAATGTGTGCTTGTGCTTATAGGTCAAAGTCATCCTTCTTAATTTCAATTCACTCATTCACTCACCCATGTAAAACCATATCACTTCACTAACTTGATCTAATCATTACTCTCATGAATGGGAATATCACATCACATACTATTCATGCATCATAAACATGAACTCAATAAAATTATAATGCAAAACATTCATGCGTAAAACCAAAAAACTGCTCCAAAAATTTTAAAAATTTTAATTTTTTTCCGAAACTTTCATTCCTTGTAATCTTATACCCTTACCCCCAAACTTAAATTAGACAATGTCCTCATGGTCAAAAATAATATAGGAGAACAAATACAATTACCCTTGAAGCTTAATTCTGGATTCCAAAGCGAATCATGAATTCTCTCCCCCAAACTTAATTTGGATTACTTGTAAATATCATCAAGAAAGCACAACTACCCAATCATAGCAAGGGAAAAGAAATGTCATCAGAAATATCCAAAAATCAACACATGTTTTCAAGGAATCAAAGACTCAAAGATTTGTTTTTAGAACAAACATAATAATAACATAAAAAAAAAACTAATTTAGCCTTAAGGGCCTATAATCCTAAAATGAGATAAAATAAACAAAGACGTGTCCTCAAGGGTCTACCATCCCTAAAACAAAATAAAATATAATCAAAAATCCTAAACCTAAAGGTAAACCCTAATCTTCCTCCTCTTTTTCATCACTTGACACGACACTTTTCAACCATATCCGGTAGTTTGCAGTCTTTTTCAACTTTTCTAAATCTTCCTTTGGATATATCTTCATAGTTGTCCACCGCATCTCATCCAACTCTTCTATCCTAGCACCTAACTGCTCAACAATGATCTTCGATAATAAAAATGGGTATGGAAGATAATGTTCAAATTTATCGGCACCTGCCCATTCTCTACTCATAATTGCTCGGGCAATAGCCATCTCAGGCATAATCAATGTTGGAACACACACTTCATACCCATGAGTTAGGGCATACAAAGTTCTAAGCATAATGTGATCTCTTGTACTAGTTCGATTATTGGGCCGAAGTTGAGCCGAAATGACATAATCCAAAAAAAGCAGATCCGGCTTCAACCACCAATTATCACATGTCCTATCTTTCGAATATGATACTGCACACAATTCATGAACCATCTCCTCATCCATATGTGGCCATACTTGAGGATGTTCCTTCAATATTCCTTGTAAGTTTACCGGAGTACCGATATGTATATTCCACGTATCGGCAATACTTCTTCTTCCAATCACAATAGGAGCATTCCACTGAGTCACTTTGGCCTTCATAACCTCAAATCCTAGCAGTCCCAAAATTGTCATATTTTCATAGAATTTTTGGACCAAGCCCGGATACACCTTTTCACCCGCCGGTTTTTCTAAACTTTTCAATCCTCGTTCTCTAAGGATTTTCCTTATGGGCACAACTAATACTCGATTTGTCCTTTCTGGACGAAATATCTCTTCAAATTGTAACCAATACTGCAAAAATGATTTTGGTGTAGTTCAGCTTCCATTCCGACTCATAGCTCCTTCATTCGTGCTCTTCATATCCACAAATGGTTCCGTACCTTCTATGAATTCCTCCGGGTCAGAATAATCTTCATTAGCATTATCTATACTAACCCTTATTGAGATAGACATAATAGAAGAAGAATATCTAATCTAATGCTTACTCCTTGAGAATTGTGAATTGTGTCTAATCTATGGATGTATTTATAGATGGATGTAGTAGAATCCGAAGAGAAAAAGGATTTAACCCTTAGCTAACTAGGAAAGGGGAAACAATAACTAATCCAACTCCAACTTGTATTTGCATTCCGTCTCCTTGTAAGATTATGATTACTCTAAAAATTCTACAAAAATCTACAAAAGAATCCTAAAAATAACTTAAACAAATCCTAATACAAGTACAAGTACAAACCAGGCCAAAACACCCCGCAAACGAGTTAAATTTGTAAATTTTCAAAACTCACCTTGCTCTACCCTACGCTCTACGCTTGGAGCGTAGGTTGGCCTGCAAGATTTTTTTTTTATTATTTATTTTTAAATACACTCATAAATCCAACACATATACACCCTCAAACTTAAATGCACAAATATCTCCATACTGCATTTTAAATTATTGAAAGAATTCAAACTTTCAGCAGATGTAAAATACGCGTAAACATCCGAGGATATATCCAACAATATGATTGATCAGCAAAACTTCAACTTTATTCACTATGAAAATATCAAAAATATTTAGAAGATAATCATTCAAGCAGTCACATCAAGCCCTATACGAAACTATCCGCTCAATAATTTATCTCTAATGTATAAAAATAAATGAAATAAAAATAAAAATAAAACAAAAACCTAACCAAAACTAAGCTAAGACTCATCATTAGAGGGTGGTGGCGTAGGTGGAATCTACACACCCATATGCTGACTCATACAGGTAATCCTATGAAATAACCGCCTCTGATATCTCCGTCGGGCCTGTCTCTCCTCTGCCAAAGTCCGCTCTAACCCATGCATCCGTGCAATCAGAGCATCAAACTGCACCTGAGATAGAGTAACAGTACCACCCAAAATTACCTTTGGTAACACAACCTCCTCCTCAGCAGCCGGTATCTATGACATCTCCACATCATTAGCAGCCTCAGCCTCCTGAGCCATACCTGCATCAGTCTAACTAGCCTGACCAGCCTACTCCAGGGCCTGTGTACCTGGTAATATGCCGAACACTAGTCGACATCGCATAATATCATCTGCATGCAACCGGGTCCAGACACCAGTCCACATCCCTCTAGCATACAGAGTACCCTCTCTATATCTGTTCCACTCACCCGCATCCATCTCAATCCCAACATCCATCATAAGCTTCATTACCAAACACGGGAATCGAATTTGAAATAGATACTGGCCAACCTTAGTCTCCTTGCGTAGATGAATATAATGTGTATATGGGCCTTCTCACAAAATACGTGGGATAGAAATCCACCGCTCGAACTCAAATGCGTAGTGGAGGGCCGAAAATTGTGTATAGCACATGGTCACGTGGCTGTGCGGAAGAATCTGAGATCAAACTATCATATCCCAGAACCATAGCATAAGATGATAGTTCACCTTCTTCGTGCAGTTCAGATGATCATCCGCCCACTGCCTAGTAGTCTGAAGTGTAACCAACTCAGAAATAGATGGGAGTATCTCGGGCATAGGTGGGAACACAACAACTAGCTTGGGTGGACACTCGTTTGGAATACCCCACGCCTCAAGCAATAGTATGGGGAGTAATCTCAATCTCTGTACCTCATACCACTGTCCGTAGTCTCGACCCCCTGCTGAAATGGCGCATATACAACTAGAACTCCCGAATCATATCCTCGCAAATGTGTGGGGTAGTTGGGGCAAGAATAGGAAGTAGGCGTCGAGCCCTCAATCGACCAGGCAGGTACTGGCTGTAAATCCTCAAATATCTGTAATAAGTATATCCGCTCCTGCTGATACCCCTTCCGGATCGTCCGGTCTAGTAAATCCTCTATCGATGCTGTCCGGGGCACATGTAAATACGTAGTCAAAACTCCAGGGTCACCCTCCACAGGTGGCTCCGGTACCCTCTCATTTGCTCGATCATCGCCCTGCGTGACGTCCTCCTCTTACTCAACGACATCTCCCTCTCTATCCTCCTCCCTCTCCTCAGCCTGTTGCTCTGGCATAAGTGGCGGTGATGGTGCCCGTGGATCAACTAGCTCAACTACTAAGCGACCATATGGTAATAAGATGTCGCACCCCTGTGTAGATCTCTCTGGCACCTCTACCTCAACAGACGAGGAATATGAGGATGCCGCGTCGACATACTATGGCCTCCTGGTGTGTGTACTCCAACATCAAATCAGGGACAGTGCAGGAGATGAAGATCTCAACCTCTATCGCACCGGTGGATTAGCCGCAACTGTAGCCTGAGCCACCTGTCTCGCTGACACTTTGGTCCGTGCCATGCCTACAATAGGGAGTTTTTGAAAAATAAGCGATAATAAAATGAACACCGAATCAAACTATATCTATATATATCTAATATGACAATTAAATAAGCCGTCATCCCAAAAATTCGATATTTAATCCGCTTGCGAATTCGAAAAACTCAACTTTTTAGAAAATTGATTAAAACAAGATTTTGAACGGACTTGTTCGTCAATACTACTTTAGAATAGTTAAATAAGTCATATGAAATCAAAATAATGGAACAAAACTCACCGAATCGGAAGAAACAATGATTTTTTAAAAATTGAGTTTCGGAGACTTTTTGAGTTCTTCACGTGAATTTGGACAAATCACCAACTAATCCAATGATTTGCTGGCCAAGAATGATGAGGAATTGGATGGGTAAATAGTAGAATCAAACCTCTCAAAGAATGGTGGAGAATTGAGAGAGAGAGAAGAGTTTGAATGCAGAATGGGGGGGGGGGGGGGGGGGGGAACTAACAACGGGCCTGTTTATAACAGGCCCGCAACTACGCTTCAAGCGTAGCTTGACCTACTCTTGAAGCGTAGGTCTCTGGCCCCCAAAAAAAATTATTCTCTTTTGCCGTCATCTCGTACCTTCTTCAACTCCACACTTCTTAAATGCTTCCTAGGCTTCATTGAAACTCCATACTTAAATGATGTTGGCCTCGCGACTCGATTTTACGGACTCGATCTTAAATGCCGAAATAACTATATTACCGTCTACAGATACAAACTAGGCTTTAAAGCTACTCTTATTTACCTAGTACCAATGTTTAATGTCAGTGGTACGACGTTGCTTCTTCTCAATACTTCGGATCAAGCTTATCCAGCTCGGGTGGTGGTTCAGTTAGATTAATCGTTTCCACCACACACTCAACTGGTCGAACCTCTATATAATGCTTCAATCTCTATCCATTCACTACAATATTCTTTCTAATGTCAAGATCATCGATCTCCACTGCTCCATGGGGGAAAACCTTCGTAATCTTGTATGACACATCCCATCTCAATTGGAGCTTGCCAGGAAACAATTTGAGTCTCGAATTAAATAGCCAGACTTTTTGACCGGGCTCAAAAACTTTATTTCTAATATGTTTATCATGAAACGCTTTTGTTCGAGTCTTGTAAATCCGAGAGCTTTTATACGCATTATTTCTCAACTCCTCAAGCTCTTGAAGTTAGAGTTTCCGCTACGCACCAGCTTTCTTTATATCGAAATTCAATCTTCGAATAGCCCAATATGCTCAGTGTTCCAGCTCTGCAGGTAGATGACATGTTTTACCATACACAAGATGATATGGCAACATACCAATTGGTGTCTTAAACGTAGTTCTGTACCCTTAAAGTGCATAATTTAGCCTTCGAGGCTAATCCTTGAAATCCGGACGCACAGTTTTTTCCAAAATATTTTTAATCTCCCTATTGGAAACCTCCACTTGACCTTGTGAATGGGGGTGATATGGCATACCAATTCTATGAGTGACACCGTACTTTTCACAAAGCGCAGAAAGAAACTGGTTGTCAAACTGGCTTCCACCATCACTGATAAGAACTCTTGGTATTCCAAATCGTGAGAAAATGTTTGATTTTACAAATTCTTCCACCACATCATGGTCAGCATGTTTGGTGGCTATCGCTTCAACCCCCACAAGTATATACTCCTTCTTATTTGCTTTCGGAAATGGTCCCATGAAATCAATACCCCATACATCAAATAATTCTATAATCAGAATTGGGGTTAAAGGCATCATGTCTCTTTGAGATATGGATCCAAGCTTTTGATATTGAAAACATGCATTGCAAAACTCGAAAGCATCTTTGAATATGGAAGGACGGTAAAATCCACTCTGCAGCACCTTTTGGGCTATCTTTGAAGCTCCAAAATGCCCTCCACACTCCAACGTGTGATAAAATGTAAATATGCTTTGCACCTCACTCTCAGGGATGCATTTTCTGATAATCTGATCAGAGCAATACTTGTACAAACGAGGATTATCCCAGATATATAATTTGACTTGGTTGAAGCATAGGTCTTTCTCATTCTTAGACCATCCTTTTGGGATTCGACCTGTGGCTTTATAGTTGACAATGTCAGCATACCACGGTATTTGTTCCACCACAGCCACACTGAACAGATGTTCATTTGGGAAAGAATCCTTAAAAGGAGTAATTTCCTTTGTGGATTCGACAATAATCCTTGACAAATGATCCGCTACAGCATTCTTTGAACCCTTCTTATCCTTGTTTTCTAGGTCGAATTCTTGCAACAATAGAATCCACTGAATTAGTTGGGGCATAAAGTCTTTCTTTGTCAGCAAATGCCTCAGAGCGACATGATCTGAGTAAACGACAACCTTGGTGCCTAATAAATATGATCGGAATTTATCCAAGGCGAAGACAACTGCCAACAACTTATTCTCGGTAGTTGTGTAGTTCATCTAAGCTTCATTCAGAGTCCTACTAGTATAATAAATAGCATACGACAACTTATATTTTATCTGACCCAACACAACTCCTATGGCATAGTCAGAAGCATCGCACATGAGCTCAAATGGTAGAGACCAGTCTGGCGAACGAATAATCGGGGCTGATGATATTTGAGCATGTTCTTCCTTAAAGGCTTGAAGGCACTCTTCGTCAAAGACGAATGCGCGTCCTTAGCCAATAAGTTGCATAGCGGCTGGGCGATTTTGCTGAAATATTTGATAAACCTTCGGTAAAACCCGGTATGGCCCAGAAAAGAGCGTATCTGCTTAACAGATGTTGGAGGAGGCAGTTTTGAAATTAATTCAACTTTTGCTTTATCGACCTTTATCCCCCACTTTGATACAATATGGTCCAATACTATCCCCTCTTGAACCATGAAATGGCTCTTTTCCCAACATAGAATCAGATTCGCCTCCGTGAATCTCTTAAGTATTAGTTCTAGATGTTTCAAACAGTCTTCAAAGGTTTCCCCAAAAATTGAAAAAATCATCCATGAATACCTTAAGAAATTTCTCTACCATGTCAGAGAAGATAGACATCATACACCGTTGGAATGTTGTTGGCGCATTACATAACCCAAACGACATCCGTTTATAAGTAAACGTGTCATACGAACAAGTAAATGTGGTTTTCTCCTGCTCAACAGGGTCAATTGCCACCTGATTGTAGCTGGAATACACATCCAGAAAGTAGTAATAGCTCTGTCCGGCTAAACTCTCCAGGATTTGATCAATAAATTGTAATGGAAAATGATCCTTCCTGGTGTTCAGATTGAGCTTTCTGTAATCAATATACACATGCCACCCAGTGGTCATGCGTTGTGAAATTAGCTCACCTTTAAAGTTTGACACCACTGTGATGCCCGACTTCTTCGGCACCACCTGAGTTGGACTTACCTATGTACTATTAGAAATGGGGTAAATAATACCCATATCCAACAATTTCACTACTTTCTTCATCTCCACCTCTTTTTTATTTGGATTCAGCCTTTTTTGCATTTCCCTTGATGTCTTTCCATCCTCCTCAAGATTTATGCTATGCATGCAAATTGAGGGGTCTATACCTTTCAAATCAGCAACACTCCACCCTATTGCCTCTTTGTTCTCACTTAGAACTTTGACTAGGCTCAATTACTAATGTTTTGTCAATTTTGAAGATATAATCACATGAAGAGTCTCGTTGGGTCCTAAGAAAACATATTTCAGCTTTTCAGGCAATTCCTTGAGTTCCAAGGTAGGAGGAGTAGTTAGAGATGGAATTGGTGGAATATTTGAGACTATCGGGAGTTGTTCAACTGGCTCTTGCCAAGGTTGAGTGTATAATGCAGTCTCTATTGCATCTAGCTCTTCATTTTGCAACTTCCAATATGTCTCCCAATCAGCAACTTCCTCATTTGGCCATTCTCTGGTCATAAAGGACTCCAGCTCGTCCTCCTCCAAGATTTGAGTTACAAAATTTGCTATGATATCATCCAGCTCATCACACTCATTAATCTGAAAACATTCCCCAGATTCAGGCAATTGGTGGCTTCCTTCGAACATATTCATCCTAACCTTCATATTTCTAAATGTCAGATCCATGGCTCCGGTTCTACAATTTATGCATGCATTTTCCATTTCTAAGAATGGTTTCCCAAGTATTACTAGAATGTGTTTCTTCAAGTGAGGGACAGGTTCTGTATCCAGGTCTACAAAGTCAACCCAAAAATAAAACTTGCCCACTTGAATAATGACATCTTCAAGCACTCATCTTCTCTGTTTAATTGATCGATCGACAAATTGAAGTACAACCTCAGTGGGGCTGAGTTCACCTAACCCTAGCTGTTGGTAGACTGAATAAGGAAGCAAGTTAATACTCGCACCTAGATCAAGAAGAGCTCTACCGATTTCCTGGTCACCGATGACACATGTAATAGTGGGAGCACTGGGATCTTTCCTCTTAGGTGGAGTATCGCTTAAAAGCAATGAACTCAGTTACTCAGTCAAAAGTATTTTTATTGGATTCTTTCCACTACTTTTCCTCTTCTGAGTGCAAAGATCCTTGAAAAACTTAGCATAAGGTGGTATTTAGGCAATTACATCTAAGAGAGGTAAATTGATCTTGATTTTTCAGAATGTATCTAACATATTAGATTCTTTCATCTTTCCGTACTTGGCCGACTCTCTAAGATGTTGAGGAAATGACGTTGCCTCCTCATAACTTGTCTTGTCTGCCTCCTCATGTAGTGTCTGATCGACATCGTCTCCCACTGATGGTTGATCTTTTTGCACTTTTTCAGCCTCTTTCCTTTCAACTTCTTTCCTTTACTCTTCTTCTACTCCTTCCTTTGTTCTTATTCTGCCTCCCTTCTTCTTTGCAACCTTTCCTCATGCTCTGCCTCAACTCGACTCTCCACTTTCTTCCCATTTCTCAGAGTCGTGATGGCTTGAACCGACTCATGAGGATTATTAGCAAAAGATCCAAGCTCCAATGCTTGTTGTGGCTTAGGGTTTACTATTGGCTGACTTGGTAGTTTTCCTAGCTTTCTCACATTCCTCTTATTATTCTGGAAAATCAGCATAGGAATCGTACACATCGGGCGCATAATATCCTTTCAGTGATGTCTCTAGTGCCTTTTGTTGGTAGGCTCTTTGGTCAGCCATTGCTTCTTCTTGCTGACGATAACGCTCTTCAATAGATCGACGTAAACGATGGAGAGTCTTTTCGATCTCAGGATCGTACTTGACTAACACATTATTTAAATTAGAACGGGTCAGTCTATCGGTCATACGCTACTCAAATAACTATTTTTTTTTCAATTTTATTTATTTATTTATATATATATATTTTTTCTATTTTCTTAAATAAAATCTAATCAAAATTAACTACTTCTAAATTACAGAAAATAAAGCAATAATTAATATGATAAAATCTAGGTAACTAAAACTCACAAAAGTTCTAGACGAAACTTTGGAAGTTTCGTTCTTCCCTTTTACGCTATTCAGAGTACATGTCAATCACACAAAAATCTCACTTCAGTTACAGCTACAATAAAGCAATGCAAATAAATTACTAAAACTATTGAACAATGCTTAGTCCCCGGCAACGGCGCCAAAAACTTGATGCGACGTCAAGTGTATAAGAACATGTGGTTAAAAATAACACCTTAACGACTCTAGATTTTACCCTACGCAAGTGAACGTATCAATTATAGAATAGCAAACAACTTGAGTAAGGGATATCGATCCCACAAAGACTAAGATTGCTAACTTCAATAATTTAAAAACACGGAATTATATTTCTGAAAATTGTTTTTTTGGGTGGGCAAAAACCAAATTATCTATTTTAACTAAAATTATTTAGAAAATAAAGTGAATTGATTGTGATTCAGATGAGAGAAAAAAATTAGGGTTTTCATCACTCCACCACTAACCGCATATTATAATTGATCAATGTATTAATTATAAGAGGGCAATCCATAACTGTGAATCATGTCGTACCACAAATAGCTAAATACTACCCCAAAAAGGAGTACCATCAACCGGATTGAGACAACCCATCTCATGACTGACCTAACTACTACATGCCAATTATGCTACTCTAATCTACTCCTAATGCATGAAAATAAACTGAAGCATGTCTATATTAAATTACCAAGGCATGGCCTGTGTCAACCTAGGATTTCAAGTTTCATTACCACCATTGTGTAGAAAACCATGATTAAGCATCCGAGTTCCACCCTATAGTGAATAATCATAATTGTGCAAAACTATATATTCTTTCCATCTAAGACAAGAATTTAGAATAAACATATACTTTTATATTGCAAATTAGTACGGTTTATTAACTACTACAATCATCACAGTATGGTCAACAGTTTCCCCTCTTTATAATTAAAAACAATGAAAGAACTACATTACTTGGCTATGGTTTTGCTAGAAAACCCTAGATACCGAGTTAGTTGGCCATGGAAGATAGTGACTGCGTCGTTGATGTAGAAACGTTCTCCATACTCTTCTTCTTCGGATCTCTAGGTTTGAATATGCCTCTCAACAGCAACAAATCTGAATGAATGAACAACCTTCAAAAACTCACGTCTGAACTTTCCAACTTAACAGATCTAACTTTGATGTATGGTCTTGTATATATAGGAAATAGCATAAAAAGGACCTTTTCAGACTTTTCACACTAAAACTCATGCAAACCCTAAGTTCTCATATATATAAGTGTATATACATGTATACAGAGGTCTGGAGTCGTAGGCACGTCTTCTAATTAAGCCGATGGTGAAATAGGAAAAATCCATGAAAAATCACCAAATAGTTGTTGCACCTACGCTTCAAGCGTAACAGGCCTATGTTTCAAGCGTAGGTCCCAAGCATACCTCCAAGCGTAGAAATGTGATTTCCAGCCACTTTTTAAAACTAGAAGCGTAGGCAAAAGCGTAGGTATTTTGTGGAAAATCACTTTTCTTCGTAAATGCACGAAAACGTCCGTCAGCAAAAAACAGCCCAATTTCCAGCCAACTTCGCAACCCAAAAGCATCCCAGTTTGCAGCCCAATTTTAGCCCATTTATGCCCAATTGAGGGCAAAAAAACCAGCCCAGTTTGCCCAAATCCAGCCCGAAAAATAGCCCAATTTTGGCCTAGTTTCAGTCCGTTTCGTTGCCATGTGTTGGCTTATTTAGGATGTCAACAATGCCCCCTAATTCCAACACCATTTTTGCTCAAAAATATGGTTGTTGAAATTTTCTTTAGCCCAAAATGACGCCAACACATTCTTGTATTAACCTTCCTTTCCCCCCGAGTCCGCCACTTGGAAAGAAAAATAAAATTGAGTTGGCTTAGTGCTTTATTATTTAGGACCAACAATAAAGTGGTCTTTATTCCCCTAATCATAATTCTAACTAGGTAAAAAAAAAAAATTTAACGTTCATCGACAGTGGATCAATGAACCCATACAAGACTCCGACACTCAAAACTTTAAACTCTTGAAGTAGGGAGAAAATACAATCGTCCGTAATTAAACAATTATGAAAAGTCATGTTAACCGATCTTATTGCCGGTTCCATTCGAAGAACGACACAATATCCATGAAAAATTTTCACGGCAACTACTCTTGAAAGTGTATATCTTTTTATAATTTCAATTGTATTTGCTAAAATCATAAAATACGAAGTTTCGTCTTCTATCAGATTTTTCTCATAGGCCGAAAACCAATTATTTTCGGCCGATTGAAAGGAAATTTTGGCCATTGGAGGTCTAATATTAGCCGTTGCAATTTCGATATCAGCTGCTGCAATTTTGACCAGATTTGTTTTTGCATTTTTGGCCTGATTATCTTTGCTGGCCGAAACCATTCCAATTGGCTGAGTTTCGGCCAATACGTTTTTGGATAGATTGATATCAACTATCTTTTGAAACTCCTGCTTTAATTTAGCAATTTCATCTTGAAGCCTCTGATGATATGTTTTGTCCCTCTGATGATATGCTTTCTCCTTAGCAAGATTTGTTTCCACTCGTTGAGTGATCTCCCTAAATTGTAGGATTTCACCTGCATGTGCGGCCTTTGAACCTTGTGGTGGCATGTTCGCAATATTATCTCGGCTACCTAGCGGGGTCCCACCGGGAGTGCCAATTATTCTTTCCAAAAAATAATAATAAGGGATAACCTCATTTACACCCCCTGAGGTTTGTCCTATCTTCATTTTGACCCCTCAGGTTTGCATATCTTCATTTACACCCCTTACTGTTCAATATTCTCATCACTTAGACCCCCTGAATGATGACATTAGCCTGAATTTTTTTAAAAATTCCTAAACTACCCTCAATGTGTTATCCTTGTTCTGTTTGGAAACAAGGATAGTGCTTTTATCAATTAGACCCCCTCCCATCATTTAATAATTTAATTTGTATTAAATTTTCAAAATATATATAAAATTCAAAAATATATATAATAAAATTTGAAAAATATTATAAATTCGAAAATAAATATAAAATTAAAAAATATATAAAATTAAAAAAAACATATAAAATTCAAAAATATATATTAAATTTTTAAAAAAATTATAAAATCGAAAATAAATAGAAAATAAAAAATAAATATAAATTTTGAATTTTTTTAAAAAACATATTAAATTCAAGACAAATATATAAAATTAAAAAAAAAACATATAAAATTCTAATAATATATATTAAAATTTGAAAATAATTAGAAAATTACAAAAAAATATAAAAAATTTGAAAATAAATATAAAATTCAAAAAAATATATATTAAATTTCAAAAACAAAAACTAAATTCGAAAATAAATATAAGACTAAAAAAACATTTTTTTTCTCTCTCTCAGACTCACACACACACACACACACGCACACACAAATATATATACACATATATATATAGATCTATACATATATCTATATATGTATGTATATATATACGGTGCAGACCCCTCCCACCGCCTCCCCGTCGGCGTCTGCCGACGCCGCCCCCTTCCCACCGCCTCCCCGTCAGCGCCGCCCCCTTCCGACCACCACCTCCCCCTATTTTCGACCGATGGGTCGAAAATATGTGTGTGTATATATATATATGTATAGATTTATATATATTTGTGTGTGTATATATATATGTGTGTGCGCGTCTGTGTGTGTGTGTGTGTGTGAGTCTGAGAGCGGAGAGAGAGAGAAAAGAGAGAGAGAGAGATAAATAAATTTAAATTGAATAAATGTTGGGGTTAGGGTTGGGGTGTGTTTGGTTTGAGAGTTAGATTGATTTTAAGGGAGTGTTTGGTTTAGGGTTTAAATTGATTTAGGGATTAAATTGATTTAAGGAGTGTTTGGTATAAGGGTATTTTAGACATTTCACACCATGAGGGGGTGTAAATGAAGATATGCAAACCTGAGGGGGTGTAAGTGATGATAGGACAAACCTCAGGGGGTGTAAATGAAGTTATCCCTAATAATAATCATCAGCCGAATAGCTGGGCCGATAATAATCATGATTTTCGTGGAATTCCAAAAAATAATAATCATCGGCCGAATAGTAGGGCCGATAATATTTTTTGTATCCGTACAGTACAGGCGTGCCAAAATCGGTGATAGAGTTCAACCGGTTCAAAAGGAACGAATTTTCGTCTCTTCTGAACATGTGGAATAGAATCAGGCGATTTACGAGAGAGAGAACTCAACTCTCGTGAAATGTTTTGATTTCCTTAGCAAATAGGACTTTTGGTTAACTAAAAGAAATTGCGAAAGGATTGAAAAGTACAATTGCAGGTGTAAGTGTGTAAATTTCCAAGCCCATAGAGGCCCATCAGGCATCAGGCCCATCGAACTAACAACCCAACAAAGCTATCAGGCGTCAGGCCCATTTTAGCTTATCATTCTTTGTAAATAAAGATGATGATGTAATAATGATATAATGACAATAAGATTGCCCTAATGGGCTAAAAGCCCATTAAGGGTATCTGTATAAAAGAGACAAAACCTAAATAAAAAAGGGGATTCGTGTGTTATGCATTTTTTGACATCTACACATTGGCGCCGTCTGTGGGAAGTGTCTCCTTCTTCCCATCTCTTAAAACTGAGCTTTATTGTTCAACCTCCTATTATTCTTCACCGCCTCCTGAAATCTCCACTCACTACTTCTTGGGCAAAGATGCCAGTTACTCGTTGGCAAGCAGACGTTCCAACCACTGCGGACAGTCGTACGGGAGTTCCCCAATCTATGGAGCAAATCCTTTGACGCTTGATGGTAGATGAGGAACGCAACCAGGCTCTGGAGAAACAAAATGCAGAGCTCATGGCGAGGTTGGCTCCACCACCAGCTGCTCCTTCGGTAGTAGCGCTCGACCCTCCAGCAGCGGTGCTTGACATTCTCTGAACCAGCGAGGTAGCGACGGACCGGAAGAGCATGCCGAATCTTCCCAACGTTCAGGAAAGGCCCCCGCAGCCGATGAATCCATTACCCCACAGAAGATTCAAGCAATGATGGACGAATTCCAGAGGAGAATCCTCGGGGATCTAAGAGCACAATCCATCGATGACCTGGCCGCCCAGGCGTCTACTGACCTGGTACAATCACCCTTCATCCCCGAGATAACCCGGGAACCTTTCCCAAGGAAGTTCGTCATGCCTCAATTTACCCCCTACGATGGTACCAAGGACCCCGAGGAGCACATTTACCAGGTCCATCAGAAGATGATCATGTACGTCGAGAACGAGTCCTTGCTATGCAAAGTGTTTTCCACGAGTCTCGCCGATGCAGCTCTATTATTGTTCAGGAAGCAGCCGCCTCGATCTATCGGTAGTTGGCAACAGTTGACCAGGCTATTCGTTGCCTAATACTATGGGAACAAGAGACAGAAGAAAACCATATCCTGCCTCTTCACCATGATCCAGGAGAAATGAGATTCGCTGAAGAGCTTTCTATCCCGTTTCAACATTGAGTCTTCTTCTGTCGGTAACTGTGACCAACACTCTGCTGTTGAGGCCGTCCGGATGGCCCTTATTCCAGGGACGAAGTTCCATCAGTCCCTGGTGAAGCGCCCGCCATCGGGCATTGGGGAGTTAAACTCCAGAGCCCAAGGATACCTGAGGATCGAAGAAGAGGAAACCGTCAGGCGAAAGAGGGCAGTCTTGGAGAGCATTGAAGCCCAATAAAAGGATCATGTGTCTGATCAAAAGCGTCCGACTCCATCAGGGTCGTCAGCCCCTTCGGGATCATCACCTCTCTCCTGAAGAGGTACTACTCGTAAAGGGCCAAGTTTTACTCATACTTTCATCTTTTTGTAAAAAAGCTACAACACCGATCCTGAAGGGATCAATATTTTTGTAAAAAATAAATCAAGTGTTGTTTTATCTCTCGCATGGCCTGAAGTGCCCGAAAGACATAACACTGATCCTGAAGGGATCACCGATCCTGAAGGGATCAATATTTTAATAAAAAATAAATTAAGTGTTGCATTGTCTCTCACATGGCTTGAAGCGCCCGAAAGACACAACACTGATCCTGAAGAGATCAAAGTTCCAAAAACAAACTAAGTGTTGCATTGTCTCTCGCATGGCCTGAAGTGCCCGAAAGACACAACACTGATCCTGAAGAGATCAAAGTTTCAAAAACAAATTAAGTGTTGCATTATCTCTCGCATGGCATGAAGTGCCCGAAAGACACAACACCGATCCTGAATTGAACACCGATCCTGAAGGTATCAATATTTTGTTAAAAAATAAATCAAGTGTTGTTTTGTCTCTCGCATGGCCTGTATTGCCCGAAAGACATAACACCGATCCTGAAGTGATCAATATTTTTGTAAAAAGATAAATCAAGTGTTGTTTTGTCTCTCGCATGGCCTGAAGTGTCCGAAAGACACAACACCGATCCTGAAGGGAACACCGATCCTGAAGGGATCAATATTTTTGTAAAAAATAAATCAAGTGTTGTTTTGTCTCTCGCATGGCCTGAGTTGCCTGAAAGACACAACACCGATTCTAAAGGGAACATCGATCCTGAAAGGATTAATATTTTTATAAAAAATAAATCAAGTGTTGTTTTGTCTCTCGCATGGCCTGAAGTTCCCGAAAGACACAACACCGATCCTGAAGGGATCAATATTTTTGTAAAAAAATTAATCAAGCGTTGTTTTGTCTCTCACATGGCCTGAATTGCCCGAAAGACACAACACTGATTCTGAAGGGAACACCGATCCTGAAGGTATCAATATTTTGTTAAAAAATAAATCAAGTGTTGTTTTGTCTCTCGCATGGCCTGAAGTGCCCGAAAGACACAACACCGATCCTGAAGTGATCAATATTTTTGTAAAAAATAAATCAAGTGTTGTTTTGTCTCTCGCATGGCCTGAAGTGCCGGAAAGACACAACACCGATCCTGAAGGGATCACCGATCCTGAAGGGAACACTGATCCTGAAGGGATCCATATATTAGTAAAAAATAAATCAAATGTTGTTTTGTCTCTCGCATTGCCTGAAGTGCTTGTAAGATACAACATCGATCCTGAAGGGATCAATATTTTTGTAAAAAATAAATCAAGTGTTGTTTTGTCTCTCGCATGGCCTGAAATTCCCGAAAGACACAACACCGATCATGAAGGGATCAATATTTTTGTAAAAAATAAATCAAGTGTTGTTTTGTCTCTCGCATGGCCTGAAGTGCCCGAAAGACACAACACCGATCCTCAAGGGATCAATATTTTTGTAAAAAATAAATCACGTGTTGCTTTGTCTCTCGCATGGCCTGAAGTGCCCGAAAGACACAACATTGATCCTGAAAAGAGCAAAGTTTCACAAAAAAATCCTGAAAAGAGCAAAATTTCACAAGAAAATAAACCCAACTATGGTTATGCCTCTCCTATGGCCTGAAGTGCCCGAAAGAGACAGTACTTTTGAATAAAATAATCTAAGTATTGAAAAAAGTCAACTGAACATGAACCATGATTTTTCATTAAAAAATGGGCCCCGATGGCCAAGGCTTACAAAATGCTTTACAAATAAAGAATCCTAAGTACCATTATTAGTGCCCCCTACATTTGAGCTCACAAGAACAATAGTCCCATCGGGAACGGAAGTATCAGAATCAGATTTGGGCCCCGGAAGAGGCTTGGTGTGGAATTCACTGAAGCGAATATCATCGGGACCTATAACCGGATCATCATACGGCGGAGAAATGCCCAAAGACTCATCCAGTTCCCCCACTGAGGCGAAGTCCCTCTCCTCAACAAGTTTCTGGATGTCCTTGAAGCATGAGCTCCTGCCAAACCCGATCCTATACTAGGCGGTGTCGTAGAGGCGCTAATACATCTGATTGCCACCCCGATGGCACATCTCTACCATTGACCTTTCCATTGCCTGGAGATTCTCAGCTTCAGCCTTCTCCTCCAGAAGTTTCGCTTGAGGGCCCGTTGCTCGCTTGGCCTTCCTCTTAAGGACATGCGTCGGGATCCTCAGCATGGTATTATGTCATTCTGTTGATAATGCCTGCAAATTAGAACCCGTCAGGTGATTACTACACATCCTCAGGGGCTGTCCCCAAATTTTAGATTTAAGGAGATCAAACCGGGATGTAATGTAAGTTAGAGTTTTAAAGCGGTCGGGTGCTCCCAGAAACTCAAGTCCCCATCGCACGAATCAAGGGCACCTAAGCCATGAATCCAAAATATTAATGATGGCACAATGTTCTATTTAATGAACCTGCCACGTCACCTCGATAGGGTGGTATATATTTATATATTTCCTTCCTCCCACACTTTGTCTTCTCAGTAATGGGCTTGTCTGACTGAAAGCCCACAACCAATAAGAGGGCCTGTGTAAGTGTGTAAATTTCCAAGCCCACAGAGGCCCGTTAGGCATTAGGCCCATCGAACTAACAACCCAACAAAGCTATCAGGCGTCAGACCCATTTCAGCTTATCATTCTTTGTAAATAAAGATGATGATGTAATAATGATGTAATGACAATAAGATTGCCCTAATGGGCTCAAAGCCCATTAAGGGTATCTGTATAAAAGAGACAACCTAAATAAAAAAGGGGATTTGTGTGTTATGCATTTTTTGACATCTACAGCAGGGAATTGAAATATACTGATATTGAAGGAAAGCAAATAAATGATTGGGAATGTAAATTTGCAGGAATATAAATTTGGTATTGAAAGAAAGCAAATAAATGACTAAAATAAAATAGAATGAAAAACTGTCATTGTAGCAAGGACAATTTGTATTTGGTCGTGGACCTCTATAACAGAAGTATACGTATATTATTTATAGCCTAAAACTATCTTAAAGATAAACTAGAAATAAATAAATAAAATAAATAAAAGATAAAAACAACCTAAATTCTAATCATATCTAAACACTTTCACCAACTCAACTACATCTGTTTTCCAAAAGTGTCCAATACTCCACAAACTTTGTAATCTTCTAGTCTTAATCAATAAGGTTACTTCATGATATGACCCATTTTCAACCCATCTTCTAACCTATTTTTCACAACCCAATTTCGGCCTATTTTCGCAGCCCAATTTCAGCCCTTTTATTGCCCATATTCGCAGCCCTTTTCTGGCCCAATTCGTAGCCCAAAAATAGCCCAATTTCAGCCCAATTCAGGCCCATTTTGTAGCAAAAAATAACCCAATTTCCAGCCCACTTCATAGCCCAAAAACAGCCCAGTTTGCAGCCCAATTTCAGCCCATTTATGCCTAGTTTTAGCCCAAAAAAACAGCCCAATTTGCCCGAATGCAACCCGTAAAATAGCCCAGTTTTGGCCAATTTTTGGCCTAGTTCCGGTACGCTTCGTTGCCATGTGTTGGCTCATTTAGGGTGTTAACAAGTTAGTGATGGACTATAGAGTTTATTGTAAGTTAAGGCCTTTGAGAATGCGAGTGATAGTCTTGTATCATCTATCGTACTTTTAAGGCTTTTGAGTTGGTTAGATGAGGTTATGATTGAACCTATTTGGGGGTGTGGTAATGGTCTCTTGATTCCGTTAGTAAGCTAGAGAGTTAGTATCAATTGTGAATTTGAGGCTTGAATAAATCGGAAGAAGTATTGATTGAAACTAGTTAGTTCCGTGGTATAGCACTAGTTTTCCCATTTTATGATCTTAAGAGGTCTAAGTGATTTTATTAAGTACTCGAGGTATTGTAGTTCTGCAGCCTTGTTTCTCGTACTTAGTTCATTCTCCTAAGTATTTCTTTTACTGTCCTTTGTGTACTAGTATGTGATTTTTGACTTATATGTCATTCCTTGAGCCGTCAGTTACGGCGTGGTGCCAAACCTCTTCCTTGTGCTGTCATTTGATTTTGTGGAGTTGGAAACGGATGGTTGTGTTCCGTTAGTCCAATGCATTGTCCTTCCTTCATTGTCCTCTTGGACATTATAGGAATCCTTGGAGTTGTAGTCACTCTTATCAGACTGTCTTTCGAAAACGGCATTTTTTCAAGTTTTGAAAACAAACTCATTGGTATTTAAAAAGGAAAAACCTATTTTCACATAACCTCGTAGCCACGACAAGTTTTAGTATTTTAAAAAGTGATCTTAGGATCTTCTTTAAAAAGATTTTTAAGTTCTAAAAGTCGATGATGGCGACTAACGGAGATCGAGGGCAAGATGGTCATTTTCATTGTGTAGATTCTTAAAAGAAAACCTAGTTTTTAACATTTCTCGAGATTCCGAGATTCCGAGGCTTTTTTCTCAAGATCTCAACCTGTAGTGTTTTGATAGGTGTTTTCTTTTTTCACCTTTACTTCCGATCATTTCTAAGACTCGGGGATGAGGCTTGTTGTTTAGTGCACACACGTAGTGTTGACTCTCCTCTTATTTTGGTTTCTTTTGTTTGGGTGTTTTCCCAAAACACTTGTGGTGTTTTTAACCTTGACATTGTTATCTCGGTTATCCGTTGGTTAGCATTGGGAACTCTTTTCCCTTGCTTTGTTTCTTGACCCTTATTTTGTTGTTCATGAGAGTAGTGTTCATGCGCGCTCTGTGATTTGATCGGTTAGCTTTTGTCACCTATAGTGAGAGTGTTGATGGTTTGATTAACCTTATTGAGGATAATGTCATGAGATTGAGGTGGTAATATGTTTAGTGGCCTTGATGAGGCGATATGATTGAGGGGATTTAGTCCTTGAGAAGTAGATTTCCTTTAGGAATGGGATGATGGTTTCTTATATATGTATATTGATGACGATTGTGTTATGATGCAAGGATGTGAGTGATTTCCCTCCTGTGTTCTTGGGGAGTGAGTTATGAGCATTCCTTAGTACTAGTTATGGATTTTGTTTCCTTTGGATATTAGAGGTGAGTGGGATTCCATCTCTTTAGATCTTCTGGTTAGCGTTATGAGCGCTTGATGATATGTTAGATTGGACTTGGGTGTCGTGTATTTAGCGTATGTTGTGAAAGTAGTGTAGACTATTGAAGTTAGTACTTGGAGTACTAGTCTTAGTTGTACCTTATGGGACTCATGTTGTATACTTATATATATATGTATATATATATATATCCCCTATATACTTATGTACCTTTGTATATGGGTGCGTGCCTTATGATTTGGGTCTGAGATTAGTTATGTGTTACGTGTCTTGCTGGATGGTTTAACATTACCTAAACAGTTAGAGGATGTGGTAGTTAGGATTTTATTTTTCCTACTAAGCTTTTTTGCTCACAGGGTGTTTCATACCCCTAGTATTCCATGTTAGTTTGATGGAAATGTTTCGGCTACGGACAACATGTGGTGCAGTGACACCTTTATTTTATTTTCCTCATTACAGGTTTTAGAGTTGTGCATGATGATGCGGTTACAGTTGCAACGCGACTGGATTTGGGGATGACAGTTATCTAATGTCTTCTTTATCATTTATCTTCTTTACCCATGTTGTATGGGACGGCTATGTATTTCTCTTGGGAGCCAGTGTGTTGTCATATCCCTATTGGTGTATCTTTTAATTCATGTATTTATTATTTCAGGATGTCATTGTATCTCTTTAACACCGTCATGTGCATTTATGTATTCTTATTTGAGCATTGTGGCTTTGTTGATTATAGAGAGTTGTGTAGGGGTAGTGGTGTTTTCTTTCCATTACCTCGACCCTAGTAGATTTATCGAATGTTGGGCTGTGAGCTATTGATATTATAACACTTGTTATAGACAAGTTTTTTTTTATTAAATTATGTTTTCGGGATGTTCCATTTAGAAACGGAACTCTACCGGATTTTCGTTGGATTTTGCTGTTGTATTTCTACCATTCAATTGGGTATGTAATATATCATTTTTATCATTATTCCATATGTTTTAATGGTTAATGATATCGTAGTTGGTCGCTCAATTTTATTGATCACACCCCGGAGTCCTTGGATGTCCCGGTTCGGGAGTCTTAGGATTTTAAGGGCGTGACAATGTGTATGTGCTTATAGGTCAAGATTGTCTTTTCTAGTTTCAATTTCACTAGTTGTAATTTCATCAGTTTACTCACCTATGGAAAACCACATCTCTTCACTCTTCCAGCTTAATCATTATTTAGACAAGCAGAAAATATAGCCTACATATACTTAATGAACTAGTCTCATTTTCCTAATCAAATCACAAGTTTAATCACAAATAAGTTTTAAATGATAAATTACTAAAATAATAAAACTTCAAATGCATAAATAAATATATATACGCATTTTTTATATATAAATATGTTCATTTTTTTAAGTCTCCCGATCGATCGAATAGCAGGTCTGATTGATCGGCATCTATTCTGCACGAATAACAGTGTGAAAACAGTAACAAAACTGCAGTTTTTCATTTCTCACTTTATCAATTTTTTTTCAATTTCCCCTCAATTTCATACCTCCTATTATTCCATCCCCCCAAACTTAAATTAAACCATGTCCACATGGTTCTAAGAAACATTAAAACATGGGAATAGAACAATATTACCACTTTATGGAACAAGATTTCATAATGTAGCAGAAACCTCCCCCAAACTTGGTGGGTGCCATAATCTGCAGTCTAAGTCAAGACTAAAACCAAGATTATAGAAGAATAATCAATGGAGATAATGAATAAGAGGGAATGTAATTTTATTAATTAACAGAAATTTAAAGATAGTGTGGCCAAAGGCCTATAATGAATTTGAAATTGTAGAAGAGAAAACACAACCTACTTCTAGAACTTGAAAATTTACAAAAATAAAAATCAACAGAAACTTATTCCATCCCTTGTAATAAAATTTCCCCCTTAATCCTCTAAACCATTTTCTTCTGCATAAAGAGAAAACACATACTCACTCCATCTCCGTATTTATTTTCCCTCCACATCATTAGCTTCTACTATCTTGAGGAATTTAAATTCATCGTACTCCTTAGGATGCCTCCAACTAGATTGCATGTGGGATCCATATTTAACCAACTGATCTTTAACCAAAGCATAGATTAAGAATGGATATGGCAATTTTATGTTATTATGGCCTTCCCCTCAATTCCTAATCATAGTCCCAGTATCCATAATATTAGGAAAAATAATATTGGGTAAAGAAATCCAATATCCATTCTTGAGACAATAGACTATCTTCACAAGTGTGTGATCACACATATCTTTAGGCACGTTTGGACAAACTTGTGTCCTTAACAAATTCATAGTCATCCAATAGCACGGATCAACTTTAGCCCTTGGAATAGTGGAAACTCCTGGCCCTACCATAAATCCGTCACAAATATCTTGAACCATTATTGGGAAGGAAGGATATGGTCTAAGAAGATACCTCTTACCACCAATTGGTTCATTAGGAAGGTTCCATACTTTAACAATCGATGCAGCTGATACTTCAATAATTTGATTATTGAATTTTGTTCGTAACTCACCATACAAACACCTATCCACATAATATAAGTGATGGTAAAAAGCATGAACTGACAAAGGATTTGTGCTATGGGCAGCTGGAACATAAATTGAAGATAGGCCCCTCTCATTAAACATTTTCTCGGTTCTCTCAATGGTGGATTCACGATAATCATCTAGAAAGAATGCGCAATCATATTTGATTATGGTGGAGGTAAAAGTAGAAGGCAAAGAACTGACCACCATAGCTAATAGTGTGATTTTTGAAGGGATGAAAAATCAATAACCCCAAGACAGTATTTATAAGAAAAATTAAGGTCTTCTATTACTAGGAAATATTTTAAAAGGTAAGCTTATAACTTGAATAGAAAGAAAATACATATTATCGAATAAGTATAAAGTCATATATAGAAAAATATCAGCCCTTCCTAGACCTATAATATTGTATTTTTCAGAACTTGGACTAAGATTTTGACCAGATTGGTCCCAAAGAGGTATAAATCAATATTTCCCGAAAATATAAATTTTAAAAAATTAGCAACCTATCGATCGATCGCGACTATGATAGATCGATCGGTGGTTAAATATATAAATATAGTTTATTAAAATATTATATATAACTATACGAATAATTATAAATCCCTCCCCCAAACTTATTTTTAAGAGAGAGAATAAGAGAGAAATAAATAAATAAATAAAATAAACATAACTATATGAATAAGTATAATTATTTTTATGATATATCTATACCCATAAAGTTAGCATTAAAATAATAAATGTTATAAATCCTATTCTAACTATTATATGTATTTTTTCTATATATATATTATTATTATTTTTAATATATATTTTTTCATATATTTCTATGTATATAAATAAATATATAAACTTTATATGTAAGATAATTAAAACAAAAATTCCACAAATCCTCCTTTTATAATACATTTTGTTTTAGATACAAAACAAGCCGAAATGTAAAACATTTTCAACAAAACAAAAATGGGATACCAATGGCCTTGTCGTTTAATGGTATTTCCATTCCTTCCCAAATTGGGAGAGGTCTTGGGTTCAAGCCTTATAGGGCTCATATGAGGGTATGTGAGTGTGTGAGTTCTTTAACATTAAAAAAAATGGGATACACGAGCAAATATAGAAGTGTCTATGATAATCGCTCACTCTCGTTCTTTATGCACCTAACTAATGTGTAGGTGGATCATCGGGATGGGACAACTCTCCTGAAGGAGGAATAGGATGTACACCCCTAAGTAAACATACCTCCTCCCGTAGTGCAGCCAGACCCTCTCAAAAAGTGGTCATGTCTTCCCAAAACCCCTCCCACTCGGCCCGAGTAAGTATGAATACCTCTGGTTGTGCAGGCTAATCCACTGCATGATTTTTTGCTGTCGGTGCTGGATCAACTGCTGCTGCGGCATGGACAGTAATACATGCCTCCTGTCCTGGTAGAAGATGGCGGTAAGAAAGTCTCCACGTCGATCGTGCAGAAGCCTCTCTTGCTGCTAAGCCAGCATCCCCAGGTACGGGTCGGATACCCTCTTGAAAGATGAGGCTCAAAGCCTGGCCGGGGAACGGGACACTAAACTGGAATGTGTCCACCTCATTGAGGCTCGTCATCTGTGTAACGCCCTGCATTTTCTTTCTTCTTCCTGGAATTCTTTTCCAAGTGTTAACGTTTTGTAATGTCACTTATTCATGACGTCTTATGTATTCTATGTATGTGTAAATTTTTCGCGTTTGAGTTCGGACTTAGCTGGACGACTTCGTGAACTTTTGTTTCCGGCTTTGTGATTTATTATTCGTTGGTGACTACATGGGTTCATGCAACATTTTCTTGTTGGAGCTTCGACAATCGTATTGCATTCCCGAATGTGTTACCCTAATTTAGTGTAGACGTTCCGGCGTAGCATATTTAACGGGTGCATTTCGATCGGTGTAATTATGTAAATTGTTTGTTATATTTTCATTTTGTAATTAATGAAAATTATTAAAAACGATTTCGGAAAAGAAATGACCGAAGGGTAAATGAGTATTTTCATATTTAGAGCACTTAGTGGAAAATGTAGAGATTTAACTAAGTGTTGGGGTATGAATGACATGGTGGTAAATAGAGGGATGACAAGGGATATAAGTGTAATTAAGAGACATGATGACATTGTTGTAATTAACCCTATGTTGGGAATAAATTGGTCATTTACCATTTTGAAGTGATGTCTCATTTATAGCCATTGATCATAGGGCCTTGTTTGGATGACACTTAAATGCAACAATCCATTATTGTTGGATTTTGACTTGGCAAGACTTCTTATCCACCCTTGGATGGTTTATTCATTTCCATTGTCTTATACTAACCCCTTGAATATTAAGGCCTTGTTTGACAAGTGTATAAGAGGGGTGATTATTGGTTTAAATCTTCCAATGACAAGACTATTTTGTGGCTCTTGGATTAAATCTTTATTTGCTAGCTTTATTATTGGCCATTGGATGGTGAGATTTGTGAGTGGAGAATCTCTACAACTCTTAGGGTTAACACATATTTGGCAAGACTTCTCCATTGTCATCTCTTGCTCTCTCTTTTCTCCCTCTTGTTTCCTCTCCACTTATGGGTTGATTTAATCACCCTAAGTTGGGAGTTTGATATGACCATCAACATGGAAGATGTTCATCGTGTCCTTCTCTTTGGTTTGCGCCAAGGATTGGTAAGTGTTATTTCCTCCTTGTGTATTTTACATTCAAACCCTAGTTTTGGGGTTCTTGTCAAACCACTTCTTGATTCTTATTTTTCTCTTGTATTGGAGTTTGATTAAATATTAGGACGTTACGATGAAGCTTTACACTGGTTTGCTCCATTGATTTCGGTGTTGGGGAAGAGCTAGGGTTTCTTGGCATTGCTTAGTGGGTTGTGTTGCTCTCCACAAGAGGTAGGGGAAAACTTCTTAACTAGCTCATCTTATGATTGTGAGGGTATGAGAATTTGATTCTAGGATTCCTAATCTTAAATATAAATGCTAAGTGTATCCTTGGAATTGTGAAGTTAGGGTTTTAACATGTTTATGTAAGTTAGCCCTTGTGTATGGATTATATGGTGATGATATTGATAGGACTATGATGCATGCTAGTTATGTGGTTGTTAGTGAGATTTTCTATATTCAAGTATGCTTGTATGCCTTTATATATGTGTATAAGTATGTGGGTATAGTGGTGTATATGTGTAAGTGTAATTATACATGTGTATGTGAGTGTTAGGGATGTAGCCTTGAAGTGAAATTAGGCTAGCTCCTTTGGTTAGACCTTTGAGGTATGTTGGGAATTCATGTCATGTTTGAGATGTAATTTGTGATAAACTTGCTTGAATTGAACTAAGAGCATGTTTAAAAGAATGGAATTGGTATCCTTGTGAATTAAAGGACAACTTGATGAAATGGAACAATATGCCCTTTTCCCTCTTACTAAGTTTGCTAGGAATTCCACAAATGAAGGGTTACTGGTTGCATGGGACTTGCCTCAGACTATGCTCTCTAATGGCTGAGATCCAAACTGCTATATGGTTTCTTCTTGGGTATTGTGGAGGTTGTTGTTGGTATTCTATGCTTAATGTTGCCTCTTTACATGGCTATCATCGTAAGGCAATGCTGGGTGGTACTTCTTATTTACAACACTACAATCTGGAGGCAGTGTTTGGGTTCCAAATTTGTCAGTTTAGTTTCTGGTTTTGGGATGGCTACTTGTTTGTTCTCCGGCTTGCTTTATTTGTTTGGTCCACCTTTGGGTTTCATTTAGTTTATTTTACTGGGGTATACCCATGTGCTCTTTGTATGGCTTTATAGCCATTTTTTATTTATATATTTTCTCTTTACCTTTCAAAAAAAAAACAATAATTGTGCATGATAATGTATCATTGTGATTTAAATGCTTTAAATGATAATTAAGCATGTTAAATGAATGAAAATGTTATCCTTGTGAAATAAAAGGACAACTTAATGAATTGGAGCATGAATGTTGCATGAGAAGGCATTCTTGTTGGTTATGGCTTTAAATGAGATTTGAAAACATGTTGAATGGTGAAAAGCATTCATGTTGGCATTTTGGAAATGTTGTTTATAAATATGATGAGATACATATTTATGTTGTTGCATGGCCCATTGAGAGATATTACATATGAGATCACTCTTTGTAGAGAAAATTCAATTGGTGTGGTTTACGTCCGTTTGTGTATTATGCATGAGTAGACTTGTTTTGGATTGTCGTAACAACTAGCCAGGGGTGCTTCTCACTCCTACGGAACTAATCTTTCGAGAAACTAAGATGATGGGAGAAGGACTTGTCCAAATCCTATTGCACGACCGCGTTGTGTTTGACGGCTTCTTTGTTAAAAGTGTAATTGTCAAAAGCACTTGGGAACAATGGCATGATAAATCTACATTCCTTCATAAGCTTGTATCCTGAAAAGTGAATGGTTAAAGAATGATTATGTTGACCCTTAGAGTTAGGGTGTGTGTGGTTGCGTGTGTACCATGAGGTATGTGAGTCACATTGCATTTGAGTTGCTATTATGTGATTTATCTTTACATGTAGATCATGATATTATCTTATGTGGTTGAGGAACATGATTGATTTGAATTTCGAGATATATAATTCACATGCTATTAAATTCAAAAATCCATTATTGTTGATCTTTCACTTGGCAAGACTTTTTATCAACCCTTGGATGGTTTATTTATTTCCATTGCCTTATTCTAACCCCTTAGATATTAAGGTCTTGTTTGGCAAGTGTATAAGAGGGGTGATTATTGGTTTAAGTCTTCCAATGGCAAGACTATTTTGTGGCCATTGGATTAAGTCTTTATTTTCTAGCTTTATTATTGGCTATTGGATGGTGAGAGTTATGATTGGAGAATCTCTACAACTATTAAGGTTAGCACACATTTGGCAAGACTTCTCCATTGTCATCTCTTGCTCTCTCTTTTCTCCCTCTTGTTTCTTCTCCACTTATGGGTTGATTTGATCACCCTAAGTTAGGAGTTTGATGTGACCATCAACATGGAAGATGTTCATGGTGTCCTTCTCTTTGGTTTGCGCCAAGGATTGGTAAGTGTTCTTTCCTACTTGTGTGTTTTCCATTCAAACCCTAGTTTTGGGGTTCTTATCAAATCACTTCATGATTCTTGTTCTTTTCTTGTATTGGAGTTTTATTGATTGTTAGGAGGTTACGGTGAAGCTTTACACTGGTTTGCTCATTTGATTTCGGTGTTGGGGAAGAGCAAGGGTTTCTTGGCATTGCTTAGTGGGTTGTGTTGCTCTCCACAAGAGGTAGGGGAAAACTTCTTAACTAGATCATATTATGATTGTGAGGGTATGAGAATTTGATTCTAGGATTCCTAATCTTAGATATAAATACTAAGTGTATCCTTGGAATTGTGAAGTTAGGGTTTTAACATGTTTATGTAAGTTATTCCTTGTGTATGGATTATATGGTGATGATATTGATAGGACTATGATGCATGCTAGTTATGTGGTTGTTATTGAGATTTTCTATATTCAAGTATGCTTGTATGCCTATATATATGTGTATAAGTATGTGGGTATAGTGGTGTATATGTGTAAGTGTAATTATACATATGTGTATGTGAGTGTTAGGGATGTAGCCTTGAAGTGAGATTAAACTAGCTCCTTTGGTTAGACCTTTGAGGTATGTTGGGAATTCATGTCATGTTTGAGATGTGATTTATGATAAACTTGCTTGAATTGAACTAAGAACATGTTTAAAAGAATGGAATTATTATCCTTGTGAATTAAATGACAACTTGATGAAATGGAACAATAATTGTGCATGATAATGTATCCTTGTGATTTAAATGCTTTAATTATGAATTAAGCATGTTAAATGAATGAAAATGTTATCCTTGTGAAATAAAATGACAACTTGATGAATTGGAGCAAGAATGTTGCATGAGAAGGCATTCTTGTTGGTTATGGCTTTAAATGAGATTTGAAAACATGTTGAATGGTGAAAATCATTCATGTTGACATTTTGGAAATTTTATTTATAAATATGATGAGATACATATTTATGTTGTTGCATGGCCCATTGTGAGATATTGCATATGAGATTACCTTTTGTAGAGAAAATTCAATTTATGTGGTCTACGTCCGTTTGTGTATTATGCGTGAGTAGACTTTTTTTGGATCGTCGTAACAACTAGTCAGGAGGTGCTTCTCACTCCTACGAAACTAATCTTTCGAGAAACAGAGATGATGGGAGGAGGACTTGTCCAAATCGTATTGCACGATCGCATTGTGTTTGACGTCTTCTTTACTAAAAGTGTAAGTGTCAAAAGCACTTGGGAAGAACGGTACGATAAATCTACCTTCCTTCATGAGCTTGTATCCTCAAAAGTGAATGATTAGAGAATGATCTTGTTGACCCTTGGAGTTAGGGTGTGCGTGGTCGCGTGTGTACCATGAGATGTGTGAGTCACATTGCATTTGAGTTGCTATTATGTGATTTATGTTTACATGTGGATCATGATATTATTCTATGTGGTTGAGGAGCATGTTTGATGTGAATTTTGAGATATATAATTCACATACGATTATAATGCTCAAGTGAAATTGGATAATGTGAGAATATGATTTGCATGCCTTGTTTTAAACTATAATGTGAGATGAATGCTTATACTTGTTGCTATATGCTTATATGCCTTCGAGTGGTGATATAAGTTAGTTTTGATGGCTTTCTTGTGATTAGAGAAAGTCAGTGATAAGTCATAACGTTGATTATGAATTGAAGCCTTGAGAAGGCGGGTGATGGTTTTGAGGTATAGTTAGTGTTGGTGTAGCAACGTGGCATCAATTGTGATATTGATTATTTAGTTGTGATAGATGAGGTTATGAGTAAGCCTAGTCGACGGTGTAGTGATGGCCATATTATATTGTTAGAAACCTAAGTGATGTGGTTTCGAATGTGAAATTGAGGTTTGAAAGAATCGGAAAAGGTTGTGATATAATCTAGTTGGTTCCTTGGCAATGACCACTAGTTTCCCTTTAGCGATCTTAAGGATTGGAGTGTCCTTGAAATTGTGGTCACTTTTGATTAAGTTGTTATGGAGTTTAGGGAATTGGATGTAGATCTAAGTGTGGTGGGATTGGGGTTAGTGTTCTTGTGTAGAGCCACTCGCCTTTTTCCTTGGAGGTGCCATTCACTTCCGCTTCTTCATTCCTTTGCTCCATTTAAGCGTCTACAAATTTGCTTTATTCTTTCTGTTGGTGTTTCAGTTTGTTTTCCCGAAAATAGATTTTTCATAAAACTTGTATTTAATTTCATTCGATTTTTAAGTGAAAAACCCGTTTTCACTCACCCTCGTGACCCCAACTAAAACTTTGAGTTTTGAAATGATTTTAAATTCATTTTATAAAAGATTTAAACCTTTGAAAGTTGGCGGTGTACTAAACATATACCAGGGGCAAGACGGAAAATTTTATGAGATTTTAAAGAATCATTTTATCCAAAGTTTGCGTTTTATGCGTTTTCGGAGGTTTCGTTGACTATTTTTGAATCGGCAAATGGAAAACACACTTTTCAAATAGTTGTGATTTTTCAGGACCGACGGTGCAAAGAACGGAGTTCGTTTACAAAATTGGTACATTTTCACCTTTAGAGGGGCATTTGTGCGTAGCCTAGGGGCGTCATGACGGCCAAGGGCGTCATAGCGCCCATTTGATACGTATTTGGATTTAGATCCCGTTTGTTCCTAGGGGCATCATGACGACCAAGGTCAGGTGCAGAGTTGTCCGACGGTCGATTTTAAAAAATTCATTTATGTCACCTCGCACCTCGAATTTAGATCCCGTTTGTTCCTATGGCTTGTACTAGGTACAAACATTGTATTTGAAACATAAAATAATTTATTTACCTTGAAATGAATGTTTTACCCTTGGTGAAAGTGGGGTACTTCAGCTTTCCATTTTTGTCGGCGTTGTCTGATACCGTTTTAAAAAATGCATATCTTTCGCCTCGTGGCTTTGATTTAACTCCTGTTTGTTTCTAGGGTTTGTCATATGTCCAAATATTTGATACAAAACTTGAAATCATTTATTTACACTTGAAATGACTGTTTTACCATTGGTGAAAGTGGGGTACTTCAGCTTTCCGTTTTTGTCGGCGTTGTCCAATACCGTTTTCAAAAATACATATCTCTCGTCTCGTGGCATTGATTTAGGTCCCGTTTGTTTCTAGGGTCTGTCCTATGTCCAAATATTTGATACAAAACTTGAAATCATTTATTTACACTAAAAAATGACTATTTTACCCTTGGTAAAAGTGAGTTACTTCAGCTTTCCATTTTTGTCGGCGTTGTCTGATACTGTTCTAAAAAATGCATATCTCTCGCCTCGTGACTTTGATTTAGGTCCCGTTTGTTTCTAGGGCCTTTACTATATCCAAATATTTGATATAAAACTGGAAATCAGTTATTTGCACTTGAAATGACTGTTTTACCCTTGGTGAAAGTGGCCGGTTGAGATCTATAGTTGGCCGGTAGTTCGTTACTTCAGCTTTCCGTTTTTGTCGGCGTTGTCTGATACCGTTTTCAAAAATTCATATCTCTCGCCTCGTGACTTTAGTTTAGGTCCTGTTTGTTTCTATGGTTTGTTCTATGTCCTAATATTTGATAAAAAAATTGAAATCATTTATTTGCACCTGAAATGATTGTTTTACCCTTAGTGAAAGTGGGGTACTTTTGCTTTCCGTTTTTGTCGGTGTTGTCTGATACCGTTTTCATATATGCATGTCTCTTGCATCCTGGCATTGATTTAGGTCCCGTTTTTTTCTAGGGCCTATCCTATGTCCAAATATTTGTTAAAAAACTTGAAATCATTTATTTGCACTTAAAATGACTGTTTTACCCTCGGTGAAAGTGGGTTACTTCAGCTTTCCGTTTTTGTTGACATTGTCCGATACCGTTTTAAAAAATACATATCTCTCACCTCGTGACTTTGATTTAGGTACCGTTTGTTTCAAGGGTCTGTCCTATGTCCAAATATTTGATACAAAATTTAAAATAATTTATTTGCACTTGAAATAACTGTTTTATCCTTGGTGAAAGTGGGGTGCTTCATCTTTCCATTTTTGTCGGCGTTGTCCAATACTGTTTTCAAAAATGCATATCTCTCGCCTCGTGACTTTGATTTAGGTCCCGTTTATTTCTAGGGTCTATCCTATGTCGAAATATTTGATACAAAATTTGAAATCATTTATTTGCACTTGAAATGATTGTTTTACCCTTGGTGAAAGTGGGGTACTTGGGCTTTCCGTTTTTGTCGACGTTGTCTCATACCGTTTTCAAATATGCATATCTCTCGCATCCTGGCATTGATTTAGGTCCCATTTTTTTCTAGGGCATGTCCTATGTCAAAATATTTGATAAAAAACTTCAAATCATTTATTTTCACTTAAAATGATTGTTTTACCCTAGGTGAAAGTGGGTTACTTCAACTTTCCGTTTTTGTCAGCATTGTCCGATACCGTTTTAAAAAATGAATATATCTCGCCTCGTGGCTTTGATTAGGTACTGTTTTTTTCAAGGGTATGTCCTATGTCCAAATATTTGATACAAAATTTAAAATCATTTATTTTCAACTGAAATGACTTTTTTACCCTTGGGGAAAGAGGGGTACTTTAATTTTCTGTTTGGATCGGCGTTGGCCGATGCCGTTTTAAAAAATTCATATATCTCGCGTCAGGGCTTTTAATTTTATTTCGTTTGTTTCTATGGTTTAGCCTATGTCCAAATAGCTGGGTAAACTTTGAAAATACATTTTTACCCTTGAAATGATCATTTTACTCATGGGTGAACATGTGACCTTTGAGTGGTCAGTGTGATGGGTTATTCAATCCCTTTTACTTCATTTTGGTGATCAGCAACCTTAGTGACTTTCCTTAGGTTGAAGTGATTGTTTTACCCTTGTGTTGGGTTTACGAATGCCGGGGAGTGACATGTGAGGTGCTTGGTAGTATGGGTTAATACTGATTTGAGGTTTTGGAGCTTGGTATGCTCGTGATCTAGGAAGTATGAGTGTTATTCTTCCTGAAGTGTTATGAATAGGAGTCTTGCTCCCGTGTTTTGGTGATAGAGGTTGTGTTGATTGTTAGTGTGGGACTTGCGGGTACGAGTCATAGTGATCTATGAGGTGGTCTGTACTACAGGGCTTGTAATGGTTGTATATTTTCTATATATATATACGTGCGTATATATATAGGTATGCATTATTACTTGTTGTTGTGCTATGACTTCATTACGTGCTAGTTGACCTATTTGTTGATGCATGATAGGGGACTAGGGGGATGTGTTCTCGGGGTCTCATATTGGCGTGAGTGCCATTTGGGACATTTGACCGACCTAAGGTAGATGCATGTACACGGTTTAATTTTCACTCGACTTGAACGGTCGGAGGATGTGATAGTTACGATTCCCTTTCTCTTACGGGGCTCAATGAGCTCACCCCGGCGTTGGTTTGCCCTGGTGGTCTACACCAATTTGTAGGTAATGTTTCAGCTACAGACAACTTGGAGTGCAGGATGGCTTGTGGAACTGATGTTGTTGCGGGATTTTGGACGTTCGTACGTAGAGTCGTTCCATTTTAGTCTCCTTTACTTGTCCTCTATATTGGGAGTGTTGTTGTAATTTTTGGGAGCTAGTCTATTGGCATATCCCTTCCTTGTATTTGTCATCGTTGCACCATTGTAGAGATGTATTCTTTCTGCGCCTCGATGTGCCTTGTATATCATTTGGTTTAGTTTCTGCTTGGTTTTGGTATGGAATTATTGTTATTAATAATATTTCATTAATTTTATGGTTATTTAGAATCTTAATTGGTCGCTCATTTTATGGATCACGACCCTGGATTTCTCGGATGTCCCAGTTCGGGAGTCTTGGGAATTTAGGGGCATGATAATCTGCCCCATCGCTCAGTACATCTGATCAAAAATAATATGAGGTATGGATATCTAATACCTTATGTGAAAAGCGTAGAGGGTGGTTTGCCACCTCCCGCGCTTCTCGATATTGTGCCCCCGCGGGTGCACCTGTGCTTTTTGCACCTCATCGACGAACCATATATGTGGCTCGTAATCTACCTTGGTGGTCTAAGTATGGTTAACATCCCTATACCGCCCACCGCAGCATGCCTCCGCCACCACTCTCGTGCCCAGAGTATCTGTAAGCAGCTCTAGGTATATGGCCCTCATCTCCAGAGGGCACTCAATTAGCAGCCCCCAAGCCCTAGAGATGGTCTCGGGAGAGATCTCAGTATGGTGGCCTAGATGCGAGTGTGTAGACAGAGCTAATCTCTTTCTACCATCACCTCTATCTCTGCCTAGAACTGGCGGAACAAATCACCATATATGGTGGGCGATGGTCGAGACAGGAGAGTTCGTAACCCAGGAGCAATAAACTCGCCCACCGCCCACATCATAGTGGGCTCCGTTAGGAAGTAATCAAGCGTAACGACTTCCTGACAGCTCATGGGACTATCGGGAGAGTTTCCTATAGAGTCTAGCGCGACTCCTCTTGCCGCATGGGCCTACATCAGTGACCTCTTTATAGCATGGGGCCATAACAAATAAAAAATTACTGAGGATAGGGAAGAGGAGAAATATGAAAATGGGTCAAGCGAACGATCGAACAAATGGCCGATCGATAACTAGAATAAGCGAATAATCGGTGAGATGAATTTAAATGAGCGCTGAGATACGAGAATGATTGCTAGGTCGAGCAAACGATCACTAATAATGTCTGAATGATATGCGATCGATCGCTAAAGTATTCCTTCAAATAAACACTCGATCGAGCACACAAAAATCCAAAATATGGCCAAAATGGTAAATGTACACATGGTAAATATCTAAATCACGATGAATGGCTACGATTGCTTAAGGTTTAGACTTTTCTGGTAATTGTTGATGGTGACAAGACTACAACCATAGTTGTCCAAGACACGTCGTGGTCATCAAAGCAGCTTAAAGGATTCATTGGCAAGATCTCTTATCTATGACATTTCATCCCCGATCTCGCTGAGCTCATGTAGCTATTTTGCCCCTCTTGAAGAAAGGCACAACATACATTTGGACTTCGGAATATCAACAGAGTTTTTAGGCCATCAAGAGGATCCTAGCAGCACCGGAGACAATGACTGCACCCAGGAGGGGAGTCCCTTTACGACTCTATATTTCAGTTATTGATCACTGACTAGGGGCAATCCTCACCCAGGAGAAGGACGAGTGTGAAAGGCTGATCTATTACACTAGTAGGGTTATCCATGGTGTTGAGCTTAGGTACACTCAAGCAGAGAAATAATGTCTTGTGTTGGTCTTCGCTGCAAAGAAGTTTTGGCATTACTTATCTACGCACACAGTGATAAGTCATAACGTTGATTATGAATTGAAGCCTTGAGAAGACGGGTGATGGTTTTGAGGTATAGTTAGTGTTGGTGTAGCAACGTGGCATCAATTGTGATATTGATTATTTAGTTGTGATAGATGAGGTTATGAGTAAGCCTAGTCGACGGTGTAGTGATGGCCATATTATATTGTTAGAAACCTAAGTGATGTGGTTTCGAATGTGAAATTGAGGTTTGAAAGAATCGGAAAAGGTTGTGATATAATCTAGTTGGTTCCTTGGCAATGACCACTAGTTTCCCTTTAGCGATCTTAAGGATTGGAGTGTCCTTGAAATTGTGGTCACTTTTGATTAAGTTGTTATGGAGTTTAGGGAATTGGATGTAGATCTAAGTGTGGTGGGATTGGGGTTAGTGTTCTTGTGTAGAGCCACTCGCCTTTTTCCTTGGAGGTGCCATTCACTTCCGCTTCTTCATTCCTTTGCTCCATTTAAGCGTCTACAAATTTGCTTTATTCTTTCTGTTGGTGTTTCAGTTTGTTTTCCCGAAAATAGATTTTTCATAAAACTTGTATTTAATTTCATTCGATTTTTAAGTGAAAAACCCGTTTTCACTCACCCTCGTGACCCCAACTAAAACTTTGAGTTTTGAAATGATTTTAAATTCATTTTATAAAAGATTTAAACCTTTGAAAGTTGGCGGTGTACTAAACATATACCAGGGGCAAGACGGAAAATTTTATGAGATTTTAAAGAATCATTTTATCCAAAGTTTGCGTTTTATGCGTTTTCGGAGGTTTCGTTGACTATTTTTGAATCGGCAAATGGAAAACACACTTTTCAAATAGTTGTGATTTTTCAGGACCGACGGTGCAAAGAACGGAGTTCGTTTACAAAATTGGTACATTTTCACCTTTAGAGGGGCATTTGTGCGTAGCCTAGGGGCGTCATGACGGCCAAGGGCGTCATAGCGCCCATTTGATACGTATTTGGATTTAGATCCCGTTTGTTCCTAGGGGCATCATGACGACCAAGGTCAGGTGCAGAGTTGTCCGACGGTCGATTTTAAAAAATTCATTTATGTCACCTCGCACCTCGAATTTAGATCCCGTTTGTTCCTATGGCTTGTACTAGGTACAAACATTGTATTTGAAACATAAAATAATTTATTTACCTTGAAATGAATGTTTTACCCTTGGTGAAAGTGGGGTACTTCAGCTTTCCATTTTTGTCGGCGTTGTCTGATACCGTTTTAAAAAATGCATATCTTTCGCCTCGTGGCTTTGATTTAACTCCTGTTTGTTTCTAGGGTTTGTCATATGTCCAAATATTTGATACAAAACTTGAAATCATTTATTTACACTTGAAATGACTGTTTTACCATTGGTGAAAGTGGGGTACTTCAGCTTTCCGTTTTTGTCGGCGTTGTCCAATACCGTTTTCAAAAATACATATCTCTCGTCTCGTGGCATTGATTTAGGTCCCGTTTGTTTCTAGGGTCTGTCCTATGTCCAAATATTTGATACAAAACTTGAAATCATTTATTTACACTAAAAAATGACTATTTTACCCTTGGTAAAAGTGAGTTACTTCAGCTTTCCATTTTTGTCGGCGTTGTCTGATACTATTCTAAAAAATGCATATCTCTCGCCTCGTGACTTTGATTTAGGTCCCGTTTGTTTCTAGGGCCTTTACTATATCCAAATATTTGATATAAAACTGGAAATCAGTTATTTGCACTTGAAATGACTGTTTTACCCTTGGTGAAAGTGGCCGGTTGAGATCTATAGTTGGCCGGTAGTTCGTTACTTCAGCTTTCCGTTTTTGTCGGCGTTGTCTGATACCGTTTTCAAAAATTCATATCTCTCGCCTCGTGACTTTAGTTTAGGTCCTGTTTGTTTCTATGGTTTGTTCTATGTCCTAATATTTGATAAAAAAATTGAAATCATTTATTTGCACCTGAAATGATTGTTTTACCCTTAGTGAAAGTGGGGTACTTTTGCTTTCCGTTTTTGTCGGTGTTGTCTGATACCGTTTTCATATATGCATGTCTCTTGCATCCTGGCATTGATTTAGGTCCCGTTTTTTTCTAGGGCCTATCCTATGTCCAAATATTTGTTAAAAAACTTGAAATCATTTATTTGCACTTAAAATGACTGTTTTACCCTCGGTGAAAGTGGGTTACTTCAGCTTTCCGTTTTTGTTGACATTGTCCGATACCGTTTTAAAAAATACATATCTCTCACCTCGTGACTTTGATTTAGGTACCGTTTGTTTCAAGGGTCTGTCCTATGTCCAAATATTTGATACAAAATTTAAAATAATTTATTTGCACTTGAAATAACTGTTTTATCCTTGGTGAAAGTGGGGTGCTTCATCTTTCCATTTTTGTCGGCGTTGTCCAATACTGTTTTCAAAAATGCATATCTCTCGCCTCGTGACTTTGATTTAGGTCCCGTTTATTTCTAGGGTCTATCCTATGTCGAAATATTTGATACAAAATTTGAAATCATTTATTTGCACTTGAAATGATTGTTTTACCCTTGGTGAAAGTGGGGTACTTGGGCTTTCCGTTTTTGTCGACGTTGTCTCATACCGTTTTCAAATATGCATATCTCTCGCATCCTGGCATTGATTTAGGTCCCATTTTTTTCTAGGGCATGTCCTATGTCAAAATATTTGATAAAAAACTTCAAATCATTTATTTTCACTTAAAATGATTGTTTTACCCTAGGTGAAAGTGGGTTACTTCAACTTTCCGTTTTTGTCAGCATTGTCCGATACCGTTTTAAAAAATGAATATATCTCGCCTCGTGGCTTTGATTAGGTACTGTTTTTTTCAAGGGTATGTCCTATGTCCAAATATTTGATACAAAATTTAAAATCATTTATTTTCAACTGAAATGACTTTTTTACCCTTGGGGAAAGAGGGGTACTTTAATTTTCTGTTTGGATCGGCGTTGGCCGATGCCGTTTTAAAAAATTCATATATCTCGCGTCAGGGCATTTAATTTTATTTCGTTTGTTTCTATGGTTTAGCCTATGTCCAAATAGCTGGGTAAACTTTGAAAATACATTTTTACCCTTGAAATGATCATTTTACTCATGGGTGAACATGTGACCTTTGAGTGGTCAGTGTGATGGGTTATTCAATCCCTTTTACTTCATTTTGGTGATCAGCAACCTTAGTGACTTTCCTTAGGTTGAAGTGATTGTTTTACCCTTGTGTTGGGTTTACGAATGCCGGGGAGTGACATGTGAGGTGCTTGGTAGTATGGGTTAATACTGATTTGAGGTTTTGGAGCTTGGTATGCTCGTGATCTAGGAAGTATGAGTGTTATTCTTCCTGAAGTGTTATGAATAGGAGTCTTGCTCCCGTGTTTTGGTGATAGAGGTTGTGTTGATTGTTAGTGTGGGACTTGCGGGTACGAGTCATAGTGATCTATGAGGTGGTCTGTACTACAGGGCTTGTAATGGTTGTATATTTTCTATATATATATACGTGCGTATATATATAGGTATGCATTATTACTTGTTGTTGTGCTATGACTTCATTACGTGCTAGTTGACCTATTTGTTGATGCATGATAGGGGACTAGGGGGATGTGTTCTCGGGGTCTCATATTGGCGTGAGTGCCATTTGGGACATTTGACCGACCTAAGGTAGATGCATGTACACGGTTTAATTTTCACTCGACTTGAACGGTCGGAGGATGTGATAGTTACGATTCCCTTTCTCTTACGGGGCTCAATGAGCTCACCCCGGCGTTGGTTTGCCCTGGTGGTCTACACCAATTTGTAGGTAATGTTTCAGCTACAGACAACTTGGAGTGCAGGATGGCTTGTGGAACTGATGTTGTTGCGGGATTTTGGACGTTCGTACGTAGAGTCGTTCCATTTTAGTCTCCTTTACTTGTCCTCTATATTGGGAGTGTTGTTGTAATTTTTGGGAGCTAGTCTATTGGCATATCCCTTCCTTGTATTTGTCATCGTTGCACCATTGTAGAGATGTATTCTTTCTGCGCCTCGATGTGCCTTGTATATCATTTGGTTTAGTTTCTGCTTGGTTTTGGTATGGAATTATTGTTATTAATAATATTTCATTAATTTTATGGTTATTTAGAATCTTAATTGGTCGCTCATTTTATGGATCACGACCCTGGATTTCTCGGATGTCCCAGTTCGGGAGTCTTGGGAATTTAGGGGCATGATAATCTGCCCCATCGCTCAGTACATCTGATCAAAAATAATATGAGGTATGGATATCTAATACCTTATGTGAAAAGCGTAGAGGGTGGTTTGCCACCTCCCGCGCTTCTCGATATTGTGCCCCCGCGGGTGCACCTGTGCTTTTTGCACCTCATCGACGAACCATATATGTGGCTCGTAATCTACCTTGGTGGTCTAAGTATGGTTAACATCCCTATACCGCCCACCGCAGCATGCCTCCGCCACCACTCTCGTGCCCAGAGTATCTGTAAGCAGCTCTAGGTATATGGCCCTCATCTCCAGAGGGCACTCAATTAGCAGCCCCCAAGCCCTAGAGATGGTCTCGGGAGAGATCTCAGTATGGTGGCCTAGATGCGAGTGTGTAGACAGAGCTAATCTCTTTCTACCATCACCTCTATCTCTGCCTAGAACTGGCGGAACAAATCACCATATATGGTGGGCGATGGTCGAGACAGGAGAGTTCGTAACCCAGGAGCAATAAACTCGCCCACCGCCCACATCATAGTGGGCTCCGTTAGGAAGTAATCAAGCGTAACGACTTCCTGACAGCTCATGGGACTATCGGGAGAGTTTCCTATAGAGTCTAGCGCGACTCCTCTTGCCGCATGGGCCTACATCAGTGACCTCTTTATAGCATGGGGCCATAACAAATAAAAAATTACTGAGGATAGGGAAGAGGAGAAATATGAAAATGGGTCAAGCGAACGATCGAACAAATGGCCGATCGATAACTAGAATAAGCGAATAATCGGTGAGATGAATTTAAATGAGCGCTGAGATACGAGAATGATTGCTAGGTCGAGCAAACGATCACTAATAATGTCTGAATGATATGCGATCGATCGCTAAAGTATTCCTTCAAATAAACACTCGATCGAGCACACAAAAATCCAAAATATGGCCAAAATGGTAAATGTACACATGGTAAATATCTAAATCACGATGAATGGCTACGATTGCTTAAGGTTTAGACTTTTCTGGTAATTGTTGATGGTGACAAGACTACAACCATAGTTGTCCAAGACACGTCGTGGTCATCAAAGCAGCTTAAAGGATTCATTGGCAAGATCTCTTATCTATGACATTTCATCCCCGATCTCGCTGAGCTCATGTAGCTATTTTGCCCCTCTTGAAGAAAGGCACAACATACATTTGGACTTCGGAATATCAACAGAGTTTTTAGGCCATCAAGAGGATCCTAGCAGCACCGGAGACAATGACTGCACCCAGGAGGGGAGTCCCTTTACGACTCTATATTTCAGTTATTGATCACTGACTAGGGGCAATCCTCACCCAGGAGAAGGACGAGTGTGAAAGGCTGATCTATTACACTAGTAGGGTTATCCATGGTGTTGAGCTTAGGTACACTCAAGCAGAGAAATAATGTCTTGTGTTGGTCTTCGCTGCAAAGAAGTTTTGGCATTACTTATCTACGCACACAGTGATAAGTCATAACGTTGATTATGAATTGAAGCCTTGAGAAGACGGGTGATGGTTTTGAGGTATAGTTAGTGTTGGTGTAGCAACGTGGCATCAATTGTGATATTGATTATTTAGTTGTGATAGATGAGGTTATGAGTAAGCCTAGTCGACGGTGTAGTGATGGCCATATTATATTGTTAGAAACCTAAGTGATGTGGTTTCGAATGTGAAATTGAGGTTTGAAAGAATCGGAAAAGGTTGTGATATAATCTAGTTGGTTCCTTGGCAATGACCACTAGTTTCCCTTTAGCGATCTTAAGGATTGGAGTGTCCTTGAAATTGTGGTCACTTTTGATTAAGTTGTTATGGAGTTTAGGGAATTGGATGTAGATCTAAGTGTGGTGGGATTGGGGTTAGTGTTCTTGTGTAGAGCCACTCGCCTTTTTCCTTGGAGGTGCCATTCACTTCCGCTTCTTCATTCCTTTGCTCCATTTAAGCGTCTACAAATTTGCTTTATTCTTTCTGTTGGTGTTTCAGTTTGTTTTCCCGAAAATAGATTTTTCATAAAACTTGTATTTAATTTCATTCGATTTTTAAGTGAAAAACCCGTTTTCACTCACCCTCGTGACCCCAACTAAAACTTTGAGTTTTGAAATGATTTTAAATTCATTTTATAAAAGATTTAAACCTTTGAAAGTTGGCGGTGTACTAAACATATACCAGGGGCAAGACGGAAAATTTTATGAGATTTTAAAGAATCATTTTATCCAAAGTTTGCGTTTTATGCGTTTTCGGAGGTTTCGTTGACTATTTTTGAATCGGCAAATGGAAAACACACTTTTCAAATAGTTGTGATTTTTCAGGACCGACGGTGCAAAGAACGGAGTTCGTTTACAAAATTGGTACATTTTCACCTTTAGAGGGGCATTTGTGCGTAGCCTAGGGGCGTCATGACGGCCAAGGGCGTCATAGCGCCCATTTGATACGTATTTGGATTTAGATCCCGTTTGTTCCTAGGGGCATCATGACGACCAAGGTCAGGTGCAGAGTTGTCCGACGGTCGATTTTAAAAAATTCATTTATGTCACCTCGCACCTCGAATTTAGATCCCGTTTGTTCCTATGGCTTGTACTAGGTACAAACATTGTATTTGAAACATAAAATAATTTATTTACCTTGAAATGAATGTTTTACCCTTGGTGAAAGTGGGGTACTTCAGCTTTCCATTTTTGTCGGCGTTGTCTGATACCGTTTTAAAAAATGCATATCTTTCGCCTCGTGGCTTTGATTTAACTCCTGTTTGTTTCTAGGGTTTGTCATATGTCCAAATATTTGATACAAAACTTGAAATCATTTATTTACACTTGAAATGACTGTTTTACCATTGGTGAAAGTGGGGTACTTCAGCTTTCCGTTTTTGTCGGCGTTGTCCAATACCGTTTTCAAAAATACATATCTCTCGTCTCGTGGCATTGATTTAGGTCCCGTTTGTTTCTAGGGTCTGTCCTATGTCCAAATATTTGATACAAAACTTGAAATCATTTATTTACACTAAAAAATGACTATTTTACCCTTGGTAAAAGTGAGTTACTTCAGCTTTCCATTTTTGTCGGCGTTGTCTGATACTGTTCTAAAAAATGCATATCTCTCGCCTCGTGACTTTGATTTAGGTCCCGTTTGTTTCTAGGGCCTTTACTATATCCAAATATTTGATATAAAACTGGAAATCAGTTATTTGCACTTGAAATGACTGTTTTACCCTTGGTGAAAGTGGCCGGTTGAGATCTATAGTTGGCCGGTAGTTCGTTACTTCAGCTTTCCGTTTTTGTCGGCGTTGTCTGATACCGTTTTCAAAAATTCATATCTCTCGCCTCGTGACTTTAGTTTAGGTCCTGTTTGTTTCTATGGTTTGTTCTATGTCCTAATATTTGATAAAAAAATTGAAATCATTTATTTGCACCTGAAATGATTGTTTTACCCTTAGTGAAAGTGGGGTACTTTTGCTTTCCGTTTTTGTCGGTGTTGTCTGATACCGTTTTCATATATGCATGTCTCTTGCATCCTGGCATTGATTTAGGTCCCGTTTTTTTCTAGGGCCTATCCTATGTCCAAATATTTGTTAAAAAACTTGAAATCATTTATTTGCACTTAAAATGACTGTTTTACCCTCGGTGAAAGTGGGTTACTTCAGCTTTCCGTTTTTGTTGACATTGTCCGATACCGTTTTAAAAAATACATATCTCTCACCTCGTGACTTTGATTTAGGTACCGTTTGTTTCAAGGGTCTGTCCTATGTCCAAATATTTGATACAAAATTTAAAATAATTTATTTGCACTTGAAATAACTGTTTTATCCTTGGTGAAAGTGGGGTGCTTCATCTTTCCATTTTTGTCGGCGTTGTCCAATACTGTTTTCAAAAATGCATATCTCTCGCCTCGTGACTTTGATTTAGGTCCCGTTTATTTCTAGGGTCTATCCTATGTCGAAATATTTGATACAAAATTTGAAATCATTTATTTGCACTTGAAATGATTGTTTTACCCTTGGTGAAAGTGGGGTACTTGGGCTTTCCGTTTTTGTCGACGTTGTCTCATACCGTTTTCAAATATGCATATCTCTCGCATCCTGGCATTGATTTAGGTCCCATTTTTTTCTAGGGCATGTCCTATGTCAAAATATTTGATAAAAAACTTCAAATCATTTATTTTCACTTAAAATGATTGTTTTACCCTAGGTGAAAGTGGGTTACTTCAACTTTCCGTTTTTGTCAGCATTGTCCGATACCGTTTTAAAAAATGAATATATCTCGCCTCGTGGCTTTGATTAGGTACTGTTTTTTTCAAGGGTATGTCCTATGTCCAAATATTTGATACAAAATTTAAAATCATTTATTTTCAACTGAAATGACTTTTTTACCCTTGGGGAAAGAGGGGTACTTTAATTTTCTGTTTGGATCGGCGTTGGCCGATGCCGTTTTAAAAAATTCATATATCTCGCGTCAGGGCTTTTAATTTTATTTCGTTTGTTTCTATGGTTTAGCCTATGTCCAAATAGCTGGGTAAACTTTGAAAATACATTTTTACCCTTGAAATGATCATTTTACTCATGGGTGAACATGTGACCTTTGAGTGGTCAGTGTGATGGGTTATTCAATCCCTTTTACTTCATTTTGGTGATCAGCAACCTTAGTGACTTTCCTTAGGTTGAAGTGATTGTTTTACCCTTGTGTTGGGTTTACGAATGCCGGGGAGTGACATGTGAGGTGCTTGGTAGTATGGGTTAATACTGATTTGAGGTTTTGGAGCTTGGTATGCTCGTGATCTAGGAAGTATGAGTGTTATTCTTCCTGAAGTGTTATGAATAGGAGTCTTGCTCCCGTGTTTTGGTGATAGAGGTTGTGTTAATTGTTAGTGTGGGACTTGCGGGTACGAGTCATAGTGATCTATGAGGTGGTCTGTACTACAGGGCTTGTAATGGTTGTATATTTTCTATATATATACGTGCGTATATATATAGGTATGCATTATTACTTGTTGTTGTGCTATGACTTCATTACGTGCTAGTTGACCTATTTGTTGATGCATGATAGGGGACTAGGGGGATGTGTTCTCGGGGTCTCATATTGGCGTGAGTGCCATTTGGGACATTTGACCGACCTAAGGTAGATGCATGTACACGGTTTAATTTTCACTCGACTTGAACGGTCGGAGGATGTGATAGTTACGATTCCCTTTCTCTTACGGGGCTCAATGAGCTCACCCCGGCGTTGGTTTGCCCTGGTGGTCTACACCAATTTGTAGGTAATGTTTCAGCTACAGACAACTTGGAGTGCAGGATGGCTTGTGGAACTGATGTTGTTGCGGGATTTTGGACGTTCGTACGTAGAGTCGTTCCATTTTAGTCTCCTTTACTTGTCCTCTATATTGGGAGTGTTGTTGTAATTTTTGGGAGCTAGTCTATTGGCATATCCCTTCCTTGTATTTGTCATCGTTGCACCATTGTAGAGATGTATTCTTTCTGCGCCTCGATGTGCCTTGTATATCATTTGGTTTAGTTTCTGCTTGGTTTTGGTATGGAATTATTGTTATTAATAATATTTCATTAATTTTATGGTTATTTAGAATCTTAATTGGTCGCTCATTTTATGGATCACGACCCTGGATTTCTCGGATGTCCCAGTTCGGGAGTCTTGGGAATTTAGGGGCATGATAATCTGCCCCATCGCTCAGTACATCTGATCAAAAATAATATGAGGTATGGATATCTAATACCTTATGTGAAAAGCGTAGAGGGTGGTTTGCAACCTCCCGCGCTTCTCGATATTGTGCCCCCGCGGGTGCACCTGTGCTTTTTGCACCTCATCGACGAACCATATATGTGGCTCGTAATCTACCTTGGTGGTCCAAGTATGGTTAACATCCCTATACCGCCCACCGCAGCATGCCTCCGCCACCACTCTCGTGCCCAGAGTATCTGTAAGCAGCTCTAGGTATATGGCCCTCATCTCCAGAGGGCACTCAATTAGCAGCCCCCAAGCCCTAGAGATGGTCTCGGGAGAGATCTCAATATGGTGGCCTAGATGCGAGTGTGTAGACAGAGCTAATCTCTTTCTACCATCACCTCTATCTCTGCCTAGAACTGGCGGAACAAATCACCATATATGGTGGGCGATGGTCGAGACAGGAGAGTTCGTAACCCAGGAGCAATAAACTCGCCCACCGCCCATATCATAGTGGGCTCCGTTAGGAAGTAATCAAGCGTAACGACTTCCTGACAGCTCATGGGACTATCGGGAGAGTTTCCTATAGAGTCTAGCGCGACTCCTCTTGCCGCATGGGCCTACATCAGTGACCTCTTTATAGCATGGGGCCATAATAAATAAAAAATTACTGAGGATAGGGAAGAGGAGAAATATGAAAATGGGTCAAGCGAACGATCGAACAAATGGCCGATCGATAACTAGAATAAGCGAATAATCGGTGAGATGAATTTAAATGAGCGCTGAGATACGAGAATGATTGCTAGGTCGAGCAAACGATCACTAATAATGTCTGAATGATATGCGATCGATCGCTAAAGTATTCCTTCAAATAAACACTCGATCGAGCACACAAAAATCCAAAATATGGCCAAAATGGTAAATGTACACATGGTAAATATCTAAATCACGATGAATGGCTAGGATTGCTTAAGGTTTAGACTTTTCTGGTAATTGTTGATGGTGACAAGACTACAACCATAGTTGTCCAAGACACGTCGTGGTCATCAAAGCAGCTTAAAGGATTCATTGGCAAGGTCTCTTATCTATGACATTTCATCCCCGATCTCGCTGAGCTCATGTAGCTATTTTGCCCCTCTTGAAGAAAGGCACAACATACATTTGGACTTCGGAATATCAACAGAGTTTTTAGGCCATCAAGAGGATCCTAGCAGCACCGGAGACAATGACTGCACCCAGGAGGGGAGTCCCTCTACGACTCTATATTTCAGTTATTGATCACTGACTGGGGGCAATCCTCACCCAGGAGAAGGACGAGTGTGAAAGGCTGATCTATTACACTAGTAGGGTTATCCATGGTGTTGAGCTTAGGTACACTCAAGCAGAGAAATAATGTCTTGTGTTGGTCTTCGCTGCAAAGAAGTTTTGGCATTACTTATCTACGCACACAGTGGAGTTGATGACCAAAAATGAGCTGGTGCATTATATGGTGACTCAGCCTCCACCGGGTGGGAATTTGACTAAATGGTTAATGGGTTTATTTGGAATCGACATTCAGTGTGTCCGACCAACAACCATCAAGGGCAAGATATTGGCGGGTCTTTCATCTTATTCTTCTTGTGATAGTAGTTTGATCGACTTGAGGATGACTTAGGCCGAGGTTTGGGAGCTATCATTTGATGGCGCATCTACTTCTAGCAAAGGTGTGGCCGACATTGTCCTTACACCGGGCAATGGTGAACCACATGTTCATCTCTCTTACCAGCTTGATTTTCCTTGTTCAAATAATGAGGCCGAGTATGAGGTGCTACTATTGGGACTCAAAGAGGCTCAAAGGCGAAGTGTTTGAAGGTTGAAGGTTAAGGGTGATTTATAGCTCATCCTTAAGCAGGTCATTGGTGAGTTCATAGTGAAGGAGGCGAACCTTGCTCCCTACCATTCTCAGGCGCAACATCTACTATAACACTTTGACGATGTTAACTTTTTGCATGTTTCACGATGTAGGAACCGCTTCCTAGACGCGCTGGCAACCCTGGCTTCGAAAATCAGATTCAACCAGGATAGTTTATTATTGTAGGTGCGGAGGTGTCCTGCCCCTTCAACAGTGGAAGGTTCCGACCCGGTAGTGGTTAGCGATTGGCGTAACACAATCATATAGGGCCTGTTTGGTGGAGCTGTGTTTGTGTTTGTGTTTGTGTTGAAATAAACAAAAAACACGTTTTTTGTTTTTTTGTTTATTCATCCAAAAACATAAATATGTTTGGTAGGGATATTTTTTGGGTTGAAATTGAAAAATTAAAAATCAATAATTAAAAATTAATAATATAAATAATAAATAAAATATAATATAATAATAAAAAAATGAATACAATAATAATAAATAAATATAATAATAAAAAATGGACTAAATAAATAATAATAATAATAAATTAATAAAATAAATAAGAAATTACATAAAACATATTTAAAAATATAATAAAAATAATAACTAATAATCAAAATGAAATAAATAATAAATAAATATAATAATAAATAATAAGTAAATATAATAAGAAATAAATACTTCATAATGATAATAAAAAATGAGTATAATAATAATACATTAATATTAAATTAATAAAATATATTTTTAAATAATTAAAAATGAATAAATAATTTATAAATAAAATGAATTAAATAATGAAATAATAATAAATAAATAAATATAATATATTTATAAATTAATATATAAATTAATAAATAATAATTTAATAATATAAATAATAAATATAATATAATATAATAAAAATAATAAATGAATACAATAATAAAAAATAAATATAATAATAAAAAATGGACTAAATAATAAATAATAATAATAAATTAATAAAATAAATAATAAATTACATAAAATATATTTAAACATATAATAATAAATAATAAATAATAAAAAAAATGAAATAAATAATAATAAAAAATAAATATAATAAAAAATAATAAATAAATATAATAATAAATAATAAGTAAATATAATAACAAATAAATACTTCATAATAATAATAAAAAATGAGTATAATAATAATAAATTAATAAAATATATTTTTAAATAATTAAAAATGAATTAATAATTTATAAATAAAATGAATTAAATAATGAAATAATAATAAATAAATAAATAGAATATATTTATAAATTAATATATAATAATTTAATAATATAAATAATAAAATAATAAAATATATTATAAAGTGAAGAAAATGTAAGTGAGAAACACCCCAATAAACACCAAATTCATGTTTATTGGAATATGCCTAAAATTTGCCTAAGTGAAAAAGTGTTTTTTAACACACATATCCCAAAAACACTAACCAAATAAGTTTATAAACACAAAACACATAAACAAACACAAAAACAGTGGTACCAAACAGGCCCATAGGATTTTACAAAGGGGAACGCCAACGCACCATCGGCCAAGGGTTTTGTGGTCATCAAGGGTGATCTCTACTTCAAAGGGCCTGAAAGGGTGTTATCTTATTGTGTTTCTAAAGAGGAAGGAAGTGTCATTATTGAAGAGACTCACATAGCAGTATGCGGTGTGGAGGATATCAGCCTTTACCGAAGGATCCAATGCATAGGTTTCTTTTGGCCTGGGATGGTGGCAACTGCTAAGGACATATAGAGGAGTTGTGTATTGTGCAGTCGCACCACTCAGGGCAACGAGGATGCTTCCATTCAGAATTGATTGACTAGCGAAAGCCATACATCGATTTCTTATAGGAAGGCAAGCTACGCAATGTCAAGGCAGACAAAGTGATTATCAGAAAGAGGGTGGTATGTTTCCACCTTTATGAAGACGCGCTCTATCACAAAGGTTGTTGTGGCAGGACCTTAAAGTGCATCAACTATGAGGAGACAATAGTTGTCATGACCAAGGCGTACTAATGTGACCATCAAGGCAGTGCGAAGCTGTTCCAGCACTTGGTTACTTACGTGTATTATTGGCCGACAATGGAGAAGGACACCACGGTGCATGTACGATGTTGTGAGGCTTGCCAAAAGCACATCAATCTTATCCATGCCCCCACCGTTAGCCTTTACTCTTTATCTACGCCCTGGCCATTTTAGACTTGGGCCTTGGACAACATTTGACTAATCACGCCCAAATCTGGAGGGCACACTTGGATTTTGGCAGCCACTAAGCTCTTCACCAAGTAGGTTGAGGTCGTTCCCTTGACGAGGACTGTTGCAACCATTGTGGTCATATTTGTCAAGGAATAATTCATTTGTAGATTTGGGATCTTGCACACGCTCTTGTCTGACAATTGGATGTCGTTTATGAACAAGGACGTAGGGGCGCTCTTGGAGTAATGGCCAAGCTGAAACCACTAACAAGACACTAATCAGGATCTTGGGCAAGACACTGCACGATCATGACAAAGGTTGGGCTGACTTGTTACCAATGGTGTTGTGGGCTTATCGTACTTCTAAATGATGTGCAACCCAGGAGACTCCATTTGCCATGGTGTACGAGATTGACATTGTCTTGCCTAAGGAGCTGGCTATACCATCCACATGCTTCGTGGCTTCCTGTGGTTTCTTATCAGTTAACAAAGGTGATGTATTAGAGGCCTTGGACGAAAGGAGGGACACAACATCAATGACAGTGAAGAAGTATCGAGCCAGGATTGCAAGGGCTTACAATACTTCTGTTAGAGAAAGGGTTTTCACTAAAGGTAACTTGGTCTTGAAAATGGTTAGTGCCGTGATGAGGGGTCAAAGTCCAGAAAAATTCGGACCTGAGTGAGAATGATCTTATACCGTGACCAAGGCCTCACCTAATGGCTACTATGAGTAAGTAGAGGTGGGAACCAGATTCAAGATAGGTCCTCTTACTACCAAGTGGATCAAAAAGTTTTATCCTTAAGGATACCTAGCTTGCCCGTCTCTGACCTCATCGCGTCACACCACGTCCAAGGCGTTCTATGTCAGTTCTTTACTTTAACTATTTTGTTTCTTAGTTTTTCGCCTAACTTAGGTAGGTTCTCATAGGAAAAGGACACTTCTTCACAAATTCCTTCCCTCTGTCCTCTGTCCATCATTTTTTTTCATTTATTCCTTTTACAAAAAAGAGAAGAGAAATATAGGCATACATGTAAAAAAAAATGATCTCTTTATTTAATGAAATTTTATTTACAAAGCATGTGCATACACTTTGTTAAAATCATTACAAAGTACTTATCTTAAAATGAAGAAGTTGGGACTTGAGCATCCATCAGGGCGGACTTTAAAAAAAATGGAAATTAGCCTGGGACAAGTTTGAGTCTTCTTGTTTACACAAAGCCTTCATAAGGGCGTATGTACAACATCAACATTGTCTTTATCCATTTGCACGAGTCTGCACCGCACATTCCAACGCATGATCCAAAGGATTTCTGCATAGTGAATCCACATGCCTTATGCTGGACCTATAAAAGAAAAGAGAACACGAGCATACCATGGCATACTTACACAAAAACATTCGAACAAACCCATACGTCTATGTGAAACCCAAGGGGGATCACTACAATAGGCCAAGCCAAACATGAAGGACCGCTTCATGGTAGGCATAATTAGAGTTATTGTACCTATGTTAAACAAAATAATAAAAATTGCATCAAATTATCTCAAGGAAACTACAAGATTAATAGTCAGGATTAAAGGGGGTAAAATCAAGTCAGGGGAGCATCTTCATTGCAGCATATAGGGGTCAACATCTCTAAGGCAGTCCTACACCCTCTATGCCTCTTAGGCTTCAAGCAAGCACAACGCCTCAGCCTTCTTGTGTACAGCCTCAGCCTTTGCCCTTATTTCACCTTCCAGTAGCACCGTCGCATCGCGCTCCATTATTTTAGCATCTTCCTCCAAGGTTTTGCCTCTACAAAAGCATTCTCACCAGCAAGGCACATGACTCCACCATTGTCCCCAGTCTTAATTTTGTTCAGAAGCTCCTTAAACCAATCCAAATTGAGTCCAACCTGTGTAGCATGTGCCGCAAGTTCCCTTGAAAAGCGCATTGCCTCAAGGTCTATGTCACCCACAGTGGCCCTGGCTACTTATTGTAAATATTAGGCTAAAACATCAAGCATAGTGGCCTGTGCAGGGGCAAAGGTGACGTTAAAACCATCAAACATACTTGGATGGAAGGCTGCAAGGCGGTTCAAAGTAGGAATAGAAGAGGCGCTACAGTGGAAGGCCCTCCACCTATACAGATTCGGGGATTTAAATATGGGCATTTCACTCACAGTCCTGGAGGATGAACCCGCCGTGTTAGAAATGGGATGGGGACCAGTTGTTGGCTCTTGATTTAGGGTATTTTCATTAGGGACTTGGGGAGTGGAATGGTTTCCTTCTAGAACTGCCTCTCTTTCATCATCAGAGGATGGATCTACTATAATTGGGTCCGCCAGAGTAAAGGGTGGAGTTTTTGAGGGAGCACTATGATTGTGGGTTGCACAGGGAGGATTACTGTGAGTCCTTCTGGAAAATGGAACACTAGGGGAGGGAACTGGACACTTCCTAGAATAGTGAGAGAGTAGAGGGACATCATCTTAGCCGTCTTTTTTTCTTCTTCTCGGATGTGGGTCTTCTTTGCTGTGTTTCTCCGGTGCAGGCGATCTGAGAAAGGAACATCATCACTATTACTGTCAGAAGACGTTCAAGGAGAATTTGAACCATTTCTGCCCACCACTTTCTCTTTCTCCTATCTTTCTTTTGTTTTCCCTCTTTTCTTTTTTTCTTTTTTTTCCTCTAAGTGTTGGTAACTTGTTGGTTAAGTGTATGAAATGTAGGTAAATAGAGGGTGAATTCATACCTGAAGAGGCTGACTCTTGGTTCCAGAGGATTGAGAAACCCCTGAACCTGCATTCAGTGAGGACCTAGTGCAGGCATTTAAGTCATCTGAAGATGGGATTCTATACGCTGCTTCCCAAGATGAGTCAGGGTAAAAAGGGTCCATATCCCTAAAGACTTCAGAAGGCTACCATGTGGGACTGCCAATGGGGGTGTAGTGGACCCTCCTTTCCGAGAAAACCTTGGCTCTTTTGCACTTGGATGAGGGCGAGACCCCCACTGACACGCTGGCACTTGCCTGGTTTAAAAACAAATAGGGTTAACTTCATTTACACCCCCTGAGGTTTTTCATATCATCACTTTGACTCCCTCAGGTTTGCATATCTTCAATCACACCCCCTCATGGTGTGAAATGTCTAAAATACCCATATACCAAACAGTCCTTAAATCAATTTAATTCCTAAACCAATTTAACTCTTAAACCAAACACCCCTTAGAATCAATCTAACCCTCAAACCAAACACCCCAACCCTAACCCCAACCCCAACCCCAACCCCAACCACCACCGACACCATCTGCCGCCACTACCACCACCACCACCACCATCACTATCTGCCGCCACCACCACCATTACCATGAGAAACCCTTAAATCAATTTACTACCACCGCCATTTCCGAAAATTGGTCAAAAATAGGGGGTGGTGGGAGGGGGGCTGCGGTGGTGGCTGGGGAGGCGGTGGTGTAGATCTATATATATATATATATATATATATATGGGTGTATATATATGTATATATATGTGTGTGTTGTGTGTGTGCAGGTGTGTGTGTGTATGGTCGAAAATAGGGGAGGCGGTGGGAGGGGGCGGCGGGGGAGGCGGTGGGAGGAGGGTTGTGGCAGCGGCGGTGGGGGAGCAGGTGGTGTAGCTATATATATATAGTGTGTGTGTATATATATGTATATATATATATATGTGTGTGTGTTGTGTGTGTGCAGGTGTGTGTGTGAGAGAGAGAGAGAGAGGGAGAGGGAGAGAGATTTGTTTTTTTAAAAAAAAATTCAAAATTTATATATATTTTTTATTTTGTATTTATTTTCGATTTTATAATTTTTTTCGAAATGTAATATATATTTTTGAATTTTATATGTTTTTTTTTAATTTTATATATTTGTTTCAAATTTTTTTATGTTTTTTGTGATTTTTATATTTATTTTTGAAATTTAATATGTTTTTTTGAAAAAAATAATAATTTCAAAATTTATATATTTTTTTAATTTTATATTTATTTTCGAATTTATAATATTTTTTAAATTTTAATATATATATATTTGAATTTTATATATATTTTGAAAATTTAATACAAATTGAATTATTAAATGATGGGAGGGGGTCTAATTCATAAAAGAACAAGGATAACACATTGTGGGTAGTTTAGGGATTTTAAAAAAATTCAGGTTGATGTCATCGTTCAGGGGGTCTAAGTGATGAGAATATTGAACAGTACGGGGTGTAAATGAAGATATGCAAACCTGAGGGGGTCAAAGTGAAGATAGGACAAACCACAGGGGGTGTAAATGAAGTTAACCCAAAACAATAGTTCACTCAACAATTGATAGTTTGCATTCTTAACCCTACTCAATTTCATTTTTATTTCTCTAATCCTATCTATACAAATTCATATTAGTGTATACTTAAAACAAATGGAGAAAGGATGAATGAAATAATGTATGTAGATATAATTAATATAACAATAAATGTAAATGACCCACTCTTGAGGGGGGGCAAAAATTGTTACTAATAAAGTTTTATTTTAAGTACCGGATCAAGTCACTTACACTTGAAGAAACACTGGTATAGTCTGGAGCAGGAGCTGAGGGACCTGCTACATATCGGGCTGGAGTTGAAGCTTTTGGTTGAGCTAGATTGGAGGAGCTTGTGAGACAGGAAACTGTTGTGTTTGATGTTCTGGAACCATGTAATTTTGTTTAAAAGGACCACCCAAGGGAGCCAGAGGTATAGTGCGCACCACTCTCCTAGACCTTGACCTTCTTCTAGCTGGGATCATGTCACGGAGCCAAGGGGGAATGTCATCAAGGTCATGACTAACAAGGTAGATCCGTAGGTCGGGAACACCTCCTAGCTAGTTGTTGCAACGATCCGACACAACTCTACTCACACATGATTACACGACCCGCTTAGACCAATACCCATGCACTTAACACAACACGGTGTACTCAATATACATAAAGGGCCTCAATAAAAACCATGCCTCATCATAATACATGCATTTATGTCAATATACAATATATTATGCCCAATTCATTAACATGCTCATAATTACTCACATATAAGCAATAATTCACAAGGATTTCAATTTCAATTCTGTTAACATGTTTTTAATTCAATTAAAGCAATAATCCACAATGATAGGGGAACTAGAATAATATTCTAAGTTCACGGATTTCACGTTACACAATTCACATAATTACATACTTGGTTCCACTAGTAACAAAAAAATTGAAATGTACACAACCGCGCCTACACATATACACTAAACTACGTCTAACGCTACTAATTCCAATTACCTAAATGGAACTAGCCCAATCAACTATTTAGGGACCGTTTGGTAGGCGGTCCGGTCTGGTCTGGTCTGGTCTTATCTGGTTCGGTCTGGTCTGGTCTTATCTGGGTGGTGTTCTGAAAGTCTGTTTGGTAAAGCTGTCTGGTCTTATGGTCTTATTCAAGTTGTTTGGTCTTATATTTGGAAAATAATACAAAAACTAAAAAAATAATATATAAAATTCAAAAAATATATTAAGTATGAAAAATATATAAAATTTTAAAAAATATAAAAAACTGAAAATAATAAAAGAAATTCAAAAACAATATATTTTTCAATTTTTTTCAAAATTTTATAATATTTTTTGAATTTTATATATATTATTATTTATATTTTCTCAAATATATATATATATATATATATATATATATATATCTAATTTTGTATATTATTTTTGAATTTTATATTTTTTTAAAATTTTATACATTATTTTCAAAAATTTTATATTATTTTTCAAAACTTATATATTATTTTTTAAATTATATATATATATATATTTATAATTTTATATATTAATTTTGATTTTTATATATGTTTTTCGAATTTAATACATTATTTTAAAAAAATTATATTATTTTTCAAATTTTATATATTATTTTCGAATTTTATACATTATTTTTGATTTTTTCTATTATTTTGGAATTTTTTTATTTTCCCAAATTTTAAATATATGTTTTCCATTTTATATATTAATTTTGAATTATATATATATTTTTTAAATTTTATGGTCTCATGTGTTAAGACAATTGTATATATGACTACTTGAGACCATCATTTTTTGTTGTCTCAAATTACCCCTTTTGGTCCCAAGTGGTCCTTGTTTTTTTGGAATCGTGTTGCCAAATAGTGTCCGGTCCCAAAAAAGCCATTATGAGACCGGACCACATGGGACCGGACCGCGAACCAAACAGGGCCTTAGGCCACTATCCAATTCATATATAAATATATATATTATCGTATAACCATATATATATATACACATACTAGCATGATTTTCAATCCTACACATAATTTCTAAATCATATCATACAACTAGCATGCTCAAAATCACAATCCATAAACACATAAAACCTAGGCCAAAAGTGAGAGGGTTAGAGGGACTCCCAACGTAAATGTGTTGCCAAAACAGCCCCGAAATGGGCCAACTATGAATAGTGTCTGCGCCCGAATCTGGGGCCCGCTGACCAAAGTTGTTTGAAATTTTTTTCGCTTTGATCGAAACGATCGCCTTACCGTTCTATTCAACATAGTCGAAACCTGTTAGCTAATTAAAAAGAAAGCCGAACAAATATGAGAATTACTAAAACAAAATTCATACCTATAAATCCATTTTCCCGACGAACCGCTCGACGGTTTTGTGCTAAATTTGAGTATGTCGTACACGACACCGAGATGAAGCTACCCTCCGAAAATTGCAATAAATAGAGCTCGGGAAGCTGCCGAATCGACGCCAAATAGTCCGGCCTGAACCGGATCTATCCACCACCACGCATGGCTGCACAGCCGCTTCCACCACTGGTGCCGCCTCACCACCACTGTGCGATACCACACCGTCCGTTGTCGTCCCTGTTCCAACTGTCATTGCGAACTTCCAGGTCGCGAAGCCTCTCCTTCCAAATCATGCGGCCTTTCACTCTCTCTCCCTCTCTCTCTTTCTAGCAGATCGATCAGGGAGGAAGAAGAAGATGAAGGATTGGTCAGGGAAGAAGGAGAAGATGGTCGCGAAGGAGAAGAAGGCTTATTTGTTCACTCTCTTAAACCGATATATACATATGTGTATATATATAATTACATGTATTTATATATAATTACCCATATACATAATTCCAACTAAAATATATATATACAATAAATTCCGAAAACTACCGGATCAACTCCCAAGTTTGATCACGCAAACCCGTAAAATCTATGGGACGTCAAACAACTAAAGTAACCTGAAATAGATAGTCTGGGGTGTGTAACTCAACTATTGGATCACCGAATAAGTCTCTAACTCACCGGAACTTCTCAAATAGTTGTACGTCAACATTTATCGGGCAAGTCGCAAAACAGCGTCATGAAAATATACACGTATGCAAAACAAGTACCAATACAAAGGAACAATTAAACGGAGCAAGTAAAACAATGACTGTCACATCGAATCCCTAAAAGCACTAAATACTGTAAACGGGACAATCAAGTCGGAACCTTAAACGTTGGACAAATAAAACGTGTCGTCACCCAATCGAAGTACCAAATGTTAAACGTTGAAATGAAACCGCGTAGCCGACAATAAAAAGGTCCAAGAAGTCGTTAAGGAGAATCGTGAAATACTCTAGTCGACTTTAAACGTAAACGCGAAAAATTTACATGTTCCAGCAAATGATTAGGGGCCTTTTGCGGAATTTCCAACTCTCTAGCAATCATATCAGCATCAAAATTGGGTGGAAATTATATTCGGTCCAAATAAAGAGAGCAATCCCATGAACGGCTTCAACTATAGCCATATTATTGTAAAACTGACGAACTACCTCAGGAAGGACAACATTCAAGCTAGCAATGAAAAGAGGAAACAACCCACGATTTTGGAGTAAAACAAAAGCAAGATGAAAACGTGGGTGATCTAACCTATTTACCAGAAATGTAACCTCATACCCTAAAGCATGAATGTCAAGAACATCAATAAAAAGGTTATCCAAAGCAACATAATGAGGTTCTTCTATTTCTGGAGTAGCCTCTTCAACAACCAGCATATGCTCGACCCAATTATCATTAATAGAGGTGTTCAAGAAAACAGAGGAAGAGGGTGAAGAAGAAGAAGAATATATAATAATAATCTTAGCCATTTAGGTAGTCAAATAGTCTTATTTAAAAATGAAATGATAACTGGTATTTATAAAATATCATAAGCTTAATTAAGTTAGGTTTTTTATTTGGGTAAAGAAGAATTGAATCAAATTGATATCCGGAGAAGAAGACTATGGAGAGTGTTTCTACATCAATGATGCAGTCACCATCGTCCATAGCTAACTAACTCAATATCTAGGGTTTTCTAGCAAAACCCTAGCCAAGTAATGTAGTTCTTTCACTGTTTTTAATTGTAAAGAGGGGAAACTGTTGACCATACTATGATAATTGTAATAGTTAAGAGACCGTACTGATTTGCAATATAAAATTTTATATTTGTTCTAAATTCTTGTCTTAGATGGAATGAATATATTATTTTCCACAACTATGATTATTCAATATGAGTAGGAACTCAGAAGCTTAATTATGGTTTTCTACACAATGGTGGTAATGAAACTAGAAACCCTAGGTTGACACAGGTCGTGCCTTGGCGATTAAATATAGACATGCTCTAGTTTATTTTCATGCATTAGGAGTACATTAGAGTAGTATAATTGACATGTACTAGTTAGGTCAGTCATGAGACGAGTTATCGCGATCAGGTTGATGGTACTCCTTTTTGGGGTCGTATTTAGCTATTTGCGGTACGACCTGATTCACAGTTATAGATCACCCTCGTATAATTGATACAGTGAGGAACTATATTATGCGGTTAGTGGTGGAGTGATGAAAACCCTAGTTTTCTCTCTCATCTGAATTACAACCAATTTAATTTGTTTTTTAGATAATTTTAGTTAAAATAGATAATTTGATCTTTGACCACCTGAAATATAATTCAGTATTTTTGAATTGCTAAAGTGAGCAATCACAGTCTCTGTGGAATCGATTTCCCTTACTCAAGCCATTTGCTATTCTACAATTGATACGTGTGCTTGCGTAGTGTAAAACCTAGAGTTGTTAAGGTGTTATTTTTCACCACATATGTTTACACACCTGACGTCGCATCAAGTTTTTTGCGCCTTTGCTAGGGACTGAACATTGTTCAATAGCTTTAGTAGTTTATTTGCATTGCGTTATTGTACTTGTAGCTAAATTTAAATTTTTGTGTGATTGACAGGTACTCTGAAGAGCATAAAAGGGAAAAGCGGAAGTTCTTAAGTTGCGTCTGGAACTTTTATGAGTTTTAATTACATAGATTTTCTCATATTAATTCTTGCTTTATTTTTTGTAATTTAGAAGTAGTTAATTTAGTTAATTTTTATTTCACAAAAATTTCAAAAAAAAAGTAGTTGTTTAAGTAGCATATGACTGATAGACCGACCCGTTCAAATTTAAGCACCGCGTTGATCGAGTAAGACTCTCCATCGTTTACGTCGATCTATTGAAGAGCATCATCATTTGCAAGAAGAAGCAATGGTTGACCAAAGAGCCTACCAATAAAGGGCACTAGAGACATCACTTAAAGGATATTATGCACCCGATGCGTACGATTCCTATGTTGATTTTCTGGAGAAAGAAGAGGCGATGCACTTCAAGATTAAGACAAGCATGATTAATATGCTTCCAAAATTTTCAGGCATTAGGATAGAGGACCCATACCAGCACATCAATGATTTCCTAGAGGTATCTTCTACTATTAGGTATGATAATTTGTCCAAAAATGACTTGCGAGTGAGATTATTCCCTTGGTCATTGAAAGAGATAGCTAAAAGATGCTACATCAAATTAGCAAAAGAAATTAAAATTGATTAGGAAGCCCTTAATAGAGAATTCATAGAAAAGCATTATCCCATAGGAAAGACCTCAGAAGCACAAGATGCAATCAAAAGCTTTAGGCAGTTACCTGGTAAGCATTTTCATGATGCATGGGAAAGGTATAATGAAATTCTGTATAAGTGTCCCCACCATAGGTTTTCTGAACAAGATATTGCTAAAAAATTCTACATGGGACTTATAGAGGCGCATAAGACTTTGATAGATGCGGCCACACAAGGTCAGATTATTTTAAAGCCAACTAAAGAACTTTTAGAGATATTTGATAATATCAGTGAAAACAAAATTCAATATCAATCTGAGTTGAGGTCTAGAGGTGGACAATAGGATAGGAGATCTGAGAAATCATATGTTATAGAGCATGATGATGTGAGAGATACCATGGCATTGATTGGAGAGAAATTAGAGAGAATCAAAAAGTTTATGCAGCGAAGTCATTCCCCTCCTAGAGAAACGTTTGAAGTCGAAGCTGAGTATTCCCAACAAGAGTGTCAGGAGATAATGGCCGCTGATGCCAACGCATCATGGAACTATTCCAATAATATTCCTTTCACTAATTCATACACCTCCAATGCCAGAAATTACCCACTCATGTCTTATAAATCTACTAATGTAGAGAATCCACCACTAAAATTCCAACAAGGGCAATCATCTAATCAACAACCAAGATTCACAGACAGACATCAGTCATATAACCCACAACCAAGGTTCACTGAGAGACAACAATCATATAACCGACATCAAGGTTCCAACAGAGTCAACAATCATTCGACTACCAACCTAGAACATCCAATAATTCCCATGCTCTCCAATCATTCAATAATTCCCAAAATCTTCAGCCTTTCAATAACAATCAAGCTGTACAGCCATATAATTACCCGACCCAACCTCCAAGAAGCCAAACTCCTCCACCCGGTTTCTAGACTAATAGGTTAGAACAAGTTATACTGGACATATATAACAAGTCAGGCCTTCATACCCAATCATTGGCAGAACTACATATGAAGATGGGCCAAATGGCTAATGAGAGGAATGTTAGAGACCTAGGGAGATTGCCTAGTTAGTCGGTCACTAACCCAAGGCCACAATAAGCACTGAAGCTCGGGTCATTTATCAATGAACCTAATGAAATGGTTCAAGCAATCACGACTCTGAGAAATGGAAGGGAAATAGAGAGTCGAGTTGAGGTGGAGCATGAAGAGAGGTTACAAAGAAGAAAGGAAGCAGAACAAGAGCAGAGGAAGGAAGCTGAAGAAAAGCAGAGGAAAAAAACAGGAAGGAAAAAGGCTGAAAGAGTGCAAAAAGACCAACCATTAGTAGAAGACAATATCGATCAGACAATATATGAAGAGCCAGACAGGGCAAGTTACGAGGAGGCAGCGCCATTTTCTTAGTGTCTTAGAGAGCCGGCAAAGTACGAAAAGTTGAAAGAATCTGATATGTTGGAAACATTTCGACAAATCAAGATCAATTTACCTCTCTTAGATGTAATCGCCTAAATACCGCCTTACGCTAAGTTTTACAGGATCTTTGCACCCAAAAGTGAAAGATCAGAGCGAAGAATCCAACAAAAATACTTTTGACTAAGCAAGTGAGTTCATTACTTTTAAGCGATACTCCACCTAATAGGAAGGATCCCGGTGCTCCCACTATTCCATGTGTCATCGGTGACCGGGAATTTGGTAGAGTTCTTCTTGATCTAGGTACGAGTATTAACTTGCTTCCTTATTTAGTCTACCAACATCTAGGGTTGGGTTAGTTGAGTCCTACGGAGGTCATACTTCAATTTGTTAATCGATCAGTCAAACAGGCAAGAGGAGTGCTTGAAGATGTCATTGTTCAAGTGGGCAAGTTTTATTTTCCGGTTGATTTTGTAGTCTTGGATACAGAACCCGTCCCTGACTCAAAGAAGCACATTCCAATAATACTGGGAAGACCATTCTTAGCTACGGCAAATGCATGCATCAATTGCAGAACTGGAGCCATGGATTTGACCTTTAGAAATATGAAAGTCAGGATAAATGTGTTCGAAAAAAGCCACCAATTGCCTGAATCTGGGGATTGTTTCTAGATTAATGAGTGTGATGAACTGGATGATATTATATCAGATTTTCAATTCAAATCCTAGAGAAGGATGAGCTAGAGTCATTTATGACTAAAGAATGGTCAGATGAGGAAGTTGCTGATTGGGAGACATACAGGAGGCTGCAAAATGAAGAGCTGGATGTGATGGAGACTACTTTATAAACTCAACCATGGTGAGAGCCGGTTGAACTTCTCTGAATAGTTTCAAATATTCCACCAATTCCCTCCTTAACTACTCCTCCTACCTTGGAACTCAAGGAATTACCTGAAAAACTAAAATATGTTTTCTTAGGACCCGGTGAGACTCTTCCGGTGATTATATCTTCAAAATTGACAGAAAATAAGGAATCGAGTCTAGTCGCGGTTCTGAGTGAGAATAAAGAGGCAATAGGATGGAGCGCTGCTGATTTGAAAGGTATAGACCCCTCAATTTGCATGTATCACATACATCTCGAGGATGATGCAAAGCCATCAAGAGAAATGTAATGAAGGCTGAATACAAATATGAAGAGGTGGTGATGAAAGAAGTGGTAAAATTATTTAACGTGGGTATAATCTACCCCATTTCTGATAGCACATGGGTAAGTCCCACTCAGGTGGTACCGAAGAAGTCGGACATCACAGTGGTGCCAAACTCGAAAGGTGAGCAAATTCCACAATGCATGACCACAGGGTGGCGTGTCTGTATTGATTACAAAAAGCTCAATCTGAACACCAGGAATGATCATTTTTCGTTACCATTTATTGATCAAATACTGGAGAGGTTAGTCGGGCATAGCTATTACTACTTTCTGGATGGGTATTCCGTCTACAATCAGGTGGCGATTGATCCTGTTGATTAGGAGAAAACCAAATTTATTTGTCCATATGACACGTTGCTTACAAATGGATGTCGTTTGGTTTGTGTAATGTGCCAGCAACATTCTAATAGTGTATGATGTTTATCTTCTCTACCATGATAGAGAAATTTCTTGAAGTGTTCATGGATGACTTCTCAGTTTTTGGGGAAACCTTTGAAGACTATTTAAAACATCTAGAACTGGTATTTAAGAGATGCAAGGAGACGAATCTGATCCTAAGTTGGGAAAAGAGCCATTTTATGGTTCAAGAAGGGATAGTACTGGGTCATATTGTATCTAAGAGAGGGATAGAGGTAGATAAAGCAAAAGTTGAATTAATTTCAAAATTGCCTCCTCATCTGTTAAGCAAATACGCTCTTTTCTGGGCCACATCGGGTTTTACCGAATGTTTATCAAAGATTTCAACAGAATTAGCCCGGCTATTATGCAACTTATTGGCTAAGGACTACTTTTATCTTTGACGAAGAGTACCTTCATGCTTTTGAGGAATTGCGTACTTAACTTTCATCAGCCCTGATTATTCGTCCACCAGATTGGTCTCTACCATTTGAGCTCATGTGTGATGCTTCTGACTATGCCATAGGAGTTGTGTTGGGTCAGAGAAAAGATAAGTTGTCGTATGCTATCAACTATGTCAGTAGGACTTTAAATAAAGCTCAAATCAATTACACAACTACCGAGAAGGATTTATTGGCAGTTGTCTTTGCCTTGGATAAATTCCGATCATACCTATTGGGCACCAAGGTCATTGTTTACTCGTATCATGCCGCTCTGAGGCATTTGCTGACAAAGCAAGACTCTAAGCCCCGACTGATTCGGTGGATTCTATTGCTACAGGAATTTGACCTGGAAATCAAAGGTAAAAAGGGTTCAGAGAATATTGTTGCGGATCATTTATTGCGGATCATTGTCGAATCCATAAAGGAAATTACTCATCTTAAGGATTCTTTCCCGGATGAACATCTGCTCAATGTGGCTGTGGTGGAACAAATACGGTGGTATGCTGACATTGTCAATTATAAAGCCACAAGCCGAATCCCAAAAGGATGGTCTAAGAATGAGAAAGACCGATTCTTCAGCCAAGTTAAATTTTATATCTGAGAAAATCCGCATTTATACAAGTATTGCTCAGATAAGATTATCATAAAATGCGTCCCCAAGTGTGAGGTACAAAGCATACTAACATTTTGTCACACGTTGGAGTATGAAGGGCATTTCGGAGCCTAGAAGACAGCCCATAAGGTGCTGCAAAGGGGATTTTACTAGCCTTTCATATTCAAATATGCTTTCGAGTTTTACAAGGCATGTATGCGATGTCAAAATCTTGGATCCATATCTCAACGAGACATGATGCCTTTAACCCCGATTCTGATTGTAGAATTATTTGATGTGTGGGGTATTGATTTTATAGGACCATTTTCGAAAGCAGATAAGAATGAATATATACTTATGGGGGTTAATTATGTTTCGAAATGGGTAGAAGCTATAGCCACCAAACATGCTGACCATGACGTGGTGGAGGAATTTGTAAAGTCGAACATTTTCTCATGATTTAGTATGCCAAGAGTTTTGATCAGTGATGGTGGAAGACATTTTGACAACCAGTTTCTTCATGCTTTGTGTAAGAAGTATGGTGTCACTCATAGAATTGGTACGCCATATCACCCCTAATCACAAGGATAAGTGGAGGTTTCTAATTGGAAGATTAAAAATATTTTGGAAAAGACTGTGCGTCCGGATTTGAAGGATTAGCCTCGAAGGCTAAATGATGCCCTTTAGGCATACAGGACTGTGCTTAAAACACCAATTGGTATGTCACCATATCATCTTATGTATGGTAAAGCGTGTCATCTCCCTGTAGAGCTGGAACACTGACCATATTGGGCTATTCGAAGACTGAATTTCGATATAAAGAAAGCCGGTACGCATAGGAAACTCCAACTTCAAGAGCTTGAGGAGTTGAGAAATAATGCGTATAAAAACTCTTGGATTTACAAGGCCCGAACAAAAGCATTTCATGATAAACATATTAGAAAGAAATTTTTTAAGCCCGACCAAAAGGTTTGGCTATTTAATTCGAGACTTAAGTTGTTTCTTGGCAAGCTTCAATCGAGATAGGATGGGCTATACAAGATTACAAAGGTTTTCCCCCATGGAGCCATAGAGCTCGATGATCCTAACATTGGAAAGAAGTTTGTTATAAAAGGACAAAGATTGAAGCATTATGTAGAGGTGCAACCAACTGAGTGTGTGGTAGAAACGATCAATCTAACTAAACCACCACCCGAGCTGGATAAGCTTGATCCGGAGTATTGAGAAGCAGCAACGTCGTACCAACTACGTTAAATATTTGTACTAGGTGAAGAAGAATAACTTGTAAGCCTAGTTTGTACTTGTAGACGATAATTTAGTTATTTCAGTATTTAAGATCGAGTCTGTAAAAATGAGTCGCGAGGCAATCATCATTTGAGTAGGGAGTGTAAATTAAGCCTATGAAGCATTGTGAATGCATGGAGTTGAAGACGGGATGAGAAGACGGAAAAAAATAAGAAAAACGTTTTGGGCCATAGGGCCTACGCTTCAAGCGTAGGTCCAGCTAGACTTCAAGCGTAGTTGCGGGCCTGTTCTAAACAGGACTTGTCGTCAGTTCCCCCCCCCCCCCCCGCCCCCCCCCCCCCCCCCCCCCCCCCCCCCCCCCCCCCCCCCCCTTCCCCAATTCCATTCAAACTCTTCTTTCTCTCTCAATTCTCCACCAATATTTACAAGGTTTGATTCTACTATTTATTCATCTGATTCCTCATCATTCTTTGCCAGCGGATCGTCAAATTAGTTGGTGATTTGTCCGGATTCACGTGAAGAACTCAAAAAGTCTCCGAAACTCAATTTTTGGAAAATCATCGTTTCTTTCGATTCGGTGAATTTTTTCCATTATTTTGATTTCATATGACTTATTTAACTATTCTAAACTAGTATTGACGAACGAGTCCGATCAAAATCATGTTTTGATCCATTTTCTAAAAGTTGAGTTTTTCGACTTCGCTAGCAGATTAAATATCAAATTTTCGGGGGGGGGGGGGGGGGGGGGGGGGGACAACGGCTTGTTTAGTCATCATATTGGATATATTTAGATATAGTTTGAGTTTGATTTGGTGTCGGGATCATTATCGCTTACTTTTCAAAATTCCCTATTGTAGGTATGGCACGGACTAAGTTATTAGCGAGATGAGTAGCTCAAGCTACAGTTACGGCTGATCCACTGGTGCGACAGAGGTCGAGATCGTCATCTCCTGTACCATCCTTGATTCGACATCGGAGTACACATGCCAAAGAGTTCCACACAGGGAGGTGACATCCTATTTCCAAATGGTCGCCTAGTAGTTAAGCCAGTTGCTCCACGGGCACCATCACCGCCACCTATGCCGAAGCAGCAGGCTGAGGAAATGGAGGAGGATACAGAGGGTGATGATGTTGAGCAGGAGGAGGACACCGCTCAGGGCGATGATCGAGCAGATAAGAGGGTACCGGAGCCACCTGTGTAAGGTGACCCCGGAGTTTTGACAATATTTTTATATGTGCCCCGAATAGCATCGGTAGAGGATTTACTAGATTGGGCGATCCGAAAGGGCTATTAGGAGAAGTGGACATACCTGATGAGGATATTCGAGGATATACAGCCAGTACCTGCCTAGACGATCAGGCGATTGAGGGCTCGATGTCTACTGCCTATTCTTGCCCCACCTACCCTGCACATTTGCAAGGATATGATCAGGGAGTTCTGGCTACACATGCGTCATTTCAGTAGGGGGTTGAGACTACGAACAGTGGTCTGAGGTACAGAGATTGAGATTACTCCCCAGACTATTACTAAGGCATGGGGTATTCCAGACGGGTGTCCGCCCGAGCTAGCTGTTGAGTTCTTGCCTATGCCCGAGGTACTCCCATCTATTTCCGAGTTAGTTGCACTTCAAACTGCCGGGCAATGGGCCGATACACATCGGAACTGCACAAAGAAGGAAAACTAACATCCTATGTTATGGTTCTGGGATGTGATAGTTCGATCTCAGATTCTAGTGAATTTCCGGCCCTTTACTATGCACTCGAGTTCGAGAGGTGGATTTATATCCCACGTATTTTGTGGGAGGGCCTATACACAGATTATATTCATCTGCGTAAGGAGACCAAAGTTAGCCAACATGGATTTCAGATTTGATTCCCGTGCTTGGTGATGAAGATTATGATGGATGCCAGGATCAAGATGGATGTGGGTGAGCGTAATAAATTTTGAGAGGATACTCTGTATGCTAGAGAGATGTGGACTAGTGTCTGGACCCGGTTGCACGCAGATGGTAATATGCGATGCCGACCAGTGTTCGTTGTATTACCAGCACTAGATACACAGGTCCAAGAGCAGGTTGTTTTGCCATAGGCACCTGCGGGTGATACAGTTACTCTATCCCAAACACAGTTTAATGCTCTTATAGCACGAATGCAGGGGACAGAGTGGACTTTAGCATAGGAGAAATAGGTTCAACGGAGGGATCAGAGGCAGTTGTTTCACAGGATTGTCCGTATGAGTCAACATGGGGGTGTGCAGATTCCACCTACACCACCGACCTCTGATGATAAGGCTTAGCTTAGTTTTAGTTAGGTTTTTGTTTTAGATTTATTTTTGTTTCATTTTTTTTATTACATTAGAGATAAATTGTCGAGCGGATAATTTCGTATAGGGCTTGATGTGACCACTTGAACGATTATCTTCTAAATATTTTTGATATTTTCATAGTTTATAAAATTGCAGTTTTGATGATTCAATCAAATTGTTTGATGTATCCCTGAAATTTTACACTCATTTTACATGTGCGAATAGTTTGAATTCTTTCAAAAATTTATATCGCACTATGCGGACATTTATGCATTTAAGTTTGGGGGTGTATCGGTGGTGGATTGATCACGAGACTGTTCTTTGGAAAAAAAAAATCTGGGCCAAGCCTATGCTTAAAGCATAGGCTATGCTTCTTAAAGCGTAGGGTACAACGAGGGAGTTTTTGAAAAATTACAAATTTAACCCGTTTGCGGGGTGTTTTGGCATGGTTTGTATCTATACTTGTATTAGGATTTGTTTAAGTTATTTTTAGGATCTTTTGTATAATTTTTATAGACTTTTTAGAATAATCCTAATATGATAAGGAAAAGGAATGCAAATACAAGCTTGAGTTGGATTAGTCATTGCTTCCACTTTCCTAGTCAGCTAAGGGTTTTAAATCCTTTTTCTTTTTTGATTCTACTACATCCATCTATAAATACATCAATAGAGTAGACACAATTCACAATTCTCAAGAGTTGATCATCAAAATTCGTTATTCTTCTTCTATTCTTCTTTTATTCTTTCTATCTCGAGGGGGTTAGTATGGATAATGCTAATGAAGATTATTCTGACCCGGAGGAATTCATAGAAGGTACAGAACCATATGTGGATATGAAGAGCTCGAATGAAGGAGCTACGAGTCGGAATGGAAGCCGAACCATACCGAAATCATTTCTACAATGCAAATTGCAATTTGAAGAGATATTTTGTCCGGAGAGGATGAACCGAGTATTAATTTCACCCGGAAGGAAAATCCTTAAAGAACGAGGATTGAAAAGTTTAGAAAACCCGGCGGGTGAAATGGTGTATCCAGGCTTGGTCTCGAAATTCTATGAAAATATGATTATTTTGGGACTGACAGGATTTGAGGTTATGAAGGCTAATGTGACTTAGTAGAGTGTTCCTATTGTGATTGAAAGAAGAAGTATTGCTGATGTGTGGAATGTACCAATCGGTACTCCGGTAAACTTACAAGGAATATTGAAGGAACATCCTCAAGTATGGCCACATACGGATGATGAGATGGTTCGAGAATTGTGTGCAGTATCAGATCCAGGAGATAGGACGTGTGATAATTGATGGTTGAAGTTGGATCTTCTTTATTTTGATTGTGTCGTTTTGGCTCAACTTCGGCCCAACAATCGGACTAGTGCAAGGGATCACACTATGTTTAGAACTTTGTATGCCCTAACTCATAGGTATGAAGTGTGTGTTCCAACATTGATTATGGATGATAAGTCGATTGCCCGAGCAATTGTGAGTATAGAATGGGTAGGTGCCGATAAATTTGAACATTATCTTCCATACCCATTTTTGTTATCGAAGATCATTGCAGAAAAATTGGGTGATAGGATGAAGGAGCTGGATGTGATGCGGTGGACAATTATAAAATTTTATCCGAAGGAAGATTTGAAAAAGTTGAAAAAAAACTGCAGACTGCCGGATATGGTTGAAAAACGTCATGTCAAGTGATGAAGAAAAGGATGAAGATTGGGGTTTAGATTTAGGTTTAGGATTTTTTGTTTATGTTTTATTTTGTTTTTAGGGACAGTAGAACCTTAAAGCCATGTCTTTGTTTATTTTATTTTATTTTAGGATTGTAGGCTCTTAAGGTCAAATCATTTATTATTATTATTATTATTTTGTTCTAAAAAAATAATAATAAAAAAAGAGCGAATCTTTGATTCCTTGAAAACATGTGTTGATTTCTGGATATTTATGATAAAATTTATTTTCCTTTGGTATGATTGGGTATTTGTGCTTTGTTGATGTTATCTACAGGTGATCCAAATCAAGTTTGGGGGAGGGGATTCGTGTTTCGCTTTGGAATCCAGAATTAAGTTTCAAGGGTAACTGCATTTATTATCCTACATTATTTTTGACCATGAGGACATGGTCTTATTTAAGTTTGGGGGTGAGGGAATAGTATTACAAGGAATGAAAATTTTTGAAAAAATTTGAAATTTTAAAATTTTGGGAGCAATACTTTGTTTTCACGCATGAGTGTTTTGCATTACAATTCGATTGAGTTTTTGTATATGATGCATGAGTAGTATGTAATGTGATATTCCCATTCATGAGAGTAATGATTAGATTCAGTTAGTGAAGTGATGTGGTTTTACATGGGCGAGTGAATAAGTGAAATTGAAATCAAGAATGACGACTTTGACCTATAAGCACAATCACACATTCAGTATGGGAAATAAGTTGATCTTTGACTATGTAGTTGAAAAATAATTTTGCCACAATAAAAGGGGAGAAGGGGAGATATGGTTGAAATGGAGTAAATTGAAAAACATTATTTTGAAAAAAATAAAATGCAAAAAGTAGTTCTTCGATCTGAGTAATCGGGTTTTGGTATCACCAATATCACTGTTCACGTTTAAAGGGGAGAAAACTAATGAGCATAAATTCCATGGAAGAAGCTCGGGCCCAGTTGGTTGGGACTAAAAATCCCCGCTGGAAAGTCTGAAGACTTAGAAAGACAAAAAGGGATGAAAAGTGGAAAGATGGAAAGATATATTTTTATTAAAAATGGAAAAGTTTTATCAATGAATTAGGAGAAGAGAAACTGAAATATCATAGTCGAGTGTTCACAAAATCACGGAAGGTTGTCTGGATTTAGAGTAGAAAGTAGCGAAATCATTCACTTTAGTGGGAACCATTCATGACACGAAGCTTGATATAATTGTTGTTCGGTAGTGAGTGGGAGTATTTGCATCCATGTTGTCTTTTACATTGTATCATAACTTAATTAATTAATGTGTGAACTCATGAATGCGTGACTATAGAGAACTGAGATCTTTGTAGGTACCATCACTGGAAACCTTCACGAGACTTCACTCATCCACTAGGGGTAACATAGGGGTTTAAAAGGCTTGTTACACGTGCTAAGTGTAATCGTCGACCCTCATGAAAGCAAGGGATTAGGTTGGATTAGTTAGAATAGCTAGAGTAGTTGGATTAAAAAGGTCATCACAAGAAAAGTTCCCTGAGTTTATTGCTTAGGGACTAGCAATATGTAAGTTTGGGGGTGTGATAGGTGTCAAATATTAGACATTCTGACCCCTTAACTCACTATTGTTACGTTCTTTCATTCCATTATTTGGTATTTTTATTACGTTTGCGTGTTAAGGCATGTTTCAGGAGCTTAATGAAGAAATGGAGCAAACTTCGGTGAATTAACTGAAGAGTATGTTCTTTCTATCCAAGAGGAGAGTCAAAGAGGAAGTCCGAGAAAAAAATGGCTCCCGAAGGTCAAAAATGATATTTCCAGAAGCCGTCATCTTCAACAAAAAGTATCGTGTGTTCAAGATAGTCGTTTTGGTGCATTCACGGAGAAAAGTGATTTTTAAAAAAATACCAACTCTTTTGCCTACGCTTTCAGTTTCAAAAAGTGGCTGGAAATCACATTTCTACGCTTAGAGCTACGCTTGAAGCGTAGGCCAGCTATGCTTGAAGCGTAAGTGTGGCAACTTTTAATGGTTTTTCGTGGATTTTTCTTGTTTCACCCCCAACTCAATTGGAAGACGTGTTTACGACTCCAAACCTATATAGCCATGTATATACACTTATATATATGAAAGGTTAGGGTTTGCATGAGTTTTAGAGTGAAAAATACTAAAAAGGGTCTCTCTATACCATTGCCTATATATACACGATCATATATTAGAGGAGAGTTGATTCCGAGATTCATTAGGGTTGGTGTTGTGAGACGTTTGTAGAAGCTGGTTCAGAGGTTCATTCATTCATACTTTCTGTTGTTGAGAGCCATATTCAAACCTAGAGATCCGAAGAAGAAGACTATGGAGAGCGTTTATACATCAACGATGCAGTCACCATCTTCCATGGCTAACTAACTCGGTATCTAGGGTTTTTTAGCATAACCCTAGACAAGTAATGTAGTTCTTTCATTGTTTTCAATTGTAAAGAGGGGAAACTGTTGACCATAATGTGATGATTGTAGTAGTTAAGAGACCGTACTGATTTGTAATATAAAATTCTATGTTTGTTCTAAATTCTTGTCTTAGATGGAATAAATATATTATTTTGCACAACTATGATTATTCAATATGAGCAGCAACTCGGATGCTTAATTATGGTTTTCTACACAATGGTGGTAATGAAACTTGAAACCATAGGTTGACACAGGTCGTGCCTTGACGATTTAATATAGACATGCTTTATTTTATTTTCATGCATTAGGAGTATATTAGAGTAGCATATTGTCATGTACTAGTTAGGTCAGTCATGAGACGGGTTGTCGCGATCCGGTTGATGGTACTCCTTTTTGGGGTTGTATTTAGCTATTTGTCATACGACTTGATTAACAGTTATGGATCGCCCTCATACAATTGATATAGTGAGGAACTATATTATACGGTTAGTGGTAGAGTGATGAAAACCCTAGTTTTCTCTCTCATCTGAATCACAATCAATTTAATTTGTTTTTTTGATAATTTTAGTTAAAATAGATAATTTGGTCTTTGACCACCCAAAACAAATAATTTTCATAAATATAATTCAGTATTTTTGAATTGCTAAAGTGAACAATCACAATCTCTATGGGATCGATATCCCTTACTCAAGCCATTTGTTATTCTACAATTGATATGTGCACTTGCGTAGGATAAAACCTAGAGTCGTTAAGGTATTATTTTTAACCATATATTTTTGCACACCTGACGTTCCATCAATCATACCCCGGATTCCTCAGATGTCTCGATTCGGGAATCTTTGGTATTTAGGGGTGTGACAATATCTCCCTCTTGCAATATTATGTTTAAAAGACTATATTATTAGGCTAGTAGTGTTGTTGGAACAAAACCCTAGATTTGTTTATTTTGAATTCAAAGACGAGAATTATCTGTTTATTTATTTTATGTTTAGTAGATTATAAACAACAAACCAATCAAACAATTTTTAAATATAATTCAATTTACTAATTTACAATTATTTGAAATACGACTTTGATCTATGTGGTTCGATAACCCTCTCTACCCAACTATACTATATACTACTCACGTATTTGCGATTGGGAGGTAAAACTAGATCGTGTTAATTCTTTATAATAAACACTTTTATTTTCACACGACCTGGACCGATCATAAATTTTTGCTTCCTTGTGCACTTTCCTTTCTCTAAAATCCTTTCTATTCAATTCTATTCCTTTTCTAGTTATTCCTCTCCTATTGAGGACTTGGATTTTAGTCTATAAATACAGAGCCTCTACTATTTATTCTTCCACACCTCACAAATCACCTTTTAGAGAGATAAAATTGAAGAGAGCTACTATTTCCATCCAACCACATGTTGTATCAACATGAAGACCCTCTTGAGAATCGCAAGATAAAGTGTGAGAGTGCATTTGATTGGTGGACTAGACCTTGTTAGGTTTGGCCTACTAGGCTTAGGTAAAAAATAAAAGTAATAATAATGTTGTGTGCAAATAAGCCCTTAAAGTTGACATAGTTTTCCCTATCGCAAGTGCACGAATCACTTATAGTATAGTATAAATGAGATAGGATATATCGTATCCATAAAGACTAATGAATTCACTACTTCTTTATAATTATTGTAACTAAATTATAAAAGATAATTTTGTTTGTTTTGTTTTCTATAACTAATTTGACAATAAATAAAATAACATAAAATTAAAGATAGATTTTGGTTTGGTGTTTTAAAATAGTGGAGATAAAGATCTAGGGTATTTCTAACTCCGCCACTAACCTCATAATATATCCTCCTAATCATTTAATTGTAAAGGGTGGTCCATCATATGTGAATCAGATATAGGGTCGCAAGCATTGGCAAACCTAATCCCAAAAAAGGAACAATTAATCCATCATTGGCACAATCCATCTTTTACCGAGTATAACTAGTACATGCATCTACTCTAAACTACTCCTACTAATATAAATTAAAAAATGTCACTTGTTATCCATTCGAAACATGGGTTGTCTAAATCAAGATTGCATGTTAATTAAAACCATTGCGTAGAAAATCATGAGTTAAGCATCCGAGTTCTAGCCCATATTGAATAACCATGATCCTGTAAGATAAAACATTCATTCAAGCTAAGACAAGACATAGAATAAATGAGGAATCTTATTTAAAATCAAACGTAATCACTCATCTACACAATCATCACATACATGTCATTCAGTTTCCCCTTATACAATAAAAACCCTAGATACCGATTTAGTTGTTCATGGTAGTGGTTATCTGCATTGTTGATGTAGATGCACCCTCCATGGTTGTTCTTCTTGCACTAATCTCCCACAACCATGTATTAATACTCCAATATAATACGCTAACATAACACACAAAACTTAAGGGAGACCCCTCTCTTTTATAGAAAAAGAGGCGTCTTTGTTTGGTAATCTGATTACTTTATGGTTAAGTCAGGAATGTGTATCATGATATTCCTTGAAGAATGGTGTTAAATCTCATCAAATATAGTCAATATAGTGTCCAATATAGCCTAGAGATCATCCTATAATGATTCTAGTCAAAACGGGTCCCACAGGTGCATATACAAGTTGCTGATGTGGCCTCGCGTATTTAGTCTCACCGAGTAATCGCTAAGAATTCCACCGAGTACTCGGTGGCTCCTGAATACCGCGTAAACAGGCACAAGTGCGCTAAAGGTTCTAGTTATTTTTGTCTTTTTTCTCAAGTGCGCGCTCTTTCGCATTTCACCGAGTACTCGGTGAAGGCACTACTAAGTACTCGGTACCTTTTCACCTTGTACTATTTAATTTCATCTTCTTTGCTCCATTCCTCTTCACTCCTTTTACATCCATGGCTTATTTTTGGTCTTTCATAGGTCTTTTATCTATGGTTTCGGCTTTCGAACAATCTTGAGTCACAAATTCAGTTATTTCACTGAATTAAACTCGTTTTACATAACATGGCCTGAAACGTCTTAAAACACAAAAACCGTATAAAAGCACCAATATAATGATAAACATGAACATAACAATGTATAATTAGGAGCCTTAAATATATGATATCTGGCTCCTATCAGCATTCTTTAAAGATGCATACCCGGAACCAGTGATCACTCACACGGTAGCCAAACTACGTGAACAGAAGTTGACACCATTGTTAACTCCGGTCTCAACCATTTCTTATCTAAACATTATTCGTGATTTCTATCACAACATGCGCTATAATGATGTTGCGCAAGGAGTGATTCTTCGAACCACTGTGCGAGCACCCGAAGCATTTAAGTATCACCAAAGGCTATTACTGAAGCATGGGGGATTCCAGACGAAGAGCCACCAAAGCTCCAAGGTTATTTCCAACCAATGCGTTCTCCACATCCTTCGTTTTGCTATACGGTTAGGGAAATTTGTGATGGATACGAATCCAAATTTGTGCCTTGCTAAATCCCTAGGGCCATGATTGATTCCGAATTTTGGTTCTTAACACCCTGCTAGCTAGGTAAGTTTGTCCCAAGAATTCAAAAGAGCAATGCGGATATGAACTTATGGAAGCTCTTTATCACTTTAACACAAAGTGTTGGCTCTCTGTGCCCTCACTAATTTATGAACACATGGTGGGGCATTGGAAATCACTTCTCCCAACAACGTATGAATGGATGAAAGATTGGAAATTACCATTCCTTTTTTTTTATACAAGCCATGATTTCAATGCAATTGGGGGATGATTTTAAGCCACCATCGGAATAAGCGTTTTGTTAGTTAAGAAATATGACCATTGGAAATTTTTGAACTCCTTTGATTATGATGAGATGAGCCGGTGGTGGAATTTCCAACAATTTTTATTTGAAGTAGAAAGGGATGCATAAGAAGAGTGGGATGAGAATGATAAGAAAAGTGGCTAGAATTGGAATTTAGAAAATCCGTAGTATAGAATGTGATAAGGTATTATTTTAGAAAAAAATTAGTTTAATTTGCTTTAGTTAATTTGTTTTTTACCAAATCTGTTTAGGATTGGTTCTATCTTACTTTTGATGTCATTTACTTTTGATTGTCTTTGCAATTTATATTTGTAGGATTGTAGGCCCTTAAGGCCAAATCATAAGCATTTTTATTAATAAAAATTTGACCATTCCGTTTTAAATGCTTCTTTATTTCTAATAATTGCAATATTGGAATTTTGTTATTATTTCTCTCCATTTCGTATGATCTTGGGTATATAGGTTTGTGATGATGTTTGATTAGATTGTAAAAATCAAGTTTTTTTTACGCGAGGGGGGGAGATACCGAGCGCATGAAGATGAATTCCGAAAATATTGGCAAGTTGGTAACTATTTCTATCTCTATTTTTTATGTGTTGACCATGAGGACATGGTCCGGTTAAGTTTGGGGGGGATGCAATAGTTATTAAGTCTAGCATGCATAAAAGGGTTGGATATAAAAAAAATTATTGAAAAAATTCTTCATTTAAAGTAAGTGATTGAATTGAAATAAAAGTTGATTATGCATGTGTTATAATCAGTAAAGTGGTTTGTTATGCAATTATCCCGTTCATGATAAGTAATGGCTTGATTGAATTGATTTAAAGTAATGGTCTACATAGGTGAGTAAATGAGTAAAATTGAAACTGAAAAGGATGATTTTAAACTGTAAGCACTTGCACACAATCTTTATGGAAAGATTGGTTGATATTTGACTATGTAGTTGAAATATAGCTTTGAATCTATAATAAACAAAAAAAATAAGAAAAGAAAAGACAGAAAATAAAAAATTAATGAGAATGCAAAAAATAGTTATTCGACCTAAGTAACCGAGCATCTTACCACAAAGTAGTGAGTGTTCGCATAAAAAGGGGAGAAGACTAATGAGAAAAAAGATACAAAGGAGGAAGCTCGAGCCTAGTTAGTCTGGATTAAAAGTCCTCGCTAGAAAGTTCAGAGCTTGGAAAAAAAAACATATAAAGAAAGAAAAAGGAAAAACAAAGAAGGAGAAGGAGAATAAGTGAAAAATACATAGAAAATTATCATGGCAAATTTTGATTGACGAAGTAGAAGAAGGGAGATTGATCTACCACAGAGAAAGTTCACAAAACACAGGAAACTATCTGAATTGGATGTAGAAATTAGCAAGTTTATTTCACCATTGTGGGGACCACGCTTGAAAATTAGTTTGAGAAAATTGTTATTCATGAGTGAGTGGGAATAATTTGTATGCATTCTATCTTTGCGAAATTGCATCATTGCATGATTGATGAGTATGCAGGTTCATGAAACATATGAGAAGGAAAAATGAAAGAATTTGTAGGTAGTATATTTAACCCTCACGAGACTTCACTCGTCCACTAGGGAAACCTAGGGGTTTAAAAGGCTTGTTGCGCGTGCTAACTGTAATCGTACACTTTCACAAAAGAAAATGTTTAGTTTAGTTAGTTTTAGTAGTTTTTATTTTGCTTAGTTAGAAAAAAACACAATCATCACAATATTTGAAACAATTCTCCGTTATGAGTTGATTGCTAAAGGACTAGCAATATCTAACTTTGGGGTTTTGATGGGAGCCGAATGTTATACATTATAGGCCCCTAATTAGTTATTGTTAGTTTACACATATCATTATCTTGGTATTTTATTCGATTTGTGTGTTTTGCGACGTTTTAGGTTCAGTGCATGTAAAGTGGGTTAATTTTGGTGAAATAACCGGAATACAAGCTCTAGACCATTCGAGGACCGAAATCAAGGATTCAAGGACCAAGAATAAACCACATATGAGTTTTAGAATAAATACAAGTGAAGTGATGTACAGATAGACGAAGAAAACGACCAATAGAGCTGAAATGCAAAAAGGGACAAAAATCAGCATTCCTGAGAACTCCAGCTCTTAGCCGAGAGCTTGGCAACTCAACCGCCATCATCCCTAATGGCATTAAAGTGGGCAAATCCTCCAGCAAACTCAGCCCGTCATTAGGCGCCATTTGCCGCCAGTAGCAGCACTAAGAGTTCTCGGTAATTTACCCGAGAACTCAATAAAAATGAAGTACGAGTTCTCGGCTTAAGGCTCAAGAACTCGACCTTGGCCATTAGTGATTCTTCTATTGGGACCCGTTACAACTTTTCTTGACCTAATGTACACTCCAGGCTATCTTTGGACATGGTTTGACCCATATTGATCAGATTTTATGTTCTTACTCAACTCATGACACAAAAGGAAGGATTTTACTAAATCACGAAGAAAACTACTCTCAAGGAAGGATTTCTCCCTCTATAAAAAAAAGGGTTCAGTTCTTGCAAAAAATGAGAGTTGGTAGTCCGTGGTTGTGAGATAGAAAAGAATACACTGGTTGAGACAAACAAAAAGTGACACTGATTGTGTTGATTTAGTTAACGAAGTTTGGATTTTATATAAGATTTTATATTTATTCTATGTCTTGTCTTAGCTTGAATGAATATTTTATCTTGCACACCATGTTTTCTCATAAGGCCTGGAACTCTGGCGTTTAAATTATGGTTATCCCACAATGGTACTTAATGAACATGAATATCTAGGTTTGGACAATTTATACTAAGGAGAGGTGACAAATGCATGTTTAGTTTAATTTATTGTTCTGTAGCAGTAGTTTAGAGTAGAATAATATGCATGCATAAGTTACGCTTAGTCCGAAGATATATTGTAGCTGAGTCGGATAGAATATATCCCTTTGGGGATTAGGGTCTGCTAGTAGTGACTTCAATCTAATTTACATGCGCTAGATCGCCATTTTACAGTTAATTGAATATATGTCTATGTTATAAGGTTAGTGGTGGCATCAGAACTGCTCTAGAATCTTTACCTATTGATTTCCTTCACAACCAATTTATCCAACTTAGTTATTTTATTTATTTGTCAAAGTAGTTATATAAAACAAATCAAACTATACCTTCATAGTTCAATTGTATTAGTTTAAAGGAGTAGAAAATACAACTTAGTCTCGTGGATTCGATAAGCCTATCTTAAGCATACTATTTTGCAATAGGATTCGTCCACTTGCGAGAAATAAAACTAGGGCATATCTAGGTCACATTTTTAATTGGTGTCTATCTAGGGGTGGTAAAAATAATGGTTAAGAACAGCCCTTTACGACGATAAGGTTTTACCTATCGCAAACGCACAAATTGTATTGTAGTACATAATCGACTTGGGAAAGGGAATATCGATCCCATAGAGACTTGGATTATTCACTCTAACAGTTTAAAAGTATTGAATTATGTTTGAAAAAGAGTTTGTAATTATTTTTGAGATTTAAAACTAAATTAAGTAAAAACATAAAATAAATTGTGATTGTGATTCAAGATAGAGAGAAACTAGGGTTTTCATCGCTCCACCACTAACCACATAATATAATCCTCTATTTGCTCAATTGCAAGAGGGAGATCCATCACTGTGAATCAGACGTACCACAAATAGTCAAATACGTCCCAAAATAGATATTATCAACCGGATTCGCTACAACCCATCTCCGGATAGAGTGTAACTAGTACATGCCATCTACTTTACTCTAATATACTCCTACAACAATAAATTGAACTAAAGCATATCTATATTATCTCACCGAGGCATGGCTTGTGTAAACCTAGGGTTTCAAGTGTTAAGCACCATTGTGTAGAAAACAGATAACTGATGGACCAGAGGGACATGTCCAAACACTGTGATTTCCACAGTGAGTATGGACACCAGGCCAATGAATGCAGAAGCCTTAGAAGATAAGTGGAAACGATGATTGCAAAAGGAGAATTAGCCAATTATGTGGCTAAAGAAGGAACCCGATCAGACCAACCCTCACTCACTCTGGCCAAGGGGCAGCTAGCCAACCTGTCAGAGTTATCCATATGGTTCATGGGGGACCTAGTAAGTCAGAATTTGAGGAGGCCAACAAATCACAAATGCGTCAAGCCCAGAAGCTACGACGGGTCGGGGAGATGGGTGATATTCAAAGCCCAAAGGAAGATGCCCAAATCATATTTTCCTCAGCAGACCTGAACAAAGTACAGTCACCTCACGACGACCCTCTGGTGATTTCCCTCATGGTGTCAAATTGGCTGATCAAGAGAGTGATGATTGATCTAGGGAGTAGTGCCAACATCATCACCAAATGGGCCTTCAAAAAATTAAAGATTGATACACACGAGGTAGTACCATTAAGGAGTCAGATAGCAGGGTTCGATCATCAATGGCAAAAGAGTGGAGCTAGTGGGAGAAGTCCAGTTGCCAGTCTCAGCAACAAGACGTACACTCAGGGAAACTTTTGTGGTTGTGGACGTCAAACCCTCATACAATCTACTCACGGGTAGAGGCTGGATCCACCGAATGCATGGAGTCCCTTTCACCCTCCATCTAGTCATGCAATGTGTGGACCCAAACGGTGTGGACGTGATCAATATCAAGGGAGATCATGTGGCGGCCAAAGAATGTTATGTTGTTACCTTAAAAGGGCTAAAGAAAGGAGCAGAACCCGAACGATCTTCAACAGTCAACTTCACACCCAGCGATTAATAGCAATTACAGGAAGGGGGAGCTAGGTCCCCTATAGCAGCAGAACCACTGGTAGAGATATCAGTTATTCCTGAGCAACCCAAGAAGGTAACCAACATCGGGTCAGGCCTGACAGATCAGGAAAAGAATGAATTGGAAACCCTCATACGGGCTAATGTCGATGTCTTCGCCTGGAGCCACCTGGACATGCCTGGTACTGACCCTTCAGTTACCCAACACTCCCTCAACGTGGACCCATACGTAAAACCCGTCAGACAGAAGCATCGACGAATGGAAGTCCACCAAAACCAGATCATAGCAGAAGAGGTCGATCGACTTCTTTAAGCCAGATTCATCAGGGAGGTACAATATCCTTCCTGGCTAGCCAATGTGGTGGTAGTCCAGAAGAAAAACGGGAAGTGGAGAGTATGCGTGGACTTTACTAACCTGAATAAAGCATGCCCGAAGGATTGTTTCCCACTACCAAAGATTGACCAGATGGTGGATACTACTGCAGGGTTTGGACGCCTCAGCTTCCTTGATGTATACTCCGGCTATAACCAGATACGCATGGATCCTTCGGACGAGGAGAAGACATCCTTCATCACTTAATCAGGTACCTATTATTATATAATTATGCCTTTGAACTAAAGAATGCAGATGCAACCTTTCAAAGGTTAGTTAGCAAAGTTTTCCAAGGCATGCTGGGATCTACCATAGAGGCGTACATCAACGATGCAAAGCGAAGGGCAATCACTTAGCAGATTTGCAGCAACTGTTCAACACCATCAGAAAGTACAGGATGAAGCTCAACCCGTCCAAGTACTCATTCGGTGTATCTTCCGGACAGTTCCTAAGACACACAGTGGACCAGATGAGAATCCAGACGAGTCCATAATAGGTCCGAACCCTCATCGAAATGGAGGAGCCCAGATCCCTAAATGAGGTTCAGATACTGACAGGAAGGGTGATAGCTCTCAGCCATTTTGTCTCTCGCCTAACTAACCGATATCGACGTTTCTTCCAGTCCATAAAGGCAGGAAAAGGGAAAGTCTAAGGACCTGAGCAGTCAGAAGCTTTGAGGAAGCTAAAATATTATATGACGAAGCCTCCAATACTGGCGACCCCAGAAGCAAGCAAGCGACTGCATCTATACTTAGTGGTCTCTACCACCTCTACCAGTGTTGTTTTGGTGAAGGAGGCAAAGGGATGCCAGATGCCAATTTTCTACATCAGCAAAGCATTGGTAGAAACAGGAACCCGCTACAGCAGACATGAGAATTTGGTACTATCATTGATCAATGCAAAGCACCGTCTTCGGCACTACTTCGAAGCACATCTAATCGTAGTGCCTACTACTACGTCAATCATATCAAAAATAGCAAAACCCGAGCTATAAGGAAGAGTATCCAAATGGGCGATCGAGTTGAGAATTTATGACGTAACCTATGTCCCTCGAACCGCCATCAAAGGGCAAGCAGTAGCTGATTTTGTATTCAAAACCGAACCTGTATACTATACCGAAGAAGGAGAACCTGGTTTATAAATAGTATATGTGGACGGATCATCAAACGTCAGCAGAGAGAAGCCAGTATAGAACTCTTAATGTCTGATAGCACCAGACTCCAACAATCTATCCGCTTTGATTTCACAGCCTCTAATAATGAAATTGAGTATGAAGCTCTATTGGCTGGTATTCATTTTGCCCAAAGCTTGCAAGTACAGAGGGCAGAAGTGAGGAGTGATTCTTAACTGGTCATCAGGTAGATAAATGGTGAATATAAAACACGGGAGTCAAAAATGGAAGCATACAACGAGTTGGTGATGAAGGAAGCCTAAGGATTCCAGCAGTTGACCTTTTATTAGATCCCGAGGGGTAATAATGCAAGCGCTGACCGATTGGCTAATCAAGCCTCCGCTGTAGGGGAAAGTATACACGGGTGGTACCGATCAACTTCGTCGTTAGATCAATCCTTGAACCCTCTGAGGAAGTAATGATCATTCTGTGGGAGCCCAGTTGGATGCACCCCGTTGTAGATTATCTGAGAACGGGTTCCTTGCCCGATTCAAAGCCAGAAACTAGGAAGGTTATAATGAAAGTTGCAAGATATGCGTTCTACAACTGCCAATTGTATCAGAAGTCTTTCTCCGGACCGTATCTGAAATGTCTCACACCATCGAAAGCTTCTGCGGTCATGGAAGAAATACATGCCGAATCTTGCGGCAATCATTCCAGAGAAAGATCTCTGGCCCATAAGATCCCCAGGGATATTTTTGGCAATGCCTGTTAAGAGATGTTGAGGTATATGTCCGAAGGTGCAAGAAGTGCCAATTTCACGGAGATGTCATTCATCCACCTCCAGAGTTACTCAACCTAATGATTGTCCCACACCCATTTTCCCGTTGGGGAATGGACATCGTTGGTCCACTCCCGCAAGCCATCCGATCCACAACTCATGTTCTATTGGCCACAGATTACTTCACTAAATGGGTAGAGGCAAAGGCATATCCGACCATTAAAAACATCCATGTCATAAAGTTCATCTGGAGCCATATCATCTGCAGATGTGGTCTACCTCGAACAATAATGATGGACAACAGCACCAACCTGGACAACAAGAAGGTTCGGGCATTTCTGAGGGAAAATGGGATAAACTAAAATATTTCTTTCGTCGGTACACAACGTAATAGACTAGTTGGAGAAGTTATCGGAGGTATTATGGTCCTACCGAACCACCCCAAGACAACCAACAGAGGAAACCCCATTTGTCATGGTCTATAGGGCCAAAGCGGTTATCCCGACCGAGGTAAGGGTGCCGACACTAAAAAGTCAAGCATGGGAAGAAAGCCCAAACAATCAACACTTAGCCCATGACCTGGACTTATTGGAAGAAAGAAGAGAGGCAACGGGCATAAGACTAGCTGCCTACCAGCAGCAGATCAGAAGTCGTTTCAACCAGAAAGTCAAGAGGATAGAGTTTCAGAATGGAGACATGGTGATTAGAAGAAATATTGGAAGCGTTGGCATGCTACGGGAGACATGAGAAGGGCTGTAGACAATCATTGAGGTCATCAGACGAGGGGCCTATCGAGTACAGAAGAACAAAACATGTCGCATCGAGCCTAACTCCCAGAAAGCCTATCGTCTGAAGAGGTATTATCCTTATGATGTGCCTCAGGTGTGTACAAAATATGTTGGTAAAAACAACACCTTAAGGACACTAGGTTTTACTCTACGCAAGCGCACGTATCAATTGTAGAATAGTAACAGCTTGAGTAAGGGATATCGATCCCACAGAGACTAAGATTGTTCACTTTAACAGTTCAAAAACCTTGAGATGGACAACAGATAGAAGGATGTTGCCCGATTCGACCCCCTCGCTTTGGGAGAAGTTCAAATGTTTGGGATACGGGGCCAAGTACACATCTTTAGGTACATCAACAACAATCCTAAGACGTTTAACGTCAACTACGGTCCTTGATTTTTCTAGAAGAGGGGCAATAAGAAAAGGAGTAGGAACAGATGGGATCTCTAGACCAACATCATTAGGTGAGCCATCCTCAACAGACAACTTAGGGTTGACTGAGGAGCTAGGCATGTCAGGGTTTGCTAAAGTCTTTGGAGGCACGAGTGTCTCCAAATGGACAGAGGAAAGGATGTTGAAAAGGTCCTCAATGTTGTTCTTAGAAAACAGAACTACCTTACTCACCAACCTAGTATCGTCACTCCCAGAGATTTCTATAGAGAGGTAGAAGAGACAAATGTGGGTGTAGGAGAAGGAATAACAAAAGTTAAAAATGGCAAACTTACGTAGAAGAGGAGTGAGAGATGAAGCCTTCAGTAAAATCTGAAGTTTACTCCGGTGAAGTTCTCTAGTAAAAATTATAGAATCCAGTAAAAGTTGAATTTAGAAGAGATGCAGAGAGAGAGAAGTATTTTCAAAAGTAATAATTCAGAGATTTGCAAGTGAAGATAAAATGAAAGTGGAAGGGGTTTTTATAAGAGGTTCATGGGAAAGCCAAGTGACAACGCGAAGACCGAAGGTCATGCGCCACCATTTAAGCCCCGGGACGCGAAGAAGAAGGAGATGTGGACCATTCATTTGAAATTTGAATGATTGCTCACCTACTCGCCATTTAATGTTTAAGCCACATCATTACCCCAAGCCATCATTTCTTAATAATAATGAAAGATAATGTATATTATTCGGTCATGGGCCTGTAAGTCTATAAACAGACCCATAAACCTCAGGGGCCTGTGTAATAGGTGAATTTAAACCCAGTATAAATGGGCTCAAGTATTGGGCATGGAGTAAATCAAGGGCTAAAAATGAGCCCGACCCATAGATAATTCTAGAACAATAGTGGACTACAAGAAATAAAATTCAATCCAATCCCTAGAAGTGAGGGATTGATATATGTATGGAAAAGATATGGGTAGATCCCTTGAAAGAATGGTTAAGATTGGCTCAACAAGATGGGCCAAGGCCCATCTCATTATGTATAAATACAAGAATAAGTGAATAAGAAATTCATTCGATAGTTGTGTATTTTCTTGAATTTACAGAAACCCTAGACTTTCTTTATCTTGAATCTTCTTTAAAATGAATACTTTAATTCCTGCTTTAAATTAATTAAGTTTTCTTATTGATAATTCAAACCAAACCAATCCAACTATTTGCAAACAATTTAATTCTATTATTTTGCTGAAATCTGAAATACAATTTTAGACTCTTTGGGTTCATATCATTTTCTCAAGCCAATACTATACTATAAACTGATTCGTGTACTTACAAGAGGTAAAACTAGATCATGATAACTTTAGAATATTAATCTCTTTTATATCACATGATTTGGACCAATCAAACATCAATTGATTTATATTATTTACTTCAACTTAACAGAAGGTTATTTTAATTTTGTCAAAATAATATATATTTTATAGAGCAATTTTCTCCAAAATAATATACTCCCTCCATTCTAATTTAAGTGTTCACATTTCCTCTTTTAGCCGTCTCCAAATAAATGTCCCACTTTAAAAGTGACACTTTTATTTTATCAATTTACCAAATTAACCTTCAAGTATTGAAGTTATAAAACATCTAAATTATAAACCATTATGTCATGTTTGGTATGAAGGAATGGAATGGAATGCTAATTCTCTTCATTCCTTTATTTTGTATGTTTTGTTAAGTGAGAATGACCATTCATTGGGAATGAAAATCTATTCCTTGGAATGAAAATTCATTCCATTAGTAAACCTATGGAATGGTAATTCTATTTCTTAAGGAATGCTTTTGAAACATAAAATTACTAAAACATCCTTTCATACTTAAAATAAACATATCACCCTCACCACTGTGCCACCAACTTCTACCATCGCCATCACCATCGCCATCACCACCACCACCTCCATTGTTCGCCACTACTATTTTCGTTAGCTTGCAAAAAAAATTTGTAAAAGAATTATGAAATTATATTATTTGATTAAAATTATATATTTCACATTAAGAGGGGTATTTTTGAGAAATGTTGTTTTAAGTTCATTTCATTCCTAAAGTGTTTCATAGTTGCAACCAAACGATAGAATGAGAATGGTTATTCCATTCCATTCTCATTCTTATTCCATTCACACATGCATTCCATTCCAGTCATGCATACCAAATATAGTCTTACAATATTATAGTGGGGTTATAAGTAAAGTTGGTATTTCATTCACTATCACTGTAATAAAACTCATCATTTTAAAATTTGAATTCCCAAAAGATTTTGTGACTAGACCTGTCAACGGATTGGAATCCAATAAGCTTATAAACAAATTCGATCCAATAATTCGACGGATTTTTAATTATTTTGTCCATAATTGATTACTTTAATAATTGGATCTCCAATCCGATAACCCGATCCGATTATGCAATTATAAAAAATTAAAAAAATTAATATATTTTTATTTATTTTATTAATAATAAAGGCCAAATTACATGTTTACTTATCAATTCTTATCATACATTTTTATCACAGAAATGAAAATCACATTAACAAAAATGAAAATCAAATAACAAAAAAAAAAAGCATAGAACATTATCGAATCGAATTATTATCTGATTGGACCACTTAAATTTATATATTATTATCTCATTGGAAGGGCTTCCACTACCTTCAAAACGGGCTTCTAAATTCAAAAGTTCCATTTAATAAAAATTGAAGTATTTGGTAAAAATATTTTAAACAAACTTTGACCAAAATCTTACCCCTAAAAGTCCATTTAAGATAAGCAACAAACAATTGCTTTTAAATTAACTTCCCGGAACGCATGGTGTTCTCCTAATAAAATACATTTTTATCCCTATCCACTTGCAATATTTTCCTCCAACCTTATCTGTTTTACAAGTTCTCTTCATTTAGAACTCTACAAAATCTCATCTTTTTTTTTCGGAGAATACATTAATGGTAATTTTCTTCTTTTTTTTGTTATCACAAATTTAATGTAATTCCAAAGAATACTTCATTGTCATTAATGTTAAGATCAACTTAAAAGAGTTATCATGTATGGTGATGGGTTTGTGTAACACCCCATGTTATTTTCCCAATTTCTTGGAATTATTTCCGATTTATTTTTAGTTGTGACGACACTTGTTCATGACGTCATGGTTATTCTTGGTATCTCACGTGTAAATTTTTCGCATTTACGTCTGCACTTGACTGAACGATGTTGTAATTTCTTCTCGATGACTTCGTGGACTTTCGTTGGCGATTACATGACTTGACGTGACAGTATTGTTTCAGACTTGGCGAAACATTGATGTGAGCTTTGGATTCGATAACACGACTCTGCAATTGTCTCTTTGGTGACTTTGGGGGGTTTCTTTCGTGATTACGTTACTTGAGCTGATGTTTTTGTATTTCGAACGTGGCTAGAGGTTTACGCAGGCTTTAGTGCCTATTACATGGATTCATTTAGACGCTCGATGTTTAGTGCTTCAACTGGATGGCGACACGTTTAGTTGACCGATGTTTAAGGCTTTGACGTTGTTGTTCGAGTTCGGCATTTAGTGCTTTAGGGGTTCGATGTTTTTCTTTCCCTTATGATAGGATTAGTATGTCCCTGATTTGATTGACGTGCTCTGTGTTTTTATTTACGCGATATAGTTGCAACGTTATCACTTAGCATCTTGTCAGGCTTAGGATGTGCTAGGTGACGTGAGGAGTTCTAGTTTTCTTTCGTATTTTGTTTAGTACGTGCCTTGTCTGACTGACGTACTTAGTGTTTGTATGTACGTGTTTTGTTTATTTGGTCTGCTTATTTCTTAGTGTTTCTAAGTGCTTCTATGTGTTGATGTGGTTGTACTTGATTATTGTTTTGGGTTCTTTTTGTGCCCTAGTTATTTGTAATTATTCGATGGGTCTTATACGTACTCGATGTTTCGGTAGTTGGATTTTGTACCTCGACTTATTTATCCTCGCTGGTATTATTTATCGGGTGACTCATAGATTTTCCGAGTACTCATGTCATCGTTTAGGGATTTTCTTATGATTTTCCCTTTATTATTATTTATTGTTAATTGAGGCTAAATGATTTCTTTTCACTTTTCGCACTTGAGGCGGAGGGTTCTGAGTTATCATTAGTAGGGATTTTCGATTATTAATTTAGTGGACTGAGAATTTGGATAGATGGACTAAGACCAATCTTTTGTCGGATTTGTTAAGGAAGTGTTTGGTTCGTGGGCTTGAGCTGATTAATGATGGGAGTTGATTTAGTGTTCGGGTTTTACACCTCGAATTATATATTTCGGATTGTAGTAATTATTGGGCGTCCTGTTTATTTTTTGGGCTCGTGTTATATTATTTCGAAAGTTATTATGTATATATATATTTTTTATTGTAATTATATATATATTGTTTTGGGATTATTATATAATTTTGAATGATTGGAGGGTCACAATTGCAATTAGGAGTATATGTATATACACGTGTATGGCTGTGGAGAGTTAAAGATAATGATTCACGAAGCTTCTCCAAGCTCCTCTATTTTCTCTAACCCCTCACGCACATCAGATCTCATTTTCACTCCTCTCTCTGCGACTTCAATTGCTTATCCTCTCCTCCCTGTCGGCAGCCTCATCTTCTTACTCCTTGTTGGTTCACGACGAGAGAGAGAGAGAGGTCGGAGCAGAGGGAGAGAGGGTTCGCACGAGATGGTCGGCTGGAGAAGGCGATGACGGTGGTTCGTGACCTAGGGTTCAACCAGGGCTGGCGACGACGGAGATTAGGGTCGTTGGTGGTGCGCGACTACACGGTGGTGGCGCGAGGTGGTCTCGATTGTTGATGCGATTTGGTGAGGGTTTCAGCTACGACTTAGGGTTTGGTCTCCTATTTGGTGGTCACCTGACAAAGGAGGACGGCGGCAACGTGGTGGCGACGTAGTGAGGACGGCGACGCAGTTCGTGCATAGGTGACGCACAACAGGGGCGTTTCGGCCGGAACTTTGCCTGACGATTTGGCCGACTTCCCGATGTCGGTTTGGGCCAAAATTTTTAGGAAAGCTTCGTATCGACGCTAGGTACAACATACTAAAAGTTCGTAATTTTCCATTAAGCGATTTGTCTAAAAATTTGATTTATAGATTCAAATTTTTGTTTGGGTTATATTAGATTTATTCAAAATTATTAACCAATTGCTAATGGGCTTCGAATATATCATATAGGTCGTCGAGACGGACGTTTTGGTTTATTCAAAATAATTTTCGGACAACTTTGGGTGGCGAGCACTGTTCACAGCAGACATTGTTCACAGCGGGACAATTTGAGGCTGTTCTGTAAGCTTTAAAATAGGTGGAAATTTACATATATATATTCTTATATATATGCATATCTGACACTCATAAATAGTGCGTAGAAAATGTTAATACATCTCCGTTGTATGTTTATGGGTAAATAAAAACGTTTAATTAAATTCCTAGTGATAGACAGAAAACTATGAATTTTATAAAATTTATTAAGTACCCATAAATGGATTAAAGGAAGTTGGAGTTGGAAATTCCTTTGGAGAAATTAAATAAATTAGTTACCTGGAGAAATTAAATAAATTATTTCTCGAAAAAGTTAGAATAATTATAAACCTATTTAAATTAAATCGATATAGGTGATTTAGTACCCCCTTGAGCTCGAAATAGGTTTATAGAAAGTGTATGTGGACGTAGATCCGGTTAATTAATTTTCCCCTATTATTTATATTTTATTGGAATTAAAAATATGTTAGGGGATCCACGAGAACGAGGGACGCCAAAACTTAGACCTGATTTTAGTTCCTTTGTTGTTGATTTTCTCTTCAATTATAAAGAAATATGGATTGCTAATTTAGATTGTCTAATTGTCCCTGGGGTGGATTAAATTGAAAATAATTATTGAAAATTAAATTAAAAGCATGCTAGCATATAAAATCTATAAAGATTGAGTAATCGAGAACCCGAATATTTTTGTGATAAATGGAATTGATTTACTGTATAATTTAAATTGTGAAGCATGCTTTGTATGAGATTGTTTGGCTTTTATGCCGTTTTATTGAGCATATTAAATTCATATGGAGGCATTTTGCATTCATACAACACCATAGTATATATATTATTTCGGTGTAAGTTGTATGCCTCAGTTATATCATGTGCATGTATGGATCATTTGGAATGTCGCAACAACTAGCCAGGGGGTGGTCTAGCACCCAGGGAGCTAGTAACTCTCGATTCTCTAGACGTCGGGGGTGATGGTTGGGCCTCACTCACCGGTTCCCGAGCGGACGTGGTCTCCGCACTCTATTTGGCGACGCCCACCCTTCCTGTTGTGGGTTTGTTGCCCCAGCAGTGAACAGTTTGGGATTCCTGGATATTTGTTTCACCCTCAAGCGGTTAGGGTTGTATTGGAGTTGCATTGACATTCATATTGAACATTTATTTGACATGTGCTTATCTATTTAAATTATCTGTTATTATTGCTTATTGATATTCAGCATGTGATGTCTGAATTTTAATTAGAGGTTTGTATTATTCTCTTGGGCGTTAGGGCGCGGTGTTTGTGATTGATATTTTAACCGTGGTTAAATTACAATAAAAATTGTGAGCTTCCTAGTGTAAAGGAAACAGTGAGAACTTAAAATTTAAAAGGTAAAAATTAAAAAGGGGAATATTAAGAAGCCACGGTTGACGATTATTTTTGGTAGTTATGGAAAAACTAAGTGAAAGTGACCTTGGGGCGTAAGGGTTCCCCGTATGTTAGGCTCTAGTTGAGCTGGGTAGCAATATATTGAGACTTAGTTGAAATCGTGATCTTGGCCACATAGGCCTTTGTGATTGATAATTAGTATCATCACAGGATGATTGATAGACATCTCTGGTAGTGTGGAGTCTTGTTTAAGTAAGGGTCGGATAGAGCTTATTGGTTTGACATTATTCCCTTGAGCATTGGTCTATATATAAGGTTAGCATTTTTCCTTTTATCTGGATTAGAATTATTTTAACTCTACATATTATTCAGCACCACATCCGTAGTGGAATGTTGGACTATCTTGTGTCTTAAGGATCCATTGAATGTAAATTGAGGTACCCATAATGGTTTGAGTTGTCATACTCCCGAGTGGACGTTTGATTGTAATTTTGAGACAGACTGGCAATATTTGAGGATGGTATTGACCCGTTGTTTGTGGTATAGTGATATTGAGATCTTAGAGTATTATGGAGATCTTATGGTGATACTGGTGGGTATGGAATTGATTACCTTTTAATGCATACATAAGGCACACTTTGTTTTTTTTTTATATAGTTTCCTTGTCTTAGTCTCGGGTAAGAGACATGATACTGATTTATGCACACGTAGTGCGATTCGTAGTACTTTGGGTGGGCTCGGAGACATTGGAACTAAACAGATTTGACCGGGTCCTAACGTTTTCTTAAAAACCGGTTGAATCCTTCGGGGTTCAACATTTTTCTTTAAAAATCCGAGGACATCGGCATCTGTTTGGGACTAAATGACTCTGACACCCCTTTCTTGTGCCTCAGTAGGCAATATGAATTGGAGATTGACTTAAGATTGTTGAATCTGATCTAATGACAAAGTTTGTCCACTTAGGTTACTTTCAAGGAATAGATGGTAGCAGTGTGAACCTACCTTATGACCAATAGTTGATTTTATAAATTCTCCTTACTATAGGGGATTTTAGAGAAAAGATCATTTAAGTGAACGGGTTATTCCACTTGTTATTGTGGATCCGAGGACAAGTTTGAGGTTAGAATTATGAGAGTGAGACTCTCTAGGAATGATTTGATATCGGTGTTGCGTAGGCGTTGTGGTTTAGTCGTGGGTGTGATAATGGTTATTCCCTTTCGGTAGTCCTAGTGAGGGATCTATTTACCTTCTAGGAACCTTGAGCAGCGTGCTAGGTGCATGGTATGGTAGATAGCTAGTCCTTATTGTATCTCTAGATGAGAGTGGAGTTCAAATTGGTTGTCTATAGGCCTAGGTGGCAGGCTTAGTTATTTACAGGATGTTATATATATATATACATAGTGGTTTATATTTTCGTTGATCTGTAGTTATTATGATATCCGTAGTGTACTTGAGGTTAGGGATGAGATTATTTTGGGGTCTCTGTTTGGTGTGGGTACCACATGAGACAACTGGCCGACCTAGGATAGATGCATGCACACGGGATGGTTAGCCTTTTCTAGATGGCTATTAGTGTGATGTTTTGATATTATGGTGAACGCGTGGTTTTGCTCACCCCCACAACAGGTTGCAAGTTTGCAGGTGGATGCAGCACGGCATACTCGGGGGCGACGATACGGGTGATTTGGGACGGTAGTTTTATTCCTCCTTCCGTAATCATAGTTATGTATTCTTTTTTTTCTCTTGGGAGCCAGGCTGTTGGCAGATTCCCTTGTGTTGTATCTTCAGTCCATGTATTTATTATTCTAGGGTGCCATTGTATCTGTTCGGCATAACCATTGAGTTTTATGTATTCTTATTTGAGCTTGGTGGCTCAGTCGGTATTTGTTGTTTTGGGGTGCCTTTATACCTTTTCGGCATCGCCATATGGTTTTCTTTATATTTTCATTTGAGTATTTGGGGTTTTATTGATTTTAGAAGGGTTGTGGAGAGGTATTAGTGTTCTTTTCCACTACCTCGGCCCTAGTAGGTTTCTGGAATGTTGGGCTACGTGCCATTGATTCTATTTCTGTTATTATGGGCAGGTTCTTTCGTTGTGTTGCTTTTGGGTTGTCCGGATGTTCCATTTATAAACGGAACTCTGCCGGATTTTCGTTAGAAATTCTTTACTGAGTTTCTATCACTCATGTGAAATGGAATACTTCATTTTCATTCTTATTCCATGTATTTTCTTGTTATCGTTGATTCTATTAGTCGTTTTTTGTGACGTCATACCTCGGGATTCGCTGATTTTCCTGATTGGAGTCTCAGGAATAACGGGGCGTGACAGTTTGAATTAATGAAAATGGTGATAAATAGAAAGATATATCCAAATAAGAAAGGAATGTAAATAATGGGCAATATAGTCAAGTAAAACATTATTTGATAGATAATATGCTTATAAGAAAAACTCCCTTCAAACATGTTTTTTCTCTTAATTCTTTTTAGCAAAATTCCTTATGGAAAGTAATTATCCAAGTTCCCCATACGGCACCTGAATTTTTTCACCAATCCATATTAAGGAGGGATGTGAGCCCGTTCGTACTGATCGAACGAATTCAACTTCTAAGAAAGAAAATATCCTTTATTGCCAACAAGATGATAATCGATAGGAGAGCAAGAATAAAATCTTTAAGAAAAAACTAAAAATTGATGAAGATAAATAATGTATAGTCAATATAGAGAAAGACTTGAAAAGATTCGATCATTTTCTTCAGAATTCAACCTTTATTTATACAAATGGAGAATTTTGAATTTTTGTAACAGTCCAGCATTAGTTGCTGCACGATTCTCTCACACTATTAACTACATGCTTGATTTTAGGGATTTTTTCTCCATTGATTTTGCAACTTCCTCATATATTTTTTATTTTTATTTGCATTTATTCAATTGATGGGCCTAATCTCATGGTTCAGGCCTAGATTTGATACATATGGGCTTTTATTTTGAATTGGGCTCTAGCTCACCGAAGTTGGGCTTGTGGTTGTTCTTGGTTTTGTACTCTCATGATGGGCTCAATATGAAATTGGGCTTACACTTTGCCCCCAATTCCCAAGCCCATTTCATTTTTGAAATAGGGTGGGAATTTGAAGAGTCAAATAACTGCCTATACAACTTGTCTTCTCCATTCTTCCAGGCAATGCTTCATTTTCCCTTTGAAAAGCTACACTTGTGAAGGGCGATTTTCTGTTTGCTTCAAAGCTTTTGAAGGTTTTCAACAAGGTTAGTTTCTGAATCTATTCCTTCTTTCAATTTCTTATTTTCCCAGTAAACATGAATGGTGATAGTAGTCGTACCGTTTCTCCTGAAACGGTGGTTGTCGGTATCCGGGTTGCTTCATCTTCTTGGAGGTTAGGGTCTGTAAAACCTAAAACCAAGAAAATCTCTCGTAGAAAATTGTTAAAACTTCCCTTATCTAAACGATGTAAGATTGAATTTGGAATACTCAATGATGTGACCGTACCGGAATACCTTGCGGACTTAGATTATGAGGCATGCGAAGAGGTTGGAGAGGGTGAAGTCCTTTTTTATGAAAATCACTTAGTTGTTCTTCGTTTTCCCCTTCATCCCTTTTACCATCACGTTATATTCAAACTGGGTCTTACCCCTTTACAAGTTAATCCAAACTTTTTTAGGATTTAGGGTTTAGATGATTTCTTTCTCTACTATAAAGTTGATCGGATCAGAGATAACCACGGTCGGTATTATTTCCATCCTCGTTCTACCCTCAAATTTTGTGAAGGTAATCCCTCGTCTGAGAAGGAGTGGAAGGAGAAGATGGTAAAAATTAGGGGAAATTGGCGTGTTGACGCGTCAGGTCCGTACCCACTCCCTAGATTCTTCGGCACTTGTAAAAAACTCAAATGTGGGACTAATCCTTACAAGTGTCCCCCCTTTTTTTTTACTTCGATCTACTCACTCTAATCGTTCGTTCTTATGCTGCAGTTTTCCGTCTTCAGTATTTAAACGAAAAAGTCTTCTCAAACTTGCCTTCTAGCAAACTTCTTCTAACTTCAAAAAGTCTTGAGTTGATTGATTCCAGTGCGAATGACGTTATTATCATGGAGATCCTGATGCCAGCTTCTAAGAGGAACACTTCGGAAAGAAAAGTTCTTGTTGCTCAGTCATCTGGGAGTGACAAAGGAAAGAGCAAGGTGATCGATCTAACGAAAAATCGAAAGGCACCGAAGGGCCTCTTAATTAGAACGGGGACTGAAAGTGAAGTCCCTCCTCAAAAAAAGCTCAAGCTTGGGCCCTAGATAAAGAGAGATATTGGCAAGGTTGTGGAAAGTGAAGAGAAGATTATAGAAAAATGAAATTTGTTTGTTGTTACACCATTCCTGAGTGTTGCTTTACCCCCAAGTTCGAAGGCAATTGGAAGCCAGAATTTCTTAAAGCTAATGGCAATCCTTTAACTTGCCGATCGATGGCCATGGTTGATCCTGATTCCCTGCTCGCTTTGGCTCGTGGGATGTGGCCTCCCAAAGATGAAATTTTCCAACAACATATGGATCGAAAGGAACTTCTGGCCAGGCCCCCAGCTTATATCCTTGAGGTAATCCCTGACTTTATAATTTTTTATCGAAATACTTCATTCATAAAATAGTTTATTGTTCTTACCTTCTGCTTTAGTCCGTTTTTAATGTGTTGGCTCTTTGCAAAGCCGTTGAATCTGATGAATATAAGATCAAAACCATCGATGCGGCTTGCCTAATGGTTGATGCTTGTGCTAAGTCCACTGTGAAGGATAAAAAAGTTCTTACAGGATGAGATCATCAGCATGAACGCTCTTCAGAAAGCTGCAGATGAACGGATTAAAGGGCTTGAAAAGAAGGTTGTTGATCTGGAAGATAAAACGTTAAAATTGGAGAGTGATAATGCCATGCAGAAAAGCGCTCTTGAGATTTGTCGAAGGGGAGGCTTGGATATGCATCATCGTTATGTCAGCATGTTCGACATAAGATTTTGCGATGGATTCCGCTTCTGTCATAAAGAAATTCAGCTTGATCCCTCCGAGCACAAGTATAACAATCCAGACAGCCATGATGCGGCGTGCGAGGTTGCTCATCTGTACAAGGATCCTGAGCCAAGTAGGGATGAGAAGGACTTCGCTCAATTCTTATAGCAAAGATTCATTCCAGTTCCCATCCCTGAACTTATCTCTGTCGTTCCAGCTAATAAAAATGTTTCATCTGGCGTGCCGAAGAGCGACGCTCAATCTATCTTTGTCCCAGCCGTTAACTCTAAAGCCAATGTTCATCCTTAGGATGCACCTCCTTTTTAGTACTCCAGATCATTTTGAACAATTTAATTTTTGGGTCTGTAAGAATATTTTGATTACCTTTTTTGCTCATGATGTGAGCAATGGGTGCATGACACTTAATTTTGTTCTAAACAGGTACACAATTTTTGTTTGATCTTTTAGCTAGGACTCTGACCACGTGTTCTCCTACTTGAAATGATCTAGGCTTCACCTTTCTATTGTAGCTCCTCTTCAGCCTTTGTTGGTATGCTGCCAATCTGATCGATGCCATCTCTCTCTTCTCATCGATCAGGTATCCTTCGATTCTGAGTATTTCTTCGTTCTGATCAGGGTCGAAGAGGTATGTTATGGTCATGGAGATTTCTGTCTCGATTGGAATAACCGCCTCTACTCCATATGTCATGGAAAAAGGCGTTAATCCCGTTGGCTTTCTTGGAGTCATCCGGTAACTCCAAAGTACTCTTGGCAGTTCATCTAGCCATAATCCTTTTTCTTGAATCCCCTCAAGCTTTCTCTTTATTCCAGCAAGGATCGTTTGATTTATGATCTTGGCTTGCCCATTCGTCTGCAGATAGTTGACCGATGACAGGTTCTGGTTGATTCCATATTCATCAAGAATTTTTCGTACATGCTGATTATCTAGATTAGTACCATTGTTCATCATAATATATTTGGGTATGCCAAACCTATAAATTATGTGGTTTAAAATGAAATCTATCACCTGGATATGAGTTATTCTTATGTATGTTTTTGCTTCCACCCATTTTGTGAAATAATATGTGGCCAGTAATACGTGATTTTGATTTGATGTTTCCCGAGTTAATGACCCAATAGAGTCCATCCCCCATTGAGCGAACGGTACTGGTGCTGCCATTGCTGACAGAAGCTTTACTGGCTAGTGAATTATGCTGGCGTGCCTCTGGCATTTGTCATATCTTCTTGAGTACTCATCTGCATCACGAATCATGTATGGCCAAAAATATCCTTGAGTGATTGCCCTGTGAGAGATTGATCTACCTTTTGCGTGCCCCCCGCATGATCCCTCATGTAATTGCTTGAGGACTTCCCTTGCTTCGATGGAGTCAAACACCTTAGATAGGGACTAGTTAATGACTTTCGATATAAGGTACCATTAGCCACAACATATTTTACTAAGGTTTTTTTCACTTTTCTTACTTCTCTATGATCTTCTGGAAGTAGGCCAGTCTGCAAGTACATCAATATAGGATTGATCCAACTTGGTTCATATGGTATAACGAATACTTCATCTTTCTTGTCGATTGAAGATTCGTCTAGCTCATTGATGGGGATGACTCTGGTCATATCTTCTCCTGCCATTGAAGCTTGGTTTGCTAAATGATCAGTTGTTTCACTGTCCGCTCTTGGAATCTGTGCGGACGTTATCAGCTGAAAACTTTGCATTTCCTTCTCTACCGCCCTATTGTACTCTTGCATCCTTCCTTCCTTCATATCAAAACTCCCATTAATTTGTTTAATTATTAATTGTGAAAAACTAAACACTGTTACCTTCTGGATTTAGAGTTCTATTGCTAATCTGAGTCCAGCTAATAGTGTTTCGTATTTCGCCTCGTTGTTCGAACTTTGAAAGTTGAGTCTTATAGACTGTTGTAACTTCGTTCCTTCTAGGGTGATCAGCTCCACTCCGAGACTTGCCCCCAAACTGTTCACTGATCCGTCTACGTCAAGATTCCATACCAGCCCTTCTATTTCGGCTTCTCCATCATCAGCTTCGTACTCGAGTAGGAAATCCGCTACCGATTGTACCTTCATCGAAGTTCTGGGCTCAAATGATAGTTCGAACGTACTTAATTCGATCAACCACTTCATTGTTCAACTAGAAAAATCTGGATTTGCTAGGATGGCTCGGATTGGAAAGGTTGTTGGAATAACTATCGGATGAGACTCAAAGTAATGGCGTAGCCTTCGTTTTGCTTGCACCAACGCCAAGATTATTTTCTCTATTTTTGAGTATATTTTCTCCGCATTGAGCAGTGTCTTGCTTGCATAATAAATAGGAAACTAACAATTTCCATCATTCTTCATTAGAACTGAATTGACGGCGTTTGAGGAAACTGCCAGGTACAGTGTGAGCATTTCATGCTCTCTGGGAGCTGGCAATATTGGTGGCCTGGCCATGTAATGCTTCAATTGATCAAAAGCTTCTTGTTGTTTTTGCCCCCACTTGATCATTTGTTTGGATCTAAGCACATCGAAGAAAGGTTTGCATTGATCCGAGAGCTTTGAAATGAACCTGCTGAGCGTTGTTATTCTTCCTGTCAGAACCTGAATCTCCCTCGGGATTCTTGGAGCTTTTATTTGGATAAGTGCCTGAATTTGGGTTGGACTGGCCTTGATTCCTTCTTTATTGACGATGTGCCCCAATAATTGACCGGAAGCAACCCCAAATGTGCATTTGTCTGGGTTAAGCTTCATCTGATGTGCTCGTAATGATGAGAAGACGTCCTCCAAATGACTCAAGTGACCGTCTCTCTTCTTGCTTTTAACAACCATATCATCAATATATGCCTCCACTGTGTCTCCAATTTGCTTTTTGAAGATCATGTTAACCAGTCGTTATTATATGGCCCCGACATTCTTTAAACTGAACAACATCACTTTATAGCAGAATGTGCCTTTTTCAGTGATGAAAGATGTTTTGTCCTCGTCTTTTGGATTCATCGGAATTTGGTTGTAGTTTGAATAAGCATCGAGGAAGCTGAGATGCTCAAACCCAGTAGTTGTATCAATCATTTGATCAATTTTCGGGAGCGGAAAGTTATCCTTTAGGCATGCCTTGTTCAAATTTGTAAAGTCTACGCACATTTTGAACTTCCCGTTCTTCTTTTGTACCATGACCACGTTGGGCAGCCAACTTGGATAATGGACCTCCCTAATGAAGCCTGTAATCAAGAGCCGGTCAACTTCCTCGAATATGAACCTTCCATGTTCTGGACCTATCCGGTGAGGGCGTTGTCGCACTGGAATTGCATTTGGGTTAATACTCAAACTATGCATAATAACTTAAGGGTTAATACTTGGCATGTCGATGTGCTCCCAAGCAAAGGCATCGACGTTAGCCTTGAGCAGCGTGACCAATTCGTTCCTTTCTACTGGGCTGAGGCGAGCCCCAAATTTTGTCATTCTGTCTTTTCTTTCATCGATCAGGTCCACCACTATGGTTTCTTCCTCTGACCTATTGTCCTGAACGGGTTGATCAACGGACTTCGGTAATTGCTATAAGGGAGGATCATCTTTTGCTGACTTCAGACATTTCGAAATGATGGAGTAGCATTCCTTGGCCACAACTTAATCGCCTGCAATATCAACAAAGCCTTTTCCTGAGGGATCAACACACCTCATCACCTGTGAAACGTTGATGGTACGCCTTGCATTCTGTGGATTCATCCCCTTCCCATGATGAGGTTATAAGAAGGTTGAACGTCCACCATCACAAAATTCTCCGTCAGGGTGCGCTTCCCCGCTGTGACCGGCAGAGTCAGAACCCCGATCGAGCTCACCCTTCGTCCGTTAAACCCAGCCAATGGATTTGCGGTCAATCTGATTAAGCCCGGGCTGATGCCAATTTTTTCAAAAGCCAATTTGGTCAAGACATTTGTGCTGCTCCTTGGATCAATTAACGCTCGTTTAACTAAACAATTTGAAATAATGAGAGAGATTACCAGCGGATCCTCGTGTGGGAGTTGCACCTTCCTTAAATCATCCTGGGTGAACGAGATGGCTGGTGTCGAAAAGTTGATGATCGCGTTCACCTCGCCTATCCTTCTAATTTTATTAGCGTTCCTCATTTATAAACATTGCACCGAACGACTTTAATTGTCGTCCTCTGGTTTTCCATGAATGGTATCAATAACTTTTACTGGTTGACCATCAATGACTTTGTTGTTCTTTGCACGATCTTAAGTTCGAGCACCTCTATAAACATACTCCCTGAGTTCTCCTCGTGCAATCATTGCCTCAACTTGCTTTCTCAGAATCCTACAATCGTTAGTCAAATGACTAAAGTCGTTGTGGAATGCCCAATGCTTTAACCTGTCCTTCAGCTCTGGGGCTATCCTCATTGGCAGAGGAGGGCGGAAGATACCTTTTGAGGAACAACTTTGTGAGCGATGTTCTGAGTGGAGTTTCCGCTTTCTCAATCCTGGGTCATTTTTCTTGTGAACAGTTCAATGGTGTTCAGGAACTACTTGCACCATCAGATTTTTTACTGCTATGAGTTATCCGATCTTTTGATTTCCCTTCTACGTTTACCAATGCCGAACGATGGCTTCTGACAAACTCATCCTCCTGCAGTCTAAGATAACCTACTCGATGGCACTTTGAAAGCCTCCACAACTGTTGGTTGGTCGCATCTCGGGATCATTCTCATCTCCAAATAAAATCGTGATAAGAAACTTTTCAGGCTTTCCCCTTTTGTTTGCCTCATTGTGAACAAGTTGGATATCGTCCTATTTTGCTTCTAGTTCCCAAAGTATTAGGCCAAAAAGCATTCCATGTGTTTCTGGAAGCAGTCGATCGATCCACTGAGCACACAGAAGTACTGGTCCTGTTAGGCTGGTGGAAAAGGCTTTATACATCAAAGCATCATCGATCATGTCCAATGTCATCATTTGTTCTACATGAAAGGGATGTTCGATGGGATCCCGTGTTCCATCAAACTTGGTAAAAGTCGGCATGCGAAACTTGTCCAGCCTCCTGTGCCGCTTGATCTCCTAGTTGAACGGTGATTCGATCATTTTTGCTATCATTTCCACAGCCATGTCTGTCGGCATTTACGTTTTGAGATCTTTGACCTGCTTGTCCGTAATCTTCTGAAGTTTGGTCATCATGTCGAGGGCACGACTTGAGCTGGGGTTTGTACATTCTGATTGGTTCCTTCTGTCCTCGAATGGGTATGATATTTCTCCGCCGAACTCTCTTGATTCCGATTATTTTCTTCTTGATCCTCTGGGTTGTTATGCTGCCCCAAAGGATGAGTCCGTTGTTCAGCTTGATTCAGCCTAGCCCTCAACTCTTGATTTTCTCTTTTGAGAACTTCTAAACGTTGGAGTATCGCGTTTGCGGCTCCCTACGGCACTGTTGAGGCTTATTTGTCTCCAACCCCCATGGATCTAATAGTCACCATTTTTTAAACCTAGGAACTTCGGTTCCTACAGATGGCGCCAAAGTGTGAGCCCGTTCGTACTGATCGAACGAATTCAACTTCTAAGAAAGAAAATATCCTTTATTCCCAACAATATGACAATTGATAGGAGAACGAGAATGAAATCTTTAAGAAAAAATTAAAAATTGCTGAAGATAAATAATGTTTAGTCAATATAGAGAAAGACTTGGAAAAAATTAGATCATTTTCTTAGGAATTCAACCCCTATTTATACAAATGGAGAATTTTGAATTCTTGTAACAGTCCAGCATTAGTTGCTGCACAATTCTCTCACACTATTAACTACATGCTTGATTTTAGGAATCTTTTCTCCATTGATTTTGCAACTTCCTGATATGTTTTTTCTTTTTATTTGCATTTATTCAATTGATAGACCTAATCTTATGGTTCGGGCCTAGATTTGATGCAGATGGGCTTTTATTTTGAATTGAGCTCTAGCTTGCCGAAGTTGAGCTTGTGGTTGTGCTTGGTTTTGTACTCTCATGATGGGCTCAACATTAAGTTGGGCTTACAAGGGAGTTGTAATAGTTAAAAATATTTGGCCCAACCAAGATGGATCGCAAGACTGATGGGCCAACGACAGATAGGCCTAGAAAATCGATGGGCTGAAAACAAGAGGGCCAAAAGCAATAATGGGCCTATGGAAAATTCTAGAAGTTAAAGTGATCCGCAAGACAAGGAGTAATACAATTATAGAATAAAGAGTCCAGGAAATGGTAGAGTTTATTAAATCCCTTGATTTAAGGGATTGATAAAACTTAGATACATGGGCTTGACCCATCTTCTATAATTGTGTATAAATACATGGCTTTGATGAATGAAAGAGGATCCAATTTTTTCACCCAATTATTATTGTGTAATTTTTCTGCATTTACACAATTGGCGCCGTCTGTGGGAAACCTTATTATTGAAATCTTTTTCAATAAGCTTCCCACCCTCTACAAAAAGCTAAGATTCATACCATCAATGGCGATCACATGTTCACAACAGACCGACTTACCTCCAAACGGAGGCCAGAATCCAGAAGATCCAATCAGACGAGCCCTAGAGGAGAGGGTTGCCGAGCTAGAGAGGCAGAACGCTGAACTAGTGGCAAAACTGGCTCAACTGCAGAACCCACAGGAGGTTCATAACGACGAGCAGTCCGGCCAGCATCAACGATCTATAGGCCGCCAGACAGACAAGGACAATCTCCCCGTTCGATCCCATAATGATCGTGAAGAGCACGCGGAGTCATCTCGACAGGTTCTTGGGATACGTAACCCCGAAGAGGTCCTGACCATGAAAAAACTGGAGGAAATCATGTCTAAATTTCAGCGGGACGTGCTTAAGGATCTGAAGGTACTGACCCCAATCGATCTGGCATCCGAGGCATCCATAGACGCCGTTCAGACACCATTCACCATCTCGATCACCAGTGTGACCTATCCGGAGAGGTTCAGATTACCGAAGTTCACCCTTTTCGACGGTACAAAAGATCCAACAGAGCACATCTACCACGTTCATACCAAGATGAATGTTTACAACGAGAATGAGTCCTTGCTCTGCAAAGTTTTCCACACCAGCCTGACCGAAGCAGCCTTCTTGTGGTTCAGAAAGCAACCGCCCCGATCGATCGGTAGCTGGCTCAGACTCTGCGAATTATTTATTGCCCAGTACTTCTGCAACAAAAGGCAGAGGAAGACTATCTCCAGTCTGTTCACCATAATCCAAGAGAAAGGTGAATCCCTGAAAAGTTTTATCTCACGGTTCAATGTGGAGATCTCTTCGATTAACAACTACGATCAGCATTCAGCTGTCGAAGCCTTCATAATGGCCCTGATCCCTGGAACCAAGTTCCATCAGTCCCTAGTCAAGAGGCCCCCAGCCGATATTGGAGAGCTCAACTCTAGGGCACAGGGGCACCTCCGAATAGAAGAAGAGTTGGCCATATGACAAAGAAGGACCGTCTTTGCAACAGTAGAGGCCAGGGCATCCGAACCTTCCAGGGTAAAGGATCGGGCACCAGACCGGAAGCGACCGAGCGCTCTTCCTGCTCCTTCCCCAGTCCCAGAGAAACGCCCAAGGTTTGAGGAGAAGGTCACCCCCTTGAAAGTGACCCTGGCAAAGTTGTACTAGGAGACAAAGGGCAAGGGAATCTATCGGTCACCACCACCCATCATATAGCCGATGGACCAAAGAGATATGTCGAGGCATTGTACCTTCCATGGCGAATACGGGCACCATGCCAATGAGTGCAAAAGCCTTAGGAGGCAGGTGGAAGCCATGATAGCAAAAGGAGAACTGACCGAGTATGTTGCAAAGGAAGGAGCCCGATAAGATCAAGCGTCGCATGCTCCTACCAAGGGAGCTATGGGACAACCTGTGCGGGTCATTCACATGGTCCATAGAGGACCAAGTCGGTCAGAAGTGGAGGAAGCCCGTAGATCCCAGATGCGACAAGCCTAGAAGCTGCGAAGAGTTGGGGAAGTCAGCGAGTTCTGAAGCCCGAAAGAGGATGCCCGAATTATTTTCACCTCTGCGGATATGCAGAACATTCAGACACCCCATGACGACCCTCTGGTTATCTCCCTCATGGTCTCCAACTGCTTGATCAAGAAAGTAATGGTTGATCCAGGAAGCAGCGCCAACATTATCACCAAGTGGGCCTTTGAGAAATTGGAAATCAACCCCCAGGAGATAGTCCCTTCCAGAAGCCCGATAGCAGGATTCGATGGCAGAAGAGTGGAACCAGTGGGAGAGATCCAACTACCAGTAACGACAGGAAGGCGCACGCTCCGAGAGACTTTTGTGGTGGTAGATGTCAAACCTTCCTATAATCTCCTCATGGGAAGGGGATGGATCCATCGTATGCACGGAGTCCCTTCTACCATGCATCAAGCCATGCGATATATTGACCCGAACGGAGTTGACGTGATTGATATCAGGGGCGATCAAGTAGCAGCGAAGGAGTGTTATGCTGTCACCTTAAAAAGTCTAAAAAGAAGGGCGGAACCGGAACGAGGGGCACGGTTCGAGGCAGCACCCGAGGACAAATAGCAATTACAGGAGGGCGGTTCGGGGTCACCAGTAGCAGTTGAACCTTTACTAGAAGTTCAAATTTTCCCCGATCGCCCCGAAAGGTTTACCTATGTTGGTTCAGGCCTCCGTCCACAAGAAAAAGAGGAAATGGAGTCCCTTCTCCGATCCAATGCTAACATATTTGCGTGGAGCCATATGGACATGACTGGTATTGATCCGTCAATAGCCCTGCATTCTCTCAATGTGGATCCCAACGTAAGGCCTGTTAGATAGAAGCAGAGGCGAATGGGGGCCCATCGAAACCAGATCATAGCTGAGGAGGTTGATCGACTTCTTCAAGCAGGATTCATAAAGGAGGTCCAGTATCCTTCCTGGTTAGCAAACGTAGTGGTGGTCCAGAAGAAAAATGGCAAATGGAGGGTATGCGTAGACTTCACAGATCTGAATAAAGCCTGCCCAAAAGATTGTTTCCCTTTACCAAAGATCGATCAGATGGTATATACCACTGCAGGTTTCGAACGCTTGAGATTTCTTGATGCATACTCTGGGTATAACCAGATACGAATGAACCCGGAGGACCAGGAAAAGACTGCCTTTATCACTGAGTCAGGTACATTTTGTTACACAGTTATTCCTTTCGGACTAAAGAATGCAGGTGCTACCTATCAAAGATTAGTCATAAGGGTGTTCCAAAGAATGATGGAATCCACCATAGAAGCCTACATCGATGACACGGTGGTCAAAAGCAAAGCGAAAGGAGACCACCTTACCGATCTACAACAGGTATTCAACACCCTCCGGAAGTACAATATGAAGCTTAACCTGGCCAAATGGTCTTTCGAAGTGTCCTCAGGCTAGTTTTTGGGGCACATAGTTGATCGGACAGGAATACAAGCTAGCCCGGCGCAAGTCAAAGCTCTCGTAGAGACATCAGAGCCAAAGTCCCGGAAGGAGATCCAGGTACTAACCGGAAGAATAGCAGCCCTTAGTCGTTTCATTTCTCTATTAACTGATCGTTGTAGGTCGTTCTTTCAAGCAATAAAGGCGGTAAAAGGAGAAGTCTGGGGGTCAGAGCAAGCGGAGGCCCTGAAAAAACTCAAAAGTTACATGGCGAAACCCCTGATACTGACAACCCCAGAAGGCGATGAGCTGTTGCACCTGTATCTGGCTATTTCAGCAACATCTACCAACGTCGCTCTGGTCAAGGAGGGTAAAGGGTACCAGACACCAGTCTTCTACACCAGTAAAGCCCTTGCTGATGCAAAAACCCGTTATTCAAAGCAGGAGAAGCTGGTACTATCACTGATCAATGCTAAGCGACGTCTTCGGCACTATTTTAAAGCACACCTGATCATAGTTCCTACTTTAACTCCGATCAGATCCATAATGGCGAAGCCTGAGTTATCCGGGAGAGTATCAAAATGGGCAATTGAACTCGGGATTTTTGACATAACCTATGTCCCCCGAACGGCCATCAAAGGACAGGCAGTAGCTGACTATCTATTGGAAACAGAAACTACTGACTTCGTAGAAGAATGTGAGCCTGGATTATGGGTCGTGTTCGTAGACGGATCATCCAACATCAACAGAGCAGGGATCGTAATAGTACTTGTAACACCGGATGGTACTAAAATCCAGCAATCCGTTAAACTAGAATTTCCAGCCTCTAACAATGAAGCAGAGTATGAGGCCCTTCTTGCAGGAATTCGATTGGCCCGAAGCCTTCAAGTCCAAAAAGCATAAATACGAAGTGATTCCCAGCTAGTCGTACGACAGTTAAATGGGGAGTATGAAACCCGAGAGTCAAAGATGGAAGCATACAAGAATTTGGTTCTAAGGGAGGCTGAAGGGTTCCAGCAAGTAAACTTTGAACAGATTCCCAGAGGAGATAACTCCGTAGCAGATCATCTGGCTAACCAAGCCTCCGCAGCAGGAGAAAGTATGACTCGCACTGTACTAATAGACTTCATCGTCCGATCCAGCTTGGAATCCCCTGAAGAAGTAATGGTTATCCCATGGGAACCGAGTTGGATGGATCCGATAGCGGATTATTTGAGATTTGGTACATTGTCTGAGTCAAAATCAGAAGCTCGGAAGATAAGAATGAAGGCAGCCAGATATGCCTTCTACAACTGCCAACTATACCGAAAGTCTTTCTCCGGACCATACTTGAGATGTCTCACCCCCTCCGAGGCTTTGGCGGTCATGGAAGAGATTCATGCAGGAGCTTGTGGTAATCACTCCAGAGGAAGGTCCCTAGCTCATAAGGTTCTCACCCAGGGGTACTTCTAGCCCTACCTAGCAAGGGACGCTGAGATTTACACCCGACATTGCAAAAAGTGTCAGTTTCATGGAGATGCCATTCATCCACCGCCGGAGCTCCTGAACCCAACAATTGTTCCTCACCCCTTTGCCCGATGGGGTATGGATATTGTGGGTCCTCTCCCGTAAGCAATATGATGTACCACGCATGTTCTCTTGGCTACCGATTATTTTACCAAATGGGTGGAAGCCGAGGCATATCCCACCATAACATGCAGTCATGTTATAAAGTTCATCTGGAGCCACATCATCTGTAGATTCGGTCTACCCCGAACCATAATGATGGACAATGGCACCAACCTGGATAACAGAAAGGTTCAACATTCCTGGCAAAGCATGGAATCAATCAAAACACTTCTTCCGTCGGCCATCCACAGGGGAATGGACAAGCCGAAAGGACAAACATAACCATTTTTGACACACTGAGAAAAAAACTTGAAGACGCAAAAGGGGCATGGTTGGAAAAATTGCCTGAGGTGTTGTGGTCCTATCGGACTACTCCAAGGCAGCCTACTGGAGAAACCCCTTTTGCCATGGCTTATGGGGATGAAGCAGTTATACCGACCAAGCTAAAGGTACCTACTTTAAGGAGTCAAGCATGGGAAGAAGGTCCAAACAATCAGCACCTATCCCATGATCTGGACCTCCTGGAAGAGAGAAGGGAAGCCGTCAGGATAAGACTAGCTGCTTATCAGCAACAAGTCAGGGCACGATTCAATCAGAAAGTCAAAAGAAGAGAATTTCAAGTGGGCGATATGGTACTTAGAATAAAGATTGGGATTGTGGGAAAATTGCGAGAGACATGGGAAGGACCTTATACAATTGTTGAAGTTATCGGGCGCGACACTTATCGGGTTCGGAAAAATGAGACAGGCCGCCTCGAGTCCAACTCTCAGAATGCTTATCGGTTAAAAAGGTATTATCCCTAGATAGTTATTTTTCCAGTTAAGAAATAAAACTGTGTCTTACTATGACACCCTTTTTACAAAGCATCTGTGCCCGATGTCCGGCACCTCTGCTTCATGATTTTCAAGGTCATCTCAATAAAGATAGATTTTACTTTTATACAAGTGTTTCATATTTATTAAAATTTTCCTAAGTGTTTGAGTTCAAACCTGATTTGAACTAACCAGAGGATGGAATCAAGCCTCATGGTTCAAATGCCTGAAGGCTTCATGTTTATTAAAATCTTCCTAAGTGTTTGAGTTCAAACCTGATTTGAACTAACCAGAGGATAAAATCAAGCCTCATGGGCCAAATGCCCGAAGGCTTCATGTTTATTAAAATCTTCCTAAGTGTTTGAGTTCAAACCTGATTTGAACTAGCCAGAGGATGAAATCAAGCCTAAGGGGCTAAATGCCCGAAGGCTTCTTGTTTATTAAAATTTTCCTAAGTTTTTGAGTTCAAACCTGATTTGAACTAACCAGAGGATGAAATAAAGCCTAAGGGGCCAAATGCCCGAAGGCTTCTTGTTTATTAAAAGTTTCCTAAGTGTTTGAGTTCAAACCTGATTTGAACTAACCAGAGGATGAAATAAAGTCTAAGGGGCCAAATGCCTGAAGGCTTCTTGTTTATTAAAATTTTTCTAAGTGTTTGAGTTCAAACCTGATTTGAACCAAGCAGAGGATGAACTCGAGCCTCAAGGGCCAAATGCCCGAAGGCTTCATGTTTATTAAAAGTTTTCTAAATGTTTGAGTTCAAACCTGATTTGAACTAGCCAGAGGATGAAATCAAGCCTCAGGGACCAAATGCCCGAAGGCTTCATGTCTATGAAATTTTTTCATAAGTGTTGACTTCAAAACATGATTTGAATTGACCAGAGGATAATGGCAAAGCCTCAGGGGCCAGATGCCAGAAAACTCAATTGTTTCATAAAACGTTAAAGTGTAAACACTATTAGTAAGAACATAATAAATACTGAAGATGAGGAAAATTATTTTCATTAATAAACGAGTTGAAATACAAAAAAAAGTACCCTTTCAGAAGGGGCAAGTGCAGATAAACTTAAAACCTATTCTACTGTTCGGGAGGATGATATTCTATCCCCTTCAGGATTGCTGTAAACTTCTTCTCATTTTCGGAGGCAGGAGGGTTCTTGTAGGGCATGGGCACTCCCATATGGGCATCAAATTCCTCCGCGGTCTTGAACTCCCAAGATTCTAGAGGGATGTGCTCCATTTCATGCCTCTGTCGCCAGGCTCTAGCCGATCGGAGATCACAGATAACACAGTATTTGTTATACATGTCAAGTCCTCCTAGCCGACACACTTCTACTTTGGCCCGTTCAAGAGCTAGCAAGTTCTCTGATTCCGCCAGCAGCTTCTCTGATTCTGCTTTTTCAGCTGCCAGCCTTTTATTAGCTACCCTCACTTCTTCCAGTTCAACAGCCATGGCCAGCTTTTTGGTAGTCAGAGCCCGTTTCTCCGCCTCACCGGTTTTCAAAAGAACCTTCTGCTCTGAGACGGTCTGGCAAAGGCCATCTGCCTCTTTTACCAAAACAGTCCGATGGGCATCATTCTGTTTAACCTAAGATTTCAAGTTGGCCATTTATTTGACATCAGTCTCCCGGAGGCTGTTGCAGGCCTGAACGCCGTAGAGAAGCTGCACAATAAAGAAATGACTATCACACGAAAGGGTGAGCAACAAATAAGCTAAGTACAAAAGAATGAACAAATTGTTTACTTCCATGACCATTATTGAAGTCTTCTTTGCCAGATCAGTTCTGGTGATTTTACTCTGGGCGACCCTATCAGCTGGCGTCCAGATCCCTTTGGCCATAACCCGAAGAGCTTCTGGCTGATCAAGGGTGATTTGGTTAGTACAGACCGAAGTCCCATCTGGCAGCAGAAATTTCGACTCCCAGGGAATCAAAGTTTGGGATGATTCAGGAACAACAGGAGTTTTGCTTGAAGAAGCATTATCAACTTGAGTCTTGGCCCTTTTAGTAGCCACTCCACCAGTTGTACTGGATCGGGTTTTGACAGTCGGAGGATTTACAGGAGGCGGGGGTGGAGCTGCTGGGGTCTGTGCTGGTGGCGCTGCCAGGCTTTAAGCAGGTGGAGGTACCGGAGCCACAGGCGGTGCTGTTGATAATGGCACAACATCAACAAGGGTGACCCCTTCGGGAACCTGAGTAATTCTGGCAGAAATTGGTTTATCTAGCAAGTCCATCCTGTCAACAGCAGCGCCCAAATTAGAGATCGACTCAAGATTTTCCAAAGTCAACAAGTCAGTAGCCGATTGGGTTTTGCCCCAGACATGGGTTTTGAGGAGGGCTATACGGTGTTTTATGAAGGTAAGGGGAATGTCCTTATCCTCATAACCCAGAAATTTGAAGGCATAGTACCCCCGATGGAGGTCACAGTGTTCGCAAAGGTAAGAAACTTTATGGAGGGGGCGGTAGATAGGAAGACGAATGGGACCGAACTTGTTGGGGATCGGGAATATACGAGAAAAAGGGTATGACCAGCTGCCACTCACAACTACCATCCTTTCTTTCCATCCCTTGTCAGATTTCTCGGTATCCGTACATATGCTCCGGCCTTGAAATGGAAAGAGATTGTATCTACCCCTACTCACTCTGGCATTTTGGAAAAAATAATAAAGGAGGAGGTCGGCTAAACCTAAGTTCAGGTCCATATCCCTGTCGTACAACATAAGCATGGACATGATCCTAAGACTGTTCGGGTTCAGTTGGAGAGGATGTAACCCTAGCATGAAAAACACGTAGTGAAAGAAGGGGAAACCTTAGAACCCTGAGATGAGACGCCGATAGCAGAATGCTACCGGGGGCTAGTCCCTGACTATTGGTGAAATCAAGGTAACCATGGTAAGGGGCCACATAAACATCCTTGGGGACTTGGGTCTCAGCCCGAAGGTGTTTAACATCCACTTCAGGTCGGACTCTCTTAAGTGGGGCCACTATAAACGGTTCGGAAGGCTTGGGATTCACAGGTTCGGTCGTCGATGGACCCGGAAGGTCAGTGCTTTGAGGAGTTGTCTTTTTGGTTCTTTTACGAATGGATTGGGGATTGTCACTACTAGTGGGGTCAATGCCCGAAGTGGAGGACAAAACAACTTCCTCTACTAACCGGGTATCGTCGCTGTCAGACATGGTGTCAAGAAAGGTAGAAGAGACAGAAAGGAAGGATAAAGGTGAAAATTAAAGAAAGAAAGGAGAAGAAAAGACCGGTCGACTTACTCAGTTGGTGAACGAAGAGTCACAGAAGCTTCGGGTAGCAGCAGGTTTCTGTCCTATTAATAAGCCTGGGACGACCGATAGAAAAGATTGCGGCAAGGACGAAGAAATAAATTCCAGATATAAAGAGCTATGGAAGAGAGTGGCTAGAGCAGAAAATTGCAAAGTATAAAATGAGGAATGAAATGAAGAAATATGAGTTTTTATAAAAGGGGAGAAGGATGCCAAAGGGTTGTACGAAGTCCGAAGGTCGCAACCCACGATGAGCCGTCATGGAGCTACAATCAAGGGAGTAATGACCACTCATTTTTTAATGCCAATAAATGCTCATACTTGATTGGCAACTCACCAACTCTCATCTCCCATAAAGTGCATGTATGTATATATGTGTATAAAGATGTTTAAATTTTCGGTCATGAGCTTTGAGAAAGGAAAGACCACAAAAGCCCATAACCTCAGGGGCCTGTGTAATAGTTAAAAATATCTGGCCCAACCAAGATGGATCGCAAGACTGATGGGCCGACGATGGATGGGCCGAAGGCTGATGGGCGGGGAAAACGGATGGGCTGAAAACAAGAGGGCCAAAAGCAATAATGGGCCTATGGAAAATTCTAGAAGTTAAAGTGATCCACAAAACAAGGAGTAATACAATTATAGAATAAAAAGTCCAAGAAAGGGTAGAGTTTATCAAATCCCTTGATTTAAGGGATTGATAAAACTTAGATACATGAGCTTGACCCATCTTCCATAATTGTGTATAAATACATGGCTTTGATGAATGAAAGAGGATCCAAATTTTTCATCCAATTATTATTGTGTAATTTTTTTGCATTTACATGAGTATATAAAAATGTTGGTAATTAGTGAGTGAGTTTGGGTCTGTTTTGTAAACAGGTTTGGTGCCAAAAATATGGTTTTGGTGTCAAAAAATGGTACCAAATCATGTTTGGTAAAATGGTGCCAAAAAATGGTACCGTTACTGTAGCAAACCATGGTGCCAAATTTGTGAAGGATTTTGGAACCATGTTTTTGATGGTTTTGGATGGTGCGGGTACTGTAGCAAACCACTGTAGCAACCCGAATCACTGTAGCACCGAATATAATATTTATATTTTAATATTATAAATTTTAATATTAATATTAATATAAATTTTAATATTAATATTAAAATTAAAATATATTAATATTAATATATTAATATTAAAATATTAAAATAATAATAATATAATATATTTTAATATAATAATAATATAATATATTTTAATATAATAAAAATAAATTAATATATTTTAATATTAATATATTAGTATATTAATATATTAATATATTTTAATTTTAATATTAATATATTTTAACCCATACCAACTCTATCAAACATGGTTTGGTTTTTCAACATCACTTTTTCTCACACCAAAACCATCTGCACCAAATATGGTTTGGAACCAAAATAAAACCACACCAAACCAAATCCAACCCAACCCAATCCAAACCAAAACCAAAAACTAACATCGCACCAAACCGTTATCAAACGCAACCTTTATATATATATATATATATATATATATATATATGGTGTGGAAGAGGACTCGGCTTCGATTGGATCAAAGTGCGAGTGGGGATATCATTATGCCTCCCCTTTCCCCTTCGTCTCTCTTTCTCTCTCCTCTCAAACTCTGCAACCCAAAACCTCCATTAACCTAGATTTCTACACACTACAAGCTCTCAAAACCCTAGATTCCCTTTCTCTCTTCTTCCATCGATATCTCTCACCATTCCATTTTCCCCTTTCTTCTTTCCACGAACAAACTCATTTCTACATCCTACGCTCGCCTTTTGTGGGCCCCGAATTGGTCTCTGATCATCGTTTTGATCAAGAATTGGACTTTCAACGGTCCAATTTCTCTTTATTTATTTGGTTTTTTGATGAATTGTTTTAGCTAGGGTTCGCTTTTGTGACCTTTGATGGAACCTCGTGTTGGCAATAAGTTCCGGCTCGGCCGGAAGATCGGTAGCGGCTCGTTTGGAGAGATCTATCTTGGTTTGCTTCAATTCTTGTTATTGTTTCGTGTAGAGCGTGTCTGTTTGTGTTTGTGTGTGTGTGTGTGTGAGATGACTCTTCTTATTATTAATTTTCTTTTCTTTTTTTTTGCAATTTTTATTTTTATTTTGTGCATTTTTACAGGCACTAATATTCAAACAAATGAAGAAGTTGCTATTAAGCTTGTAAGTTTTCCTTTCTTTTTTAAGTTCTCATTTCACTAATGAATAATATGTTTTCATGGTTTTATTTTTCCTCTTTTCATTTTTATTCTTTAATTTTAATTTCTCTATTTGCAATTGATTGTATTTTGCGAGATAGTTAAGTTGGAAGTTGCATATTTAGATTTATAGCGTCTTTGATAATATTTCTTCTATAGGAAGCTTTGACATACATACATTGTGGCACATGCCAGCACACTGACAGATTTATAGTAGATGGAGGGTGAGGCTATAGTCGAGTGATAAATATGTGAAAAGGATATAACTTCAAATCAGAGGGTGTTGTTTTATCGTGTGCTGTGTTTTTTCGATAGCACCTGCTTTGTTTAGTTTTTGGGTTGTTCTAGTTTCTTCTAGTATATGTGTTATCTAAGACATGAATGAAACAAATCTTGTATTTCTGATCTCTAATTGTTGTTTGCATTGTCCTTTTCAAGTTCTTAATGTCTAAATCCCATTACGTTTGGTGATTTGAGTTGATTGAGGTTCTGAAATTGTCATGGTTTAACTAATACTTATGATGTGTTTGATGATTTGAGTTGATTGAGCCTCTGACATTGTCATGGTTTAACTAATATGTTATATCTGTTTGATGATTTGAGTTGAATAAGGCCCGGCTTTGTTCTGGTTTAACCATTACTTATGATTTTCTGGTCGTGTGAGATTTCACTTTTATATTTGTAGTGAATGTACTTGGTGTTGGAACTTGGGATACTTTAAATGATAAAGAAGTGCAAATGAGATACAAATTGTATATTTTTTGAGCTATAATTTTCCATCTTCAAGAGTACAGTTAAAGTGCTAATTTTTGGTACTTTATTTATAGGATATATGCCCTAAACTGTTGTGCGATTGTTTTTTCTTGTGTGTGTGTTCATTAGTATTTGGTTTCTGATTTTTTGGTTTCTCTTCCTGGATTTGTCCTAAATACGTGGGTTGCATTAGTTTTTTAACTGATGATGATGGGGTTTAGGGACACAAGGTTTTGTTTTCATGTTCATGGACTCGGGATTGTGTGTCAGGTATGATATGTATCCATGTGTCTGACTTTTTAAATCACCAAGCAGCTCTGCAAATGGACAGCACGTAATATTCATTTCATGTAACAAGTTTTTATAATAGTGAATTTATTCTTTAACTATATGTTCACCCAAAAGTATGGACACATCCCACACCTGTGTCCGAGTAATATGTGACCGGTATTTCACTACTTTTCAAAAGCTCATATAACATAGGTTTGTTGGGTGAGTCCTAGCTTGTGCAGATGCAACTTTGCATTGTTTGATCAATCAAAAGAAGTGGTTGGCGGGAGCAATAATCAGTCTTTATCTGGTTTCTAGAAGTCATTTGAGAGGATAATTGTTCTCTCCCTTCAGATGAGTGTAACTCTACTAAGCTAATTGCGGGCTGCCTTTCGAATACGGTTGCATATAGCATAAGGCTACCCTCGCTTAGCTCCTATATTTATAGGCTTCTTTGGCAAGAGCTGATAAATGGTATCGGGAGCCCATCCCTGGCCGCACCACAATATGTCCAGGTTCAGCTCTCATGTACACCCACGTCATATAGAAAATGATATCCTCTTCTGTAGAAGAATGAGAGAGAGAGAGAGAGAGAGGATGGGGGGAAGGAGTGGGTCTGTTCCTTACACCATTCATTCTGAAGGAATGATGGGCTGGGGAAGATTTTAGTTACTTCATGTTTTATTTAGTGAGTGAGTTAAAATAACTCAACTTAATAACCCGACAAAACAAATGGGAAGGGGTTGAAACAGTCATTCATTAGATACATCTTCGTTCGCAATCCATTTCATGTCCACTAGTTAGTTTTCAATAGGCTTAATTGCAAAGAGAACCTTGATTACAGGAAACCTGCAGTTCTCTGTAACCGGCCTGGAGTGGCCCGTCAATGCCGATAGTGTTCCTCATCCATGCTGGATACAGATGGGTGTTGATTTCTTTGCCGGAGAATTTTTTGGTTTCATTCTGCTTGTTGAATATATTACATGCTTCAATTTCTTTTGTTTTTCTAGGGACCTGAACCCTTGACCTTCCAATTTGGAAAGGTGAAGAAGTACCACTAGGGTAAATCTTTGGTCGTTGAATAACCCATGAATTTTTTATTGTGTTTCTCATATACAGGAAAATGTCAAGACAAAGCACCCCCAGTTGCTTTATGAATCAAAGTTGTATAAATTACTACAGGGTGGAAGTAAGAAACTTCTACAAGAGCTTGTCAGCCGCTACTTTTCTTTCTTGGCTCCCTATTTACCAGTTCGTATCCTTATCATTTTGCAATTCTTTTGGCAGCTGGAATTCCAAATGTGCGGTGGTTTGGGGTTGAAGGGGACTATAATGTTCTTGTGATGGATTTACTGGGACCTAGTCTTGAAGATTTGTTCAATTTTTGTAGTAGGAAATTGTCCTTGAAGACTGTTCTTATGCTCGCAGATCAGATGGTAGGATTTCTTCTAGTGCAAAAATTAATGTAATTAAAAGAAAGGCACCTTTGTTTTATTGTTCTATGGCAATCTATTCTTTCAGATAAACCGGGTTGAATTTGTCCATTCCAAATCATTCTTGCATCGAGATATTAAGCCAGATAATTTTCTTATGGGATTAGGAAGGCGTGCAAATCAGGTATGAATTGAAGCGGTCCCCTCCCTCCCTTTCTTTTCTATTTGCTTTAAAGATAAGCATTAATTTCTTGTTTCCTATTCAATTCCATTTTAGGTATACGTAATTGACTTTGGGTTGGCTAAGAAGTATAGGGACTCCTCAACCCATCAGCATATTCCATATAGGTGAGCTCCTATCGAACTATTTAATGGGTGAGTAATTTGAAATACTTATATTCAAAGAATTTCGTCCTTAATGGATCTGGGCGATATTGTAAATCTATGGAGGAAAAAATAGACTTCTTAGGTTCCCTCGGCCCCTAAGGTTTCGTGTTTATGGGATTCACTCCCCGATTGAGTGCTTTTTTCTTTTATAAAAATCTTACTTATCAAAAAAAATAAAATTGATCGATATGCGTCTTATTTGTTCTTTGTGATGCTATATTTTGCTTTTGTGGAATTAGATGGGCTATGCCGGCCTTTTGGCAAGGGGTGCATAAATTAGTATATCAGACCTTGGTTCCCCAATTTTGTCAACCTATTATGAGTTTTCTTGGCCTTGTATAGTAAATTGTACAGTGAATGAGTTCCGCTTTTATTTTTTTGTTTGCTTGATGGATTCAAAATTTGTTGATACTGCTGCAAGAAAACTATATTACCTCTTATTTCAGTTTACTGTGTAATTTGTAATATGCCCAACCTCCCTGAATTGGCCTACAAGTGAAGGTGGAAGGAAATTTTTGCAGAGCCCGAGCACACTGATGTGTATATTATATGTCTGTTACTGATCAGATAAGGGTAAGGTCCCATATTATATTTATGCCTGTGCTTATCGTCCCAGCTGGTAAGGTGCCACATGATTGACAGTGGAGGCCAGGAAGCAGGAATATCAGCGAAGTGGGGTGGTGCTGATAGCCTTGAATTTAGCATGTTCATTCTGCTTAATTCCCTTTTATCTCGTTTTCCTGATCTGAGTTATATAATTCTTAATCAAAATGTAGGCTTTCCGTCAAGCTTAAATTTGAGATATAGTTCATGGTGAGGAGTCCAAGATTATGATCTTCATTTAGAATGATGGGCTTCTGAGGCAGATATTATGCTGTATATTTGAATTTCAGTTGTTTTATGGTTGTATGTCCCATCTGATTATAGTATGATTATTTGCTGAGCATCCAATTAGTAAATATTTCCTGCTCTTGTTTATCATGTATCTTTGCCTTTTGTGCTTTGTTATGATATTTAAGTATCTGAGCTTTACACATGACCTTGACGCCATCCAGTGTGTGTTAATCTTGATTTTGGTATCGTTTAAGTACAACGCTGACTCTTCAGAAGTTTGACGTGTATGCAGTATGTTACAAGTGCCACTTATTTTTTTAAATTTTTTATAGTAGTTATTATTATTATCAAGTTAATGCTTCCTTGGTTATTAATACTCTGGTCTCGCTAATAATTAAAGCATTTGCTAGTCATCTTGCTTTACCTGTCTCGCTTTCTTCGATCTCCGCGTACCATTTACTAGGTGATTTAGCTATCAGAGAGTTGCCGGTTGCTGTTCCTTATTTTAATTCCCAGCTTTGAATATAATGCTTTCAATACAATGCAGAGAAAATAAGAATTTGACGGGCACTGCAAGATATGCAAGCATGAATACTCACCTTGGCATTGGTATGTAATGTCTGTTTTTTTATTTCTTTTTTTAAAATAAAAAATAAAAAATAAAAAATAAAAATCTTATTGTGCGCATAAAGCACCCCCTCTTTCTTATTTAGGTATTAATCCTTTGGCTAATATTGCTCTCTCACTATGGTTCTCTTCTACTGCATAGAACAAAGTCGGAGGGATGATTTAGAATCACTTGGATATGTTCTTATGTATTTCTTAAGAGGAAGGTACATAATCATTTGATGCTTAAATTCATTTTTTTAATTGATTTCTATTATGTGCTTGGTAAGTTATGACCACATATGTTTGTAGTCTCCCCTGGCAGGGACTAAAAGCAGGAAATAAGAAACAGAAGTATGAAAAGATAAGTGAAAAGAAAGTTTCAACCTCTATTGAGGTAATTTATATTTAACAATAGTGATTGGTGCTCATGAGAAATATGCAGCACCGTGAATCTGACTACAACTTAATTGATTCTTCCTTAGGCCTTAAGTCGGGGTTATCCCACGGAATTTGCGTCATATTTCCATTACTGCCGTTCACTACGGTTTGATGATAAACCAGATTATGCTTATCTAAAGAGACTCTTCCGTGACCTTTTTATTCGTGAAGGTTTGAGTTTCTTTTATTATTATGTATCCTTTTGGTTTTGGGAATATAATGCTTATCTAAAGAGACTCTTCCGTGACCTTTTTATTCGTGAAGGTTTGAGTTTCTTTTATTATTATGTATCCTTTTGGTTTTGGGAATATCAAATTGCAGTAGTTATGCTTCAATAATTGAAGTTTGTTGATTTGGTTTTGCATCAGGCTTTCAGTTTGATTATGTGTTTGATTGGACTATTTTGAAATATCAGCAATCTCAGCTTGCCAATCCTCCTTCTCGTGCTCTTGTATGTGACAATTGTATAATTAGTTTTTCCCTTCTTTTGGCCCCTTCAATGGAAATGCTTTGAACTGTAAGATTTTGTGGACAGACTGCCGGTGCTGGAACGAGTTCTGGGATGCCTCATGCAGTCGGCAATGTAGCTGGTAAGACTCTGCATTTTCATGTCTTGTATTAGTTTTTAGCAAGTGAAATCTAATAGCATGTTTTTGCAACTGATACCTTTTTTGTATCTACTTTCAACTTATTTGAGTCAGTCATCGAGATCTTGCATGTTCTAATTTTCTGTGCAAACCTTAGTGCGGTTTTTACTACGGTTATTTTGGATACATTTTCTAGTTTCTCTCATACGGTTATCGAGATCTTGAGCTAGTTTTTTATTCCCTTGGAACGTCAAACACTAATTTTTGTAATAAATATTTGTCTTATCCCAAGGTTCTGATTCCATCTATTGCTGCAGGTGGCGAAGATGGTAGGCCTGCTGGTTGGTCTTCAGCAAATCCAACACGTAGAAACACTGGACTACCTGTAAATACTGGAGGCTTGTCTAAACAAAAAAGTCCAGTTGCAAATGATTCAGCCGTGGCTAAAGACAGTATTGTAAGTTCCATAATTGTTTTATTTTTCATCTTCAAGAGATAGATGGATGTCCTCTACCCATGTGAATGGAGATTCCCTTGCAACTGGACATGTTACCCTTTGTTATGGGAGTCATTGTTAAGAGCCTGTCCCAACCCACCAAGTTGTCCTATATGATTAAATATGGATTGTGTTTTGGGTTGAAACTTCTTTTCCTCTTAAAAGGTGTGTAGAAATTGTGTTTATTTCAATCTGTTTTTTCTGCATCCTATGTATTAAAAATCTATTCTGGATGGTGTACTGGTTTCACTTCTCTCTGTTAGATCATCTGACTGGGTTTTAAATCCAACTTGGACTAGCTTGCTTGGACATTGCCTATTAGTAATCCTTTTTTGCATCCAGTCTTTTGGTTTAAGCTACAATCTCTTGTTTCTTTTCGTTTACATGGTGATACAAGCAAAATGAATCTGATTGCAAACCTATTCCATGATACTTGGCAGTGGGCAATATTGGTCGGTGTACTGAACAATGGAACTTTAACATCCCTTAGGAGTTCCTCACATAGATTACTATTGAGGGTTTTATCTACTATTTGCGCTTGTTAATAGCTTCCAATCTTGTTTCTTTCAGTCAGCTAAGCCCTTTTAGATCAGAATGGCACTTTCTGCTCACCTTATATGCATGTCTTATTTGGGCAAACAAACTAGTGTTGATGACTGAATGTATTTGGTAATTCCAAATAGTGATTCCTAGCCTTCTACTAAGAAGAGCTGCTTTTTAATCGAAATTCAAAGTTCTCTTTCTGCAACTTTTCGATGGCTGTCCCTGTGACTTACTCTGCTGTCTTTGGTTGCGGTCCAACAGCCTGGAATTTTGTCTGAACGACTAGGACCACTAAATTCACTAAGAAAAAGACTAACTGAGAACAAGTCCGAGGGGCTTTCTTCCTGGGTTTCAGCTGGAGTGGCACTGGTTTAGCGAGAACGTTGATGTGAAAATGGAACTTAAGATTTGCTTACTGGGTTTCAATTAGTTAGTCCTTGACATATTCTGTTACTGAATTTTGGTTGGATTCATGCAGTTGTCTGGTTCTAATTTTTTGCGAACAAGTGGATCTTCGAGGCGACCGGCTGTCTCTAGCAGTCGTGATCCAGTGATTGCCGGGAGTGAATTTGATCCCTCGCGTCTCCGAGCCAGTGGTGCAAGTCCAAGTGGACTTCGCAAAGCTTCTAGCGCGGCTCAAAGAAGTTCACCGGTTGTATCATCTGATCACAAGCGCAGTACTTCTAGTAGAAACCCCTCTAACATAAAAAACTTTGAATCCACTCTCAAGGGTATCGAGGGGCTGCACTTCAATAGCGATGAGAGGTTGCATTATTAATTGTCTCTTTTCAACCCTCGTCTACTGTAAAAATTGAAACAGTATACTTTGTCATGCACTTGGAGTGGAATGTGTTATGTATGTTGTTCTTTGAAGAAAGCTGCCAGCTAAAATATAAGGAGGTAAAAGTTGGGTAATGTTATACTAGAAAATCATACAATAAGAGATCTTTGAAGAGTAGAGCAGAGCCCAACTGTATCCCAAGGAAGTTAGGCTTGTCAATACAGTTTGAGTTGTTTTGGAATGGTTTTCGTAATATGGTTGTTTGATCCTTCTTTTCAGGCAACTCTGGTCATGGATCTGCCTATAGCACTGAAAACTGTAACTAGGCTATTTTATTGATTTTTGTGCTGCATTTTGATTTCCATGAGCTTGGATATGAATATGATCGAAAACTGTGACAAGATTGTGTTTCATTATTTGCTTCATTTTATTTCCCAGGAAATTGGGGTATGAATATTATAAGGCTTGTGATAATTGCGCATAACATTTCTTTTGTTTCCGTAGTTATAATCTGACAAAGGCAAACAAATCATGGTCTATTGATTTTGTAATTGTATTTATATGTAGTTGCCCCCACTAGGTAACCTAGAAAGATTGAAATGTGTGAAGGTGCATTCTTCGGACCGTATTTACCAATTGCAGTTTGTAAGCATGACAACTTTTCAGGACTATTGTAATTGGGAAACTTTTCATCTGTATGGATTATTGTAATTGGGGAGGGAGGCGTGCATTCTCAAGGTGAACTGTGAAAGCGCTCAAGTTTATCGGTTTTGGTGGGCACACGTTATCTATGTTAACATTTTATATAGGGTCATTAACAAAGAACCCCTATGGTTTCAGATTCATGACAAACACCCCCTGAGGTGTCAAATAACCCCTTGCACTTTTCTCAGTTAACAAATAATCCCCACTCCGTTAACAAATATCCTCTTACCGTTAAAAATAGATGTTTTATGCCCAAAATATCCCTAAATTGATATTTTATGTCCAAAATACTCTTAAATAAAATTGGTAACTAAATTAAGATTTTTTAGTAAATTACAAATTATTATTCTTTTAACTAAATTAAGATTTTTGAGTAAATTACAATTTTGTTTTTGTTTTTTCGTTTAAGTTTACTTATTTATTTAAATTCAAATATGAAAAAATATATTATTCCCTCTGTCTCAAATTATAAGTCCCTTTTGGGGAATTTAATTTTTTAAGATGATGACTTTTATTGTAGTGTTAGTGAATAAAATACCAGTTTTATTCGTGGTCCCACTATAATAATGTGATTGTTTATAAAGTATATATTTTATAACTTTAATGCATTTATAAGGGCAAAGCCCTTTTAAATTTTTTAGGTATCTATTCTCTTAAAAAAAATAAAAAAATTTATTTAAAGTGTATTATTATCAATAACGGTCTTTTTTTTTTTTAATAATTTGTACTCCCTCCGTCCCAAAATAAGTGTCCACTTTGAAAAATCAAACATTTTATTTGATCAATTTATCAATTTAACCTTCAAGCATTAAAGTTATAAAACATATATTTTATAAACGATTACATCACTATAGTGGACCACAGGTAAAGTTGGTATTTTATTCACTAACACTACAATAAAAAGTCATCCTCTTAAAAATTTAAATTCCTCAAAAGACACTTATAATTTGAGACGGGGGGAGTAATATAGTTTTTCAGATTTGAATTTAAATAAATAATTAAATTTAAACAAAAAAAAAATTATAATTTACTCAAAAATCTTAATTTAGTTAAAAGAATAATAATTTGTAATTTACTAAATTTTTTTAATTTAGTTACCAATTTATTTTAGGGGTATTTTGGGCATAAAATATCTATTTTTAATGGCATGGGGTATTTGTTAACGGATTGTGGACTGTTTGTTAACGGATAAAAGTGCAGGGGTTATTTGACACCTTATGGAGTGTTTGTCAAGAATCTAAAATTATAGGAGTGGTTTGTTAATGGCCCTTTTATATAATTGATAATTATTAAATACTTTGTATTTTTGAGGACAAGATGGTGTGCATTCTCAATTTGAACTGTTAGGCCCTGTTTGGTAGGCGGTCTGGTCCCAGGTGGTCTGGTCTGGTCTTGCGTTTTATGGGACCAGACCGTGTTTAGTAGCATTGGTCCCAAATTTTTGGTTAGACCAAGTAAGACCAAATCAGACCAAAATGGCCTCATTTCAGACAAAAAATAAAGGTGGTTCCTGGTGGTCCGGTCTGATTTTATTAATAAAATATATTTTTAAACATTTAAAAATGAATAAATAATAATAAAAAATTAATAATAATAATAATAAATTAAATAAAACATATTTTAAAAATAATATATAAATAATAAATAATAAACAATATGAAATAAATAATACCTAATAATAATAAATAAATGAATAAATAATAAAATATATTTATAAATAATTAAAAATGAATAATTAATAATATAAATAATAAATTAAATAAAACATAATAATAATAAAAAATGAATACAATAATAATAAATAAATATAATAATAATAAAAAATGGACTAAATAATAAATAATAATAATAATAAATTACATAAAACATATTTAAAAATATAATAAAAATAATAAATAATAAACAAAATGAAATAAATAATAATAATAAATAAATATAATAAAAAATAATAAATAGATATAATAATAAATAAATATAATAATAAATAATAAGTAAATATAATAATGAATAAATACTTCATAATAATAATAAAAAATGAGTATAATAATAATAAATTAATATTAAATTAATAAAATATATTTTTAAATAATTAAAAATGAATAAATAATTTATAAATTAAATGAATTAAATAATGAAATAATAATAAATAAATAGAATATATTTATAAATTAATATATAAATTAATAAATAATAATTTAATAATACAAATAATAAAATAATAAAATATATTATAAAGTGAAGAAATAATAAATAAAGAAATAAATAATACATAAATAAATATTATAATAAATAATAAATAAATAGTAAGACCAGACCGCTTACCAAACAGATTTTTCCAGATCAGATTATACCAGACCAGACTGGACCAAACCAGACCAGACCATAAAGACCGCCTACCAAACATGGCCTTAAAGCACCCAAGTTTATCGGTTTTGGTTGGCACACGTGGTAATATATGTTAGCATTTTATATAGGTGATGATTATTAAGCACGTTGTAGTTGTGAGGACAAAAAATAGGGTGATGATTATTGCCTTGTTTCAGTAGCAGGTTCTATGTGTGGTATATATATGAGCAATTGAAACGTCATAACAGCCTGAAGTTTGGGATGGCAATGGGGCGGGTCGGGGCGGGGATCCCCATCCCCATCCCCGAACCCGCCCCTATTTAGTCCCCACGAACCCGTCCCGTCGCCCCGCCCCGCCCCGCCACCCGGTATAAAATTTTTATATAAAAATATATATTATAATATATATTATTTCTTTGTAAAAAAAATATATTATATATATTTTATAATATATATATATATTTTTTACCTTTTTATATAAAAAATTATATCTTAAATATATATATATATTATTGTAATATATATTATAATATGTATATAATATTATACCGGGGCGGGGCGGGGGTACCCCCGAACCCGACGGGAATTTTTATTTTTGCCCCATTCCCGCCCCCATTTATGTAATCGAGTCCCCATACCCAGACTAAACAGGGCGGGACGGGGCGGTTCCCCGTCGGGGCGGTTCCCCACTGCCATCCCTACCTGGAGTAGAATGGAGGGAACAAACATTTTCTTCGTTCTTTCTTTTCTTTGGGTTTTGGTTGGTTGATTAGAAATAGTAGGAAAGGAAAAGAAATAGAAGATTTCGGTTTTTTTAAAAGTGAGTGGTTAGAAGGAAAATGGAGAAATCAATTTTTTTTCATTGTTTTTAAGAGTTTGATTAGAAGGAAAATGAAATATTTCACGAAAGAAGTCTGCTTGGTTTGCATTTTTTAAAATGATTTTTTGCTTTTTGAAAATTAAAAATCAGAAAATTGTACAAAAATTTTGCTTGGTTAGTTTTCAGAAAACTCAGTTATAAGAATATTTGTTTAGAACTTATTTTTATCGTTTTCAGAAAATTAATTTTTATACTCAGAATCTTGGAGAACAGTTTTCAGAGATACAAACAAGGCAGATTATTTTTAAATTTCTGGCAAGTTCGTGAAAATGTTTCTATAAAAGCACACGAAAATTTTACTTCGTCTTATACCCCTTATCAAGGTGTGTGGTTATTTATAGACTTTCTATTAGATATGTACATGGTAATAACTAGGGGTGTTCACGGATCGGATTTGACCGAATTAATGATATTTTAGGATCGATCCACTAATACCAGATTCACCATTTATGAATCCAATCCAGTCCGTTTGCCCAACGAATCTAATCCAAACTGGACCGCAATGAGCCAGATTGGTTTGTCTGAAGTAGTTCCACTTCTTTTTCTTGGAGAATTTGGGGAATTTAGAAGATGAAAACCTCCGAGATTTCCATTTCTGGAAGTGTTTGGATTTCTTGACAGAAGGACCACAACAGTGGCCTTGTTTTCGGCAAATATAACATCGATCGGATCGGATTCACGGATTCAAAGATTAAAAAATAAACAAAATTTCAATGGATTGGAAACTAGTACTTAAACAACAACAGACTTTCAGTAATACAAGTCACTAGTACTTAAAAATAAATAAAACTAGTACTTAAACAACAACAACAACTAATTCACCAGTACTTTAAAAAAAAAAAAAAACTAGTACTTAAACAATATCTAGTAATACTTAAAAATGTCACAACAACCAAGTCACCTGTACTTAAAAATAAACAAAACTGTATAAATTGGTTAAAATTAGTAACTCAATAGCATAGAATACAAATAAGTTAATAGCAGCCAAAATGTTTGCTCTACGTCTAGGATAATCTTTGATCTATGTCTAGGATCAGAAACTTCAAGAATATTTGCTCTATGTCTAGGATCAGTAGCTTCAAGAGGCTTTTTTGATCCAATTGTAACACTCAAAATTAGTAACTCAATAACACTCAATTTTAATTACAATATACTTTGCTCTATGTCTAGGATCAATAGCTTCAAGAGGGCTTTTTTTTAATCCAATTGTAACACTCAAATTTACATTGCCTTCAAAATTAATTGTTTGCATTTTTTGGGCATGTAAACTTGTACTGCATAAGGGCCATCTAAACATAAAGTGAGTCCAATTATATTTAAATGGACATATATAAATATATATACTTATATAAATGTGTGGGCATGGTACGTATGTGAAATGTAACGTCTTGTACCTTTTTTACTTTTATTTAAATTCTTAAACATGAATTATATGCTTAAGTGCTCTTAATTGCTTCTATGTGCCTACATATTTGTCTTGGTTTTAATTGAAAATGTAATTCATTCTTAGCACACTAAGCTTCATGTTAATTATTACAAAGTATTGTCTAAATAATTTCCGGAAAGTTGTGAATTAAAGAAGCAATATTGTATTTTTCACTAATTGAGATGTTAGTGAAAAATTCTAGAAATTTGACAAAGTATTAGAATAACACTTGAGTGACATTGTTGTAAATAGAGATGAAGACTTTATTGAAAAGGGGAAAGACTTTATAATGACATACTTGCAATTAGAGTGTGAGTGAGATTAACTTTTGTGTTGTCACTCCTACAACCATTGGATCTCACTTACTTTCTTCCACCTTTGATCTCCACCCATAATTCATAAGGTCTTGTTTGGCTTGTTATACACATTATTGAGTTCTTATTAAAGTCTTCCAATCTTGAGACTTCTTCTCAACCCTTAGATATTTTTTCTTTTTCCTACATTGATTGTGAAGCTTTGGATGAGTGTTGGAGTTAGTGGAGGATCTCTACATCCCCTTAGGTCTTCCAATTGAAAGACTTATCCTTCTATACCACCCGATAATTTTACTTGATTTTACGAGTAATTTTTTTCGCGATTTTTCTTCTTCTTTATTATTGAATTAAATGCTCAATGTGATATAAATTGTTGCTATATGTGTTATATGTTTGAGTAGTACCGTTGGATTTTTTTGGAATTGTCTTCGAATAATTTTAAAGTTTTGAACTATCTGATAATCTGGGACATTAGAAAAAACGTATGTTGGATGTAGATCCCGGGAGCGTCCGATTTCAATTTCGAAATTTTTTCCCATCTTTATATTTAAAATAAAAAATTTAGAAATTAGTTTTAGAATTTTTACACTAGGGGATATTTTTGAAATTGCTTGCAAAGTTTATTAGTAAAGTTGGATAGTAGATTTTCCTAGAATTTGCGCAAGTGTTCTCCTACTAACCAAGTGTAACGGGTGAATGCTTTGCAGTCCAACCCAAAAGCTTAAGCCAATGAGTTAGGCTAACATCCACCTTTTTAAACCCCAATAACTTTTCTATCTTTATCCGATGTGGGACAAATGGGCACCCTGTAACATTCTCCCCCATCCGAACCCGTGTAACGCACTCGTTGCGGTCGGACTACACTGCCTTCCTGACACAGACCTGGACTCCGGCCCGAGTGATACAAACCCGGTGGTTGCTTGGCATGACATCGGATAAAGGAATGGGTTTGGCTCTGATATCATCTGTAACAAGTGGATGCTTTGCGGTCCGACCTAAAAGCTTAAGCCAATGGGTTAGGCTAAGATCACCCATTTAAACCCCAATTACTTTCCCATCTTTATCTGATGTGGAACAAATGGCCACCATGTAACACCAAGCTATAAGAGTATGGCCTAATGGTAATTAAAATGAAGTTCCATGGGTAACTTGGGAAAAATGAAAGAATGGAAAGTCATATTTACCCTTCTATTCTCTTCTTCACCCAACAAAGTCAAGGGCTAAGACTTGTCTTTATGGCTTAATATTTTGGTGAAATTTACTAGAAAGGTGTCACAATTGTTGAGCTCCCATCTTTTCCCACTTCCTTCAAACTCAATATTAGCCTTTGGATTAAAGAGGTTAGTTGATGGAAATTCCCATATATATATATATATATATATATATGGAATTGTTGTTCAAAATCTAGGCTTTTCCACTCATTCTCTCACAAACCAAATTAGGCATTAACCCTCTCTCTCCCTCTCCATTCGACATACCTCTTTCTCATATCCCTCTCTTCCCTTTCTTTTTTCATTTCTTTCATTTTTTGGTTGAGAAGTGGGGGAAACCTTCAACTACAAAAATGGTTCTTGTGTCCTACATGTTCATTTGCTCCAAGAGTTGATAAGTGAAACCTCTTCTTGTGGGTTCTTCGTTCAAAAATCATATCAATTCAATTTTCTTGAAATCTTGTGAATAATCTTGTGTTTTGCCTTTTCCTTTCTTGAATTTCTTGACAAGAAACATAGTTGAACTCCTTCTTGCACTTGGTTTCATTGGAGAATTAATTGGTGAATAAGTTTCTTTCTCTTGAGTTTTTTTCATAAAAACCTAACTTTTATTTCTAGAGAATTACTCTACAAACCCTTGAAAGCTTGGTTCTATTTTTGATAACTCTTGTTAAAAATCTTATTTGTAACTCCATTCTCCACTATGTTGGTTATTGATAGCTTGGAGAATTGTTGTACCATTTTGAGTTTTTTTTCTCATTTTAAACCCTAACTTTGTATTTCTAGAAGATTTATTCCTAAATCTTTGGAATTGGTTTTGGTTCCCATTATTGATATATTCTTAAAAAAATCATGTTAGTAATTCAATCATTCAATTGTTGATGCTTTGATAGCTTGGGGCAAATTGTAGAGATTTTGGTGCACTTTTCGGATCACTTTTGAAACCTTTGGACTTCTCTTGCTTGCGCCCTCTTGTGAATTCATTTGGCTTGTACTTGAGGTAGGGGTTGACAATCCACTCTATTTCCTGGTTACGTGGGTGCGTGCGTCTTAGTGTGTATAATTTTACATACTAGTTTGAGGTAAAAACCTTAGAAGCATGCAATAGGTCTCCTTTTATGTTGATTGTTTGAAATTGCTATATTTTGTAAAATAAAGTGAAAGAGGTTCATGTAAAGAATGTTTTAGTATAATGCAAATTATGAGCCTCTTGTGCATTATTGGTATTGTTTTCATGATACATGCATGAACCTTGTTGTTTTGAGATCATTTGGATAGTCGCAACAACTGGCCAGGCGGTGTTCTCGCGACTGGGGAACTAGTAACTGCCGAATCAGAGAGGTTGGGGGAGTACATAGTCCAAAACCCGGGTTGTTCTAGTCGGGCTTGTTTCCCCGAGCTCTTAATGAATGATGACATTGATATCCGCTTCCCCTTAGTGATATGATTTTTCATTTTGCATCATGTTACATCTTATCACATTTACTTGACTTTATTGTATCTATTTGCGGATATCTCTCATATTGATTGTATATTGAACATGTGAGGTTGTTTGTGGGTACAACGGGGTCCCGGATTGTCACACGTGCCATGTGGGACAATTGGACCGACCTAGACTTAGAAGCATGCACACGGGGTTGGGTTCGTACCACTCTAACGACTGAGATTGAGGTGGTGAGGATTCTTCTACTTAGCTAGTGTAGCTTACCACTTTTTTTTTAAAACTTTTTAGGTGACGCGCCCAAGAAAGGTGGGCATTAGTTTGCCGTTGATGCTTATGATGAGTTACTTGTGATTTTGATCCCATGTTGGTGGCTTATTTTGTGTCTATAGGATGACCTCTTGTATCTTGTATACTCTCTCAAAACTCTAAACTAAATGTATGTGTACTTATTCTTTTAGATGGGCTAGTGTGTTAGTCCCGATTTAAGTATGTGTATTTTGATAGCGCTATGACATTTCAACTTCTTTTGTACTTAGACAATGTATTTTGAAAACTTGTAATGCCTCCGGGCGACTCTTTCATTTCAATGGAATTTATGGTACTTGAATTTTGCTTTTATATATATATCTTAAAAGTGTAAATGGTGTTTAGGTTCTTTATTTAATTAAGTACAAGGGTTTACAAAGATTTTCTAAGCAAATCCTTTCGGTTCTTCAAGCAAAAAGGGTAACATTGTCTTTTCACACCAAGTTGTGTTTTACAAGTTTAACTACATCCATATAGAGGGGAATGAATGGGTTGAGACGTCTTTTATACTGAATCAGAACCATTTTAAAAATTTCAAAACCGATATTTTTTATTTTAAATAAAAAATGACATTTTCCACTAACCCGGGCCCCACAATATATATTTTTTAAAACTCCGAACACGAAAATATCATTTTTCTACTTTTTGTCATTTTTTCAGGAACGAAAACGTCAAAATCATATTTCGTTTGAAAAACGATATTTTTTTTTCCTCAAATTGGCATTTTGGCGTAGCTTAGGGGCGTCATGGCATCCTAGGGCGTCATCGCGCCCCATTTGGGCACCTAGGCGCGCGAGTAGCAAGCGCCACAATGACCTTTGGCGCGCACGAGGTTAGCAAGGCGCTGCAAGCCAGCCTGTAGGCCAGCTCGAGGACCGAACTTTGAAACTCCGTATCTCTCGACTCGTTGCTCCAAATTGGGTCCCATTTGTTTCTATGGCTCAACCCAAGTCTGATTTAAATGTTTTCACTTTGAAATTACCATTTTACCATTGTGCAAACTCTAGACGTTATAATGACCCATTTAAGGTGCCGTTTGATTATTTTCACACCGACGGTATTTTTGACTTCTTTCATGTATAAAATTACTATTTTACTCCCAGTACAAGTTTAAAGAATTTTTTTCCAAAAAGTGTCTAAAAAGTTATATTTTCGGACTTATTTCACTTTCGGCGTCGCGTGTCACCATTTTTGGACTCGGCTTTGGTCTACAAATGGCGGGGCGTGACAACTTGGTATTAGAGCGTGGTTCTTTTACCTTGGGACGACGGGTGAGGGTTTTAAGCGCTTTCCGATTTTGGACTTATGTGCTTTTCGATCCTTTTTGCTTTGTTACTTCTTTAATTGCTACTTGTTTTGTTTTAAGCTACTAGTTTCTATATTTTTTTTACTTGTGTTCATGTTAGCATGACGTTGTAGTTTTATTCGTTGTACTTTTTGGGTCATTTTCATTGTAATCCTTCTTTTCATGTTTTCTGTTGTTGGCCTCGTGTACTCATGGACTCTAGCACTTCTCATTCTTTTATTATTTCTACCTCTGCATCTACTTTATGTATTGTTGTTCCTTTATTCGATGTGGTGTTGTGTGTTGACACACTAGTGGTGAGACAGTGTATACTTGACTAGGAGTGTGTTGTCTTCGTTTGGTTGAATGTGCGTGAAGGAATTATGTTTTGATTATTAATTAAACTTTTCTTCCTTGTTATTCCTCTTTTAAGAATCATGCCGCCTCAGAGGGGTCGTTTGCGAAAGGTGGATCCCATGACGACAGCTCCAGTTGAGGGAATGTTGGCCACGAGTCAGTTGTCAGCAGGTCTCAGGCAAGCTACGAGAGCTCTCTAGGCAGTTGAGGATGCATTGGTTTCATAGGGGACGTATGATTTAGGGTCACGAGTTTTGGCTGAGTCTTCTTCTGGAGGTGGTTCTTGGAAGCATTTGAGGGACAATACTTCTGCTACTGCGGCTCGGCAGCCGCCATTGGCAGTTACGCCAGCTCCCGTGCCTTTGACTTCCCTAAGTATAGAGATCTGATATTCCCTCTGTTGTCAACTTGGACACGTTAGAGTTGTGTGTCCTTATCATCTACCTATTCTCAGTGGTTTACTGAGGGTCTATTTCTATTTAAGCAACCAGGGCATATCCTCACGTATTGTTGCTTGCGGAATAGCCCACCATTGGTCGCAGTGTCACGGTTAGCACAGTTGACTCCTTCAGCACTTCCTTCAGCACTGCCTACTCCCTTGTCTATGAGTGTTACCCATAGAGAGGTGGTGTGTTACCATTGTTGTCAGCTGGGTCATGTCCTACCCAAATGTCATTTAGTTTGACATTTTTTGAGGAGCAACTTTGGGCGTCATCGAGGTTGTTTTCTTTGTAACCTGGAGGGTCACTTTCATATAGAGTGTCCTCTTCGGGTCAGGGACGGAGGGCCTGATGAGAGTGGTACACAACATCTAGCAACTTAGTCTCCTTCTCTAGTTCGCTCAAGGTTTCCCAGTTGTGGCCTCTTCAAAATTGCTCAGCAGCCACCTTTCCGGAGGTCAGAGCAGTAGGGTCGTGTTATGTCCGTACCTTGCAACTTCGGTCACACTAGTTGATTCTCTAGCTAACCACACCTTGACATGAGGTGATTTTCCTTACCTTGTTTTTATGGCACGAGTTAGATTAACGTATGTATTTTCTTATCCATTTCAATTATGAGTTTCTTGTCTATTTGTGTTGTAAAAGGGATGGTGCTCAGTTAGGCATGTGATGCGTTGTGTTACCATCCTAATTAGTATTGTTTTGTTAGAGACTTATCTCAACTATTGACTTATGGGTGTATACTGTTAGGACCGACCTTGCCTTTTGGAGCATGAGCCACTTCGGCATCATCACATGTTTGGAACTTATTCTTCCCTTCTTGGGTCGTGGTGTATCACTTATAGGGGTTTTGCGACTATAGACGTACAGTGTTGTGGCAGCTTTACCTTGGTGATTAGGAGGAATAGTTATTATGTTATTGTCTCATTTCATTATATTTTTTGAGTGATTTGGTGGTTAGGTGTTCTTGTGTAGGAATTATGATATTGATCTAGTATTTTGAGTAATTGTTAGCATCATGTTTTCCTTTTGTAGCGTGCAATGTACGCTGCCTTAGTTTCACTGTGGGATTTAAGGTTTTCTTGCCCTGAGGTATGAGGCATTTGTGTTTATCCATTATATTATGTAATGTGATGTCCCACATTGCTCGGGTATAGGTCTAGGAATGTGATTATATGTGCAGTATTGTCTCCAATTGGTATGAGGCCATTTGGGAAAGAGCCCAAGAGCAAAACCATGCGGGCTGGGCCCAAAGCGGATAATATTGTACCAAGTGTTGGAACAGGGTGTTACAATTGGTATTAGAGCCAGAGCCCGGTCGTAATTAAGTGTGAGTGCATGAACAAGCTCGTGGGTAACACCAACAAGGACGCTGGGTCCCAAGAGGGGGTAATTGTGATGTCCCACATCGCCCGGATATAGGTCTGGGGATGTACTTATATGTGCAGTGTTGTCTCCAATTGATATGAGGCCTTTTGGGCAGGAGCCCAAGAGCAACGCCGTGCGGGCTGGGCCCAAAGCGGATAATATCGTACCAAGTGTTGGAACGGGGTGTTACATGTAAACTCGAGGTTTGAGAATAGCGATTCATTATTTGCGGATTGCCAGTTTGGAGACTAAAGGATGTGTCTTATAGGCCTATGAATGGTCATTTATGATGGGGAGTTGTGGTTCAATATGTATGACTTGGAGAAATGAATTATGATCATGAAATAGTTGTTAGCATGTAAATAGTGGATTTGAGGATGGATCTTGACTCATTCAATTGGGAGTAGGAATGTTGTTTGAGGAAACGATCTTTAGTTTTAAGATGGATGAAACTTGGGATTAAGGTAAATTCAGAATTAGTTATTAAGGATGATGTTTTAGAAAATTTTGTGGTTAGTTACTATCATATAGGCTTTGATTTCAGACATGAAATTGATTAATCATTAAGGCATAATTGTTGATTGATGGACAAATGGTATTATTCATTGAAAAGTGGTTTGAGGAATTGAATAGAATGGAGTCTGTCACTAGTTTTTGGTATCTTATGGTATGATTTCATGCTTTTATCGACCTAGAAGGCTTGGATATGATATGTACTTAAGGAATAATCTTAAGCCTTCGAGGGCTTAGACAATATGGATTTGAGGTGTGCTTTTAGTCACTGCCTATTTGAAGTTTATGATGGTATAAATGTAGGATGATGAATGGTTGTTAGTGCATGATTGCGGTTTTATTCAAAGGGATGTCAGTTGTGACTTTGCAGTTTTATAGTTGATCTTTTGAATCTCTGGGGTATGGAAATTTAGGATTTAACTGAGCCTTTGTGTGTTGAGTATGGAGTTGCGGTATAGATGGTGGTAGTATCGATGTACTATGGGGGACGTGTCTTCACATAACTGCTGGGCGATCATCATTTATTTTCCCTTGTCACATATGTGGGGGTACGAGTATTCCTACTTTAGGCTGGTAGTTTGCGTGCTTCTGCGGGATTTTAGTTTTGTAACTGGTTAGGATTTTTGGTGCCTAGCATGCGGATTGAGTTGATTTGGTGCCTACCTCATTCTTATTAAGGAACCTGTAGAGACGTGTTCTCTATTCGAGGTGTAGTTATAAGTAGGATCATTATGACGATTGAGTTTTAGAATTTTGGACCCTGTATTGAACAATACTGTAAATTGTAGTAGTTGATAGGTGCCAAATGTTGACCATTTTAGGCCCTTATCTTACTATTATTACGTATTTACATTCCGTTATTTGGTATTTTTATACAGTTTGTGTGTCCAAGCATGTTTCAGGAGCTTAATGAAGAAAACGAGCTAACTTTGGTGAATTAACCAAGGATATGCTTGTGTGTATCCAAAGAGAGCAAAAGAGGTGTTTTAAGCGAAAAGTTTCTCCTGGAGGGCAAAAACGTCATTTTTTGGAGCTGCAACTTCAGGAAACATACTAAAGGAGTCAGGGGGTTCTAATGGCATAATTCCCAATAAAAGTGGTTTCCAAGGCTCTATGCATCTTCTTCTAGGGTTTTGATCCTAGAGCTTGGTTTGCATCTCTTTTCATCATCATCTCTTTTAGGGTTTACATATAGTGTGCGAGTTCTTTGTGGTTTTAGGGTTCTATACATGCGTGAGTTTTCTTTGCGTTGCTTTTAATTTCGTTGCATTTAATTGGGTTCTTCACATTTATTGCGTAGGAACATATTGAATGCGTTGTCTCTTGTTCATTGCCAACCCTAGTTTTTGCTAGGGTTTCTGTCAATTTTCACTCATCTTTGATACCTTACCCATCTAGGGTTTCATGGCGGCTAACACGAACTTCAAAAAACTCTTAACAGAGTTAGAGGGGGTGGTGAAATCGTTGGCTTCCTCTCAATCTGGACGACATCGTAGTAGAAGTAAGGGGCCAACCAAGAACAATCAGGCTCAACCAACTCCATTACCGAAGTTTACAGGTTCACAACCTCATGCAATCTCACAAGCATCTACTATGCCAGGTACTACTTGGGCTTCCTTGGTTAGGCCAGTGGATGCCCCAAGAACTAAACTAGTTTATACACCTCCATCTATTATAGATGGTAGGGTTGTTGTCTCTTCTTCAACATCGATTACTGAGGAAGGTGCTAAAGAATGAAAATCTTGCCTAGTTGGATATTTTCTTGACAAAAAACTCCCTTACAATGTAGTGAACTCTATTGCAACTAAGCTTTAGGGACATGTTGGGTTGGAGGTTGTTTATGGATTAGAGAAGGGGTTCTATTTCTTTAAGTTCTCTACTGAACGTGAAAACAACATTGTACTTGAGAATGGACCATGGCATTTTGCCAATAACTTCCTTATTTTGAAGAAATGGCACGTTAGTTTATCTTTGAGTAAGGAATCAGTCTCCACTTTGCCATTATGGGCTAAGCTCTATGATGTTCCAATGGCGTGTTAGAATGATGGTGGCATAGGTGTGCTTGCAAGTGTTTTGGGTAAGCCATTGCATATTGATTTACCAACTGAGAAGAAACAAATACTCAGTTATTCCAGTGTGTGTGTGGAAGTTGAGGCAAAAAATGATCTTATACATGACTTTCATGTGAAGATTTCTTCTGGTGAAATAGTTACCATCAATGTGGAATATTAGTGGAATCCTCCGAGATACAATCAATGTAAGGTTTTTGGTCATTGGACCAAAGTTTGCCCTAAGGTTCAAGCTCAGACTCAAGATCAATAGAAGAAAGATAAGCCTACAGTTACTGAATGGAGAGTTGTGGGTGAGAAGGGCAAGGAGACTGTTTCTAATTAGGGATTTGTTGTGATTGAAAAGGAAAATGAAATTTTACCCTCAGACACAGTTGTGGATCATTTTCATGCTTCTGCTCTGAATTCTATTCCAGAGGGTTTAACTGAGAAGGGTAATGATACTCAAGAGGTTCATTCTAATCAATTTGTTGTTCTCCAAAGCTTGGAACATACTATTGAAGTTGAGAATGTGGGTACTCTAAGTGACACTCCCTCGGATAAACTTGCTATTATACCTCAAAAAGGTGATGCCACTGATGCTACTACTTTGGTTACTGTCAATGAGGGTACTTCAAGCGCCACTCCCTCTGATTAGAATATTACTCTACCTCCTTAAGGTGTTACCACTGATGCTAATGTCTCTAACACAACTGCAATACCTTCAGTTGAAGCTAATAATACTGGAGCTGTTGTTGGCTTTAAACCTCTTAAACCTGGGGATAAAAGCAAATCCAAGGTTAGTGTTTCAAATGTGAAGACTAAAAGAGGGTTAGCCAATAGTTCTCCTAAGGGAGGAACTGACTTTTGATTCTATTTTGTGTGCTTTCTTTGTACATATTTTATGTTTTTCTGTTCATGGAATATTAGGGGTTTAAATACCCCAATTAGGCAACATGAAGTCTCCTTAGTGGTGAAGAAATTTAAGAATTCTCTTTTATGTTTAGTAGAAACTAAAGTTCAGCAAGCTAAAAGTATGCAAATCTTGACTCACATGGTTAAGGGATGGAGTCTTTTAGCCAACTATGATCATGCAAGTAATGGTAGAGTTTGGGTATGCTGGGACCCTTCCAAGCTTAAAGTGGAAATGGTTAAAGCTTTTGACCAACTTATTTTGTGTAAGATTGAATATCTTGATGGCTCTTTTCAATGTTGGGGAGGATTTGTCTATGCTTTAAATGATACCATTAGGAGAAAAGGTCTTTGGAGGGATTTGTTATCTTGCTCTCACACTTATACTAATCATTCTTTATTTTTTATGGGAGATTTCAATGCCTTAAGATATCCTACAGATCATTTTGGAGGTATGCCTTCTTGGGATTCAGAGAAGAGAGAATTCAGTGAATGTCTTGATGCATCTACTCTCTTGGACCTTAAATTTTCAGGCATCAAATACACTTGGTCTAATGGTTCTATTTATAGGAAATTTGATAGAGCTCTTGTTAATGAGACTTAGGATGACTTTTTTCCAAATTCAGAAGCTCTTTTTGAACCTTGTGGTGTTTCAGATCATGCAATTCTTCTCATCAGATTTCAGATTCTACCTCTAAAAGAAGAGCTCCATTTAGATTCAATAACCATTTATTGCAGCATTCAGAGTTTATGAATATAGTTTAGAAAGTATAACAGCTATCTATTCTAGGATTATACATGTTTAGTGTTTCTTAGAAGCTTAGACTCTTGAAGAAGGAATTGAAAAGCTTGAATATGGCCAATTATAATGATCTTTCTACTCAAGTTCAGTTAGCCAGAGATAAGCTTCATGCTATGCAAATTCAGATTGATGCTGACCCTAATACTGAGGATGTTAAATGTCAAGAGCATCAATCTCTTACCCATTATCTAGATTTATCTAGGGTTGAGTAATCCCATAATAAGTAGAGGTTTAGGATCCAATGGTTGCAATTGGGGGATAAAAATTCTAAATTCTTTCATAAGGTTGCAAACTACAGAAGGAAGGTTAATTCTGTTCTATCCATTACCACAAGAACGGGGATTAGGCTCACTGATCCTCAACAGGTTAATGACGAGATTATTTCTTTTTATGAAGCTTTATTGACTGCTAGACACACATCTCCTATCCTTGATTTATCTCAGTTTATTAAAGCTTTGCCAAACTCTATGCTTCCTGATTTGTTCAAGCCAGTTTCAACTGAGGAGGTAAGGGCTACTATTTTCTCATTGAAGAGTCGTAAAGCCCATGTGAGTGATGACTTTAATGCTGCTTTCTACAAGCATTCTTGGAGTTTTATTGGTGATGAGGTAACCAAGTCCATCCAAGATTTCTTCCATAATGGCTACCTTTTGAAGGAGGTGAACTAAACAGTGATCACTTTAGTTCCTAAAGTTGGTTGCCCTACCATGTTTCTGATTTCAGACCTATATCATTATGCAACACTCTTTACAAGTGCATTACAAAAATGATTGCTAATAGGCTTAAGCCTTGTTTGGAGCATTGTATCAGTTTGAATTAGGGAGCCTTTATTCCAGGAAGGAGAATTACTGACAATGTATTGTTGGCTCAGGAATTGCTTCAAGGGTATCATAAAGATGATGACACTTCTATAATTTCTTTGAAAGTGGACTTGACCAAGGCTTTTGACAATGTTTCTTGGAAGTTTCTTGAGGTTATGCTAAAGGCTTATAAGTTTTCTCCTCACTTAAGCAAGCTGATCATGACTTGTGTTTCTTCTCCAAAGTTTTCAGTTAACATCAATGGCTCCTTTAGAGGCTACTTCAGTAGTTCAAGGGGAATTAGACAAGGTGATCCTTTTTCACCCTACCTCTTTGTGTTAACTATGGAAGTTCTCACTGGTATGCTAGCTACAACTGTGGAAGGTTGTGATGGGTTTTCTTATCACTGGAGATGTCAACCTCTTAACCTCACAAACCTTCTCTTTACTGATGATCTATTACTTTTTTCAGCTGGTGATTTAGTTTTTGCTGAATGTTTAGCTCAAACTTTTGATGACTTTGGTCAGATTTCTAGATTACTTCCTAATGCTTCTAAGAGCACTATTTTTCATGCTGGAGTTCCTTGTATTGTACAAATTTTAGTTTTAGTTGGGCACTTTTCCAGTGAAGTATCTTGGTGTCCCTCTTATCACTAGTAAGCTTGGCCAAATTGATTGTGAATTGCTGCTTGACAAGATCTCTAAACGAATATCTAGGTCTAGCAAATTCTTGTCTTTTGGAGGAAGACTTCAACTTGTAAAAGCTCTCCTATTCTCTTCTCAAGTATATTGGGCCTCCAGTTTTCTTATCCCTCAGTCAGTTATTCATGATCTTACAACTTTACTTAGGAAGTTTCTTTGGACTGCAAGTAAAATGACGAGGGGGGGGGGGGGGGGGCTGAGATCCCTCAGAAATGCTCATGGACATGGAAAAAACTTCTCAGTCTTAGGCTTTCATTCAAATCTATAGTTGGCAATGGAGGGACAACCTCTCTTTGGTATGATAATTGGCACCCTCTAGGTCCTCTCACATCTTTCTTTCCTTCTTCAATTATCAGGAATTCAGGTACTGGAAATAATACCACGGTTAACAAGCTTATTAGTGCCTCTGGTTGGCACTTCCCAACACTGAACTCTCAGACTTGGCTAGATTTTAAAGCAAGTTTTCCTTCTTCTTTCATGTCTGATCAAACTAAGTGTGATAAGCTTGTTTGGCCCCAACAAATGGTGCTTTTACAGTCAGTTTTGCTTGGGAATTGTTGAGTGTTTCTTTTGTTATAGTGCTTTAGAGGGAAGCTATTTGGTTCACTCACTGTATTCCTAAGCACTCTTTTCTCTCTTGGATAGTGATGCTTGACAGGCTTCCCTCTTTGCATTTCCTTATGTCCATTGGAGTGGCTCAACAAGCCTCATGTGTTTTTGTGCATTCAGACATGAAGATAAAGATCATTTTTACTTTCAATGTAGCTTCACTTCTAGACTTTGGTCTCAAATTATTGAGAAAAGTCTTCTTGAGTGGCCTGATGGATCTTGGGACGATACAGTTCAATGGATGTACAATCATTTGAAAGTAAAATCTTTCATTGTTTTGCTCAACAAGTTAGCTTTCTGTGCTGTCCTTTATTGCATTTAGATTGAGAGGAATAATAGGCTCTATAATGAAGAGTTTAGCACTATGGAACAACTTCTCCACAAGATTGTTTCTAATGTTAGGAACACTCTCTTTCCTTTATCTAATTTTAGTAATTCTCAATACAACCAAGATATACTTCAGAGATGGGCTTACCAACTTCTTTGTTGAGATAGTTTTCCTTCTTCGCCAATGGCATACTATGACTTCTTCATCTTCTCTCAGATGCTTCTGGTGTGGTTTGTATTTTGGATTTAACTACTCTTATTATCTATTCGGATGGTCTGGTGTTACTCCTAGTTGCTGCTATCTTATATCTCTTATTGCCAGGATCAGTGTAGGCTATTCCATGTGCCATTTTTGGCAAAATGGTCTCATGCATTCTGAGATTGCTTTCTCTTCTACATGTTAGTGTTTACTACTTCATAATTATTGGATTGATGGCTCTTACATTGGTCCCTACAGGACCTGGTGTTCGCTGGTGCAGATTCATGCTCTAGGCAATTGCTTAGTTTTTCGTCAGGCTTGGTTTATGCTATTAGTCATGTTAGAAAGCTTATTTGTTTTCTTATTCATATGATTTGGCATATGGGTTATATTTATTGTTTCTTTATTTGGTGGATGTATGGTTTTCATATATTATCAGGGGTATGCCCCTAAGATCCGTGCAAGGCTTTTGCCTAAGTTTCATTAATTCAATTTATCTTACCATTCAAAAAAAAAAGTGGTTTTCAAGGATTTTGCTACGCTTAACCTACGCTTAAAGTAGCTAAAAGTGGCTAGAAAGTGCTAAAACTACGCTCGAGCTACTCTTGGTGTTTTTGGCCCATAAATGAGCTACACTCAAGCGTAGCAACCTCCTACGCTTCAGTGTAGGGGGCCAACCGTAGTAATGCTGGTAAGTTCAAATCCCAGTCCAACTCAAATTCTGTTGACTTGACTTCGACTCAACCACCTTTATGCACGTGTTTTAGACTTATTTTACATCAGATTGAAGGGTTTTGATCAGTTTGGAAGGAAAGTCATACCAAAAAGGGAATCCTACTTCAAGGAGGAGAATTCTAATGCAAACAGGATTTCCCTCAGCTTTGTCTATAAATATCAAGGTCTGATACAGATCTAGGGACTTCTAATTACATAATTTCCAGAGCACTATCTCTGGAGATTTACATCTTTCAAAGAAGGGAACCATTCAAGACTTACAGATTCCGAGAAGAAGACCATAGAGGGCGTTTCTACCTCAACGATGCAGTCTTCTTCCACCATGAGCAACTAATTCAGTATCTAGGGTTTTCTAGCAAAACCCTAGCCAAGTAATGTTGTTTATTTATTTGTTTCAATTGTAACGAGGTGAAATTGTGACCACACTGTGATGACTATGTAGATCTGTGACCGTAGTTATTCGTGACACGGGATTTTATATTTATTATAATTCTTGTCTTAGATTGAATGAATGCATTATCTCAACCAACCATGTTAAATTAAATATAGCGTGATTTTCTACACAATAGTGCTTAACACTTGAAACCCTAGGTTTACATAGGTCATGCCTCGGCGATGTGATATAGACATGCTTTTGTTTAATTTTATGCCGCAGGAGTAGATTAGAGTAAAGTAGATGGCATATACTAGTCACACTCTGTCCGGAGATGGGTTGTAGCGAATCCGATGGATAGTATCATTTTTGGGACATATTCGACTATTTGCAGTACGATCTGATTCATGGTGATGGATCACCCTCTTGCAATTGAGTAAGTAGATAACTATATTATGTGGTTAGTGGTGGAGTAAGGAAACCCTAGTTTTTATCTCTACTGTTCTTGTCTTAATCTATCTTTACTTGCTTTATTAGTTAACTAGTTCAGAAATCACAAACAACAAACCATACTTTTATAGCAATTTAAGAGTATTAATTTGTGAGAGTTCAGAATATGATTTAGTCCCTTGGGTTCGATAACATTTCTCAAGCTGAACTCTACTACAATATGATTCGTGCACTTGCGATAGGTAAAATCTTGTCGTCATAAGGGGCCGTTTTTAAACATTATTTTAATCACCCCTAGACGTGCATCAAGTTTTTGGCACCATTACCGGGGACTAACAAATATTCTGAATTTTAGTAGTTTAGTATACTTGAATTGTTTGTATTGTATCTAAAGTTGGATTGTGTGTTTTTGCGAGGTACACTAAAAAACGCGAAGGGAATTGGCGGAGCGGTGACGATTGCGTCGTTGGACCACTTGTGAGTTCTAGTGTAGCTTTATTTTACATATAATTTTAGCTTTACTTCTGTCCATAGTTAGAATAGTTTAGAAGTTGTTATTTTTTATTAAAAAAAAAATATATCTGCAGTTTCATGTAAACTGTCAGAAAGTCCGATTTTTGCAAAAGAGGAGAGGTTTTTGAGTGGAAAAGGGCCTACAAACAAATCTCTATGAGTCCTGTTGATTTTAGGCCGAAACACGTCATTTAGAACCTTAAAACCACGATTTTGTGATTGTTAGGGAAGCAAAAAATGTATAATTCCTATACCAATTCGGCGAATGTTCTATATTATAATTCATACAACCGGGATTGGAGAAATCATCCCAATTTCCAATACAAACAACCACGTATAGGATATTCATACCAAAGCTTTAATGAGGACCCAAATAATGATTAAGAACGACCCCTTATGACGACAAGATTTTACCTATCGCAAGTGCATGAGTCGTATTGTAGTATAGTTTGGCTTGAGAAATGTTATCGAACCCAATGGACTAAGTCGTATTCTGAACTCTCGTAAAGTAATAATCTTAAATTGCTATAAAATTATGGTTTGTTGTTTGTGAATAAAACAAGTAAAGATAGATTAAGACAAGAATAATAGAGATAAAAATAGGGTTTGCTTACTCCACCACTAACCGCATAATATAGCTATTTACTTGCTCAATTGCAAGAGGATGATCCATCACCATGAATCAAATCGTACCTCAAATAGTTGAATACTTCTCAAAAAGGATACCATCCACCGGATTTACTACAACCCATCTCCGGACATAATGTGACTAGTACATACCATCTACATTACTCTAATCTACTCCTACAACATAAAATTAAACTAAAGCATGTCTATATCACCTCGCCGAGGCATGGCCAGTTTAAACCTAGAGTTTCAAGTGTTAAACACCATTGTGTAGAAAATCATGCTATATTTAATATAACATGATTGATTGAGATAATGTATTCATTCAATCTAAGACAAGAATTAGAATAAATATAAAATTCCGTGTCACGAATAACTATGGTCATAGATCTACACAATCATCACAGTGTGGTAACAGTTTCCCATAATTACAATTGAAACAACTAAATAAACTACATTACCTGGCTAGGGTTTTGCAAGAAAATCCTAGATACCGAATTAGTTACTTATGCTGGAATAAGATTGCATCATTGATGTAGACACGTCGTCCATGGTCTTCTTTTCCGGATCTCTAGGTATTGAATGGCTCCCTTATTTGAAAGATGTAAATCGCTAGAGATAGTGCTCTGGAAATTGTGTAATTAAAAGCTATCTAGATCTGTACCAGACCTTGGTATTTATCGACAAAGCTGAGGGAAATCCCATTTGCATTAGAATTCTCCTCCTTGAAGTAGGATTCCCATTTTGGTATGACTTTCCTTCCAACCTGATCAAAACCATTCAATCTGATGTAAAATAATTCTAAAACACGTGCATAGAGGTGGCTGAGTCGAAGTCAAGTCAACGGAATTTGAGTTGGACCGGGATATGAATTTTCCAACATTACTACGCTTGGCCCCCTATGCTTAAGCGTAGGGGTTGCTACGCTCAAGCGTAGCTTCTCCTTTCTTGGCGAAAAATACCAAACGTAGCTCGAGCGTAGTTTTAGCACTTTCTAGCCACTTTTAGCTACTGTAAGCGTAGGAAAATCCTTGGAAACTACTTATGTTGGGAATTTTGCCATTAGAACCCCCTCGACTTCTTTAGTATGTTTTCCGAAGTTGCAGCTCCGTAAAATGATGTTTTTGCCATTTGGGAGACACTTTTCGCTTAAAAACACCTATTCTGCTCTCTCTTTGGATAGACACAAGCACTTCCTTGGTTAATTCACCAAAGTTAGCTCATTTTCTTCAATAAGCTCCTGAAACACACTTAGACACACAAACCGCATAAAAATACCAAATAACGGAATGTAAAGACGTAACAATAGCAAGATAGGGGCCTAAAATGGTTAACATTTGACACTTTTCACACCCCTAAACTTACATATTGCTAGTACCTTAACAATGAACTCAGGAAACCTTTTAAAACTACCTTGTGATGATTGTTTTTATTCTAACTACCCTATACTAATCCATTGCTTTCGTGAGGGTTGATGATTACACTTAGCACGTGTAACTAGCCTTTTAAACCCCTCGGCAATACCGAGTGGATGAGTGAAGTCTAGTGAGGGTTAGCTATACTACCCACAACTTCTCCATTCTTCATTATCATGCATTCATGCATTCACACACTCATTGATCAAGCCATGCTGCAATGTATAAGATAACATGGATGCAAACATTCTTACTCACTTACTGAATAATAACTATCTCAAACTAATGTTGTGAATGGTCCCCACTAAAGTAAACAACCTCGGTACTCTCTACTCCCAATCTGGACAACCTTCCATGTTTTTGTGAACATTGTACTATGGTAGACCAATATTTCATCCTCTATTTCATTTATCAAACTTTTCCATTTTACAAGTAAAACTCCTATTTTCCATTTCATTCCACTTTATCCCTTTTTATCTTTCTAAGCTCTGGAATTTCCAGCGATGATTTTTAATCCCGACCAACTGGGTCTGAGCTTCTTCCATTGGATTTATGCTCATTAGTTTTCTCCCCTTATTACGTGAACACTGCTAATTTGTGATAGGAGGATCGGTTACTCAGATCGAAGAACTACTTTTTGCATTTTCTTTAAATATTTTCAAAAATTTTTAGATTCATCAATTTCAACTCCATTCTCCCCTTTTTATAGTGGCAAAGCTAATTTTTTAACTACATAAGCAAAGATCAATTAATTGTCCCATAGAGAATATGTGCAAGTGCTTATAGGTCAAGATTGTCCTTCTCGGTTTTAATTTCACTAATTCATTCACCCATGTAAAATCACATCACTTCACTAACTCATTCTAATCATTACTCTCATGAGCGGGAATATCGCATCACTTACTACTCATACATCATAAACACAAACTCAATCAACTTGTAATGCAAAACACTCATGCGTGAAAACAAAGAATTTTTCAAAATTTTTCAATTTTTTCATTTTTTTCCCACTCATTCCCTGTAGCCAAACTATACCTTCCCCCCAAACTTAAATTAAACCATGTACTCATGGTTCACAATCATACTCATGAGAAATAATATAGTTACCCTTGAAGCGCAGTTCCGAAATTTTCTTTCTTCATTTCCGTTCTGCCCCCTAAACTTGAATCGAGCTACTTGTAGAAATATTCAACAAAACACAAATACCTAAATATCATAGCAAGGGAAGAAGAAACACAATCATCACTCAACCTAGCACAAGGAATGAATTTTTTTTTGAATATAAACATGATTTGGCCTTAAGGGCCTACAATCCTATGAATTGAAATTGCAATAATTTGGCCTTAAGGGCCTACAATCCTACGGAATTAAAATTGCAGAAATTAAATAACATACTATTATACAAACCGAGGCTAGAAACTAATTTTGGTAGCCTAGGACCAATGTTTAACGTCTTTGGCATGACAACTCCGCAAAGGCTATGCAACTCCCTTCCTCTCTGTCACACTTCCACCATATGGCAGAGCAAGTGTGGGAAGTAAATTATTCCATGGTGTCCATTGTGAACACTCAGTAATGAGCAAGACATCAAGCACATAATAATCGTCATATACTTTCTCTCCTTTGTCATGCTCTACATTCATCCCATGTTTAGTACTTATGTCCAACGATTCTTCTATCAACGAATAAGGTAATGATTCTTTTATCACCTCATCAATCCCATCCATTATGTAGTACTCATCCCCTCCTTGTTTTTCTTCAAAATGCAGCTCATCGAGACATTGGATAAATATTGCTTTAGGTTCATATGGTGTCACTTTTGACTCTTGTGATAAAGGAATGGTTTGCGCACACTTTTTCTGTGAAATGTCACTCTCAGTTTCAAATATTTCCTATATTTCACTGTACCCATCCTTCCCATATTTAAAATTATCTACCACTTGATTTGGCAATTGCTTCATTCTCATATCTAAAGTATAAACATGTTGCCCTGCTTGGGTTTCTAACCTAGTCCAAACTTGATACTGAGAGTTCATTTGGTTTCTAAGCTCTCTTAAGGTGCTCCTCAATTCATTCTCAAAACCAGGTTGTCTAGACGGTGGACTTTGATTTTGAAACTTGGGTTGATCTTGGTTAAAGGGTTGGAATGATTGGGTATTATTGGACTAAAAATCCTGAGTACTGAATGGTTGTTGGCTTCTATTGAAACTTGGTTGAGGATTTTCAGTGTTCAGAAAGTATGGATCGTCTCGGATGATTGCTCTGATTTATCTCAAAGATGCTAATAATTTATCTTCAGAAGACAATAGCTCCGGACACGAATATGCATTTGATTCTTCAAATAGGAATTGATTAGATGGCTAAGGATAATAATCTTGACTATACGATTGGTAACCTAATACATGATCGAAATATCATGGATCCTCATTAAAGATTCGGTATGAATTTCCTATACTTGGTTGTTGGTATTGGAAGTTGGGATGAATTTCCTATACTTGTTTGAGGATAATAATATGGAACATTCGTCGAATTGGTATAGGAATTATACATTTTTTCCTTCCATAACAATCACAAAATTGTGGTTTTGAGGTCTTAAATGACGTGTTTCTACCTAAAATCAACTGGGCTCACTGTTATACAATGAGTTTTGTTTATTGGCCCTTTTTCACTTAAAACCCTTTCTCGTTTTTCAAAAATCGGACTTTCTGACAGTTTACACGAAAACTGCAGATATTTTATTTATTTTTATTTTTTTAATAAAAAATAACTACTTCTAAACTACTCTAACTATGGACAAAAGTAAAGCTAAAATTATGCGTAAAATTAAGCTACAGTAGAACTCAGAAGTGGTCCAACGACGCAATCGTCATTGCTCCACCGATTCCCTTTGCGCTTTTTAGTGTACCTCACAAAAACACACAATTCAACTTTAGATACAATACAAACAATTCAAGTATACTAAACTACTAAAATTCAGAATATCCGTTAGTCCCTACCAACGACACTAAAACCTTGATGTGCGTCATTAGGGGTAAAAAATAGTTCTTAAGAACGGCCCCTTATGACGGGGTTAAGGTGACTTAGGACCCCAGGTTATTTATAAATGAGGAAATACGGTGAATTACATTCTAGGTGATAGGTGCTAAATGTTGTCCATTTTAGGCCATTATCTTCCTATTGTTATGTCTTTACATTCTATTATTTGGTGTTTTTATGCGATTTGCGTGTTTAAATGTCCCAGGAGCTTAATAATGAAAATGAGCTAACTTTGGTGAATTAACTAAAGAAGTGCCTGTGTCTATCCAAAGAGAGAGCAAAAGAGGTGTCTTCTAGCGAAAAGTGTCTCCCGAAGGGCAAACACGTCTTTTTTTTGGAGCCACAACTTCAAGAAACATACTAAAGGAGTCAAGGGGGGTTCAAATGGAGAAATTATCAAGTAAAGTGGTTTCCAATAATTTTGCTATGCTTACAGTAGCTAAAAGTGGCAGGAAAGTACTAAAACTATGCTTATGGATTGAGGCTCAAAAAGGTGATACATTTAAGCATAAGGGGTAATGCATGGGGACCCATATCAACATATTAATGAGTTCCTAGAGATGGCCTCAACAGTCAAAATTGAGAATCTGAGCCCTAATGCATTGCGTGTTCGCTTATTTCCCTTCTCCTTAAGAGAAAAAGCTAAAAGATGGTATGTCATTATAGAGAGGGAGGTAAAAAATGATTGGGAGATCCTAAAAGCTAAATTCTTAGAGAAGTATTACCCCATAGGTCAAAGCCACGAAGCACAGGAGACAATTACCCACTTAAGAGAATTACCTGGTGAGGAATTTTATGATGCATGGGATAAGTTCAATAAAATTCTGCGAAAGTGTCCCCATCACAAATTCGTTGACCAAGATATAGTGCGTAACTTTTATATTAGATTTGGTGCCACACATAAAAATTTGATTGATGCAGCAGTGGGAGGTCAGTTTACACTAAGGCTAATAGACGAAATCTTGAAGCTGTTTGACAACGTGAGCGACAACTCGATTCAGTATGAATCTGAGATGCGTGCTAGAGATGGATTCCAAAGAAGATCTGAAAATGCTTTAGCATAGATAAAAATAATGATGATGTTAGAGAACAAGTAGCCACATTAGAAGAAAAACTTGACAAATTAATATATCTGAGTCAGTCATCCCCAAGAGAAGTCTTAGCAATAGGACTTGATTTTCCCCAAAATGAGTACTAGGGTAATTAGACAATTTCGCTAATGTAAATGCAACATGGACCAATTTAAATAATGCTCTTTTTTCTAATACGTATAATTCGAATTGGCGAAATCATCCACATCTCTCATATCGTTCTCATAATGTGGAAAATCCTCAATCAAATTTCCCACAGAACGAATAATCATTTAATTCTTAACCAACAATCGTGACTCGTAATTTTCAACCTAATTCTCAAGCCATTCGACCTTTTAATTACCAGTTTCAACCTCAAAGAATTCAAACCCCACCACCTAAACGGTCAGCTTTAACAATGATCTGACACGTACTTTAAAAGGCTTGTAGAACATGATGGGCTCTCACTCCCAAGCCATCACAAATCTAGAAACTCAGATGGGCCAAGTAGCTAATGCACTAAATAAAGGAGTGGAGGGGAGATTTCCTAGCCAGTCGGTGGTCAATCCAAAGAATAAACAGGTGATGGAGCTTGGATCTTTCACTGAAAATAACCATGAGATGATTCAAGCCATCACTACTTTAAGAAGTGGAAAAGAGGTGGATAATAAGGTTGAGCAACAACATGAAGAGGGGACGAACAAACATAAGGTGGCTGAAAAAGTTCAGGAAGATCAACCTCAGGTGGAGGAAGATATTGATCAAACATTACTAGAAAAGCCAAAAATGGCAAGTTATGAGGAGGCAACGCCATTTCCTCAACATCTTAGAGAGTCGACCAAGTATGGTAAGCATAAAAAGACTGACATGTTGGACACGTTTTGACAAGTCAAAATCAATTTGCCTTTCTTAGATATCATAGCCCAAATACCAGCCTATGCTAAGTTTCTGAAGGATCTCTATACTTAGAAGCGAAAAAGTAGATCAAAAGTCCCAAAGAAAATCCTGTTAACTGAACACGTGAGTTCATTGCTATTAAGTAACACACCACCTAAGAGGAAAGATTCTGGTGCTCCAACTATTCCTTGTGTTATTGGTAAGCAGGAAATTGGTAGAGCTCTTCTTGATTTAGGCACGAGTGTTAACTTACTTCCATATTCAGTCTATCGACAGCTAGGGTTAGGAGAGATAAATCCTACCTCGGTAGTGCTTCAACTTGCGGATAGATCAATTAGGCAAGCGAGAGGGATTCTGGAAGATGTCATCTTTTAGGTGGACAAGTTCTACTTTCCAGTGGATTTCATAATCCTTGATACAGAACTTGTCCAAGACTCGAAGAAAATATCCCTATGATATTAGGAAGACCATTCTTGGCCATGGCTAATGCGTGTATCAATTGCAAAACATGCCTATGGATCTATCATTTGGAAACCTGAAGGTGGGAATGAATGTTTCCGATACTAATCATCAACTCCCTGAGTCAGTAGAATGCTTTTGTATTGATGAGATTGATGAAATTGTGGAGGACTTCGCAAAACGAATCTTGGATAAAGACGAGTTGGAGTCTTTAATGACTGGAATGAGGTTGGAGAATGAACCTGATGACTTGGAGGGGCAGATGAGGTTGAACTATGAGGATATTGTTCCAATAGAGACTACATGATATGGCCAACCATGGAAAGCACCAATTAAGACGATTCCCTCACTCTCGAGTACACCACCAATTCCATCTCTGAGAACTCCTCCTACCATGGAACTTAAGGAATGGCCAGATAAGCTGAAATATATCTTTTTAGGACCAGATAAGACTCTTCCTGTAATCATATCATCACAGCTGACGGAAGAACATGAATTGAGTTTAGTCGAGGTCTTAAGTGGAAATAAAGAGGCGATAGGGTGGAGTGTTACTGATCTTAAATGAATAGATCCCTTAATTTGCATGCATCGCATACATTTTGAGGAGACTATAAAAAGAGGTCGTAAAGTTGTTAGATGCAGTTATCATTTACCCCATATCTAATAGTACATGGGTGAGCCCTACACAGGTGGTACCAACGAAAAAAGGTATCATTGTTGTGCCAAACTTAAAGGGTGATGTTGATTCCACAGCGCACGACCACCTGGTGGCGTGTGTGCATTAATTACAGAAAACTCAACTCTCACACTAGGAAGAATAATTTTCCATTGCCATTTATTGATCAAATCGTCGAGAGGTTGGCCGGACAGAGCTATTATTGCTTTTTGGATGGATATTCTGGTTACAACGAAGTGGCGATTGATCCTGTTGATCTGGAGAAAACCACTTTTACTTGCCCATATGGTACATTTTCGTACAGGAAAATACCTTTTGGTTTGTGTAATGCGCCAACTACATTCCAAATGTGTATGATGTCGATATTCTCTGACATGGTGGAGAAATTCTTAGAACTGTTCATGAATGATTTCTTAGTCTTTGGGGCAACCTTTGAGGACTGTTTAAAACATCTATCACTCGTGCTCAAGAGATGTAAATAGATGAACTTGATTTTAAATTAGAAAAAGAGCCATTTTGTGGTTCAAGAGGGTATAGTACTTGACCACATAATATCAAAGAAAGAGATTGAGGTATACTAGGCAAAAGTTGAATTAATTTCAAAATTGCTTCCTCTCACATCTGTTAAATAAATACGATCATTCTTAGGCCATGCAGGATTTTACAGATGGTTTATTAAATATTTTTGTAAGACCGCCCAACCACTATGCAACTTATTAGCTAAATATACGAGCTTTGAATTTGATGAAAAATGTCTCATGCTTTTGAGGAGATTCCTACACAACTCTCAACAACCCTAATCATAAGACCACAAGACTGGTCTCTGCCTTTTGAGCTGATGTGTGACACTTTAGACTATATTGTAGGAGCAGTATTGGGTCAGAGAAAGGTGAAGCTACCATATGCGGTGTATTATGCTAGCAAAACTCTGAATGATGCGCATATTAACTACACAACAACAGAGAAGGAGTTGCTAGAAGTTGTGTTTGGTTTGGATAAAATTTGATCTTATTTATTAGGAACCAAGGTGGTAGTGTATTCGGATCATGCACCATTGATACATTTGCTGACAAAGAAAGACTCCAAACTCAGGCTTATTCGATGGATTTTGTTGCTACAAGAATTTTATTTGGAGATTAAGGACAAAAAGGGTTTGGAGAATGTAGTTGCTAATCATTTATCAAGGATCATTGTAGAAACTACAAATGAAACTACTCTTCTTAAGGATTCATTCCCAGATGAACATCTATTCAGTGTGGCTGTAGTGGAGCAGATACCATGGTATGTTGATATTGTTAATTATAAAACCATGTGCCAGATTCTGAAAGGTTGGTCTAATAATAATAGAGATCGATTCTTCAGCCAAGTTAAATTTTATATCTAGGATAATCCGTGATTATATAAGTATTGTTCTGATCATATTATCAGAAAGTGCATGCCTGAAAGTGAGGTACAGAGTATTTTTAAGTTTTTCCAGACGCTAGAATGTGGAGGGCATTTTGGATCTCAGAAAATAGGCCAAAAGGTGCTGCAGAGTGGGTTCTATTGGCCAACCATATTCAAAGATGCATTTGAATATTGTAAAACGTGTTTGCGATGTCAGAAATTGGGATCAATACCTCGACGTGATATGATGCCTCTAACCCCGATTTTGATCGTTGAGTTATTTAATGTATGGGGTATCGATGTCATGGGACCATTTTTGAAAGCGGGCGATAAAGAGTACATACTCGTAGGGGTTGACTATGTGTCTAAATAGGTAGAGGTTGTAGCTACTACACACACCGACCATCAGGCAGTGGTGGAGTTTTTACAGTCCAATATCTTTTCAAGATTTGGTATACCACATGTGATAATCAGTGACGACGGAAGACATTTTGATAACTGTTTTCTCGGTGGTCTATGTCGGAAGTACGATGTGAATCATAAGATTGGTACACCTCATCATCCTCAGATGAATGGACAAGTGGAAGTCTCTAATAGGGAACTGAAGAATATATTGGAGAAAATAGAGTGAGTGGATTTTAAAGCTTGGCCTTAAAGGTTAAATGACGCAATGTGGGCGTATAGGACTGCTTACAAGATTCCGATAGGCATGACACCGTATTGGCTTGTCTATGGTAAGGCATGTCACCTTCGTGTTGAGTTAGAGCCTTGAGTGTATTGGGCAGTTTGAAGGTTGAACATTGATTTGAAGAGATCTGGTGCTCATCGAAAACTCCAACTTGTAGAGCTTTAGGAACAATGCATATGAGAATTCTCGGATTTATAAAGCTCGAACGAATGTGTTTCATGATAAGCATATTTAAAAGAAGGTTTTTTAGCTTGGCTAGAAGGCGTGGCTGTTTAATTTGAGATTAAAGGTGTTTTTCTGGTAAGCTTCAATCGAGATGGGATGGACTGTATGAAATTATGATGGTTTTTCCCATGGAGCAGTAAAACTTGATGATCCGGAGACATGAAAGAAATTTATGGTCAATGGTCAATGACTCAAGCATTATGTAAACATTCAACCAGCTGACTGTGTGGTGGAATCAGTTGAATTGACTGATCCAACACACGATCATGATCCTGGATATTGAAACATGACAGCGTCACGCCAACGATGTTAAAAACTGGTACTAGGGGATGACAATTAGTTTTTCAACCTAGTTTTGTAGTTTGTATTTTAATTCAGTAATAGTAGGATGGAGTTGTAGGTTCGTTAGTCATAAGATCAAGTCATAGCATCATTGGCATCACGAGAGGTGTGGTGAATTATTTAATAAGGTGTGTGGTTGGTGTAGAGAGTAATTGCGCTTAACAATTCACGAGGAAAGACGGGGATCAAAGCTTAAATTGAAAATTTGGCTAAGGGGAGCTATGCTTAAGCGTAGGCTGTTATTTCAAAGTACAGACGATGCGGCTATATATATGAGTTCAACCAAAAATCATTTCCCACTCGCTCATTTCTCCACTGAATTCTCTCAAATCACTTCCAATTCGACCTTAAGTCAATTTCGAACCATCAGGCAGTGGTGGAGTTTGTATAGTCCAATATCTTTTCAAGACTTAGTATACCACGTGTGATAATTAGTGACGACGGAAGACATTTTGATAACAATTTTTTCGGTGGTCTATGTCGGAAGTACGATGTCAATCACAAGATTGGTACACCTTATCATCCTCATACGAGTGGACAAGTGGAAGTTTCTAATAGGGAAGTGAAGAATATCTTAAAGAAAATAGTGCAAGTGGATTTAAAAGATTAGCCTTAGAGGTTAAATGACGCACTGTGGGCGTATATGACTACTTACTGACTCCGATAGGTATGACACCGTATTGGCTTGTCTATGGTAATCCATGTCACCTCCCTGTTGAGTTAGAGCCTCGAGCATATTGGGTAGTTCGAAGGTTGAACATTGATTTGAAGAGATCTCGTGCTCAGCAAAAACTTCAACTTATAGAGCTTGAAGAGTTGCAGAACAATGCATATGAGAATTCTCGGATTTAGAAAGCTTGGATGAAGGTGTTTCATGATAAGCATATTCGAAAGAAGGTTTTTGAGCTCGTCCAGAAGGTGTGGCTGTTTAATTCGAGATTAAAGCTATTTTCTAGTAAGCTTCAATGGAGATGGGATGGACCGTATGAAATTATGAAGGTTTTCTCCCATGGATTAGTAGAACATGATAATCCGGAGACAAGAAATAAATTTGTGGTGAATGGTCAATGGCTTAAGCATTATGTAGACATTCAGCCAGCTAACTGTGTGTTGGAATCAGTTGAATTGACTGGTCCAACACACGATCATGATCCTGGATACTGAGACATGACAACGTTCCGCCAAAAATGTTAAAAATTGGTACTAGGGGATGAGAATTAGTTTTTGAAATCAGTTTTGTAGTTTGTATTTTAATTCAGTCATACTAGAATGGAGTTGTAGGTTCGTTAGTCATAAGATCGAGTCATAGCATTGTTGGAGTCACGAGAGGTGTGGTGAATTATTTAATAAGGTGTGTGGTAGGTGTGGAGAGTAATTACGCCTAACAATTCACGAGGAAAGATGGGGATTGAAGCTGAAATTGAAAATTTGGCTAAGGGGAGCTATGGTTAAGCATAGGCTGTTATTTTAAAGTACAGACGACGTGACTATATATATGAATTCAACCCAAAATCATTTCCCACTTGCTCATTTCTCCACCGAATTCTCTCAAATCACTCCCAATTCGACCCTAATCCAATTTCGAATTGATTAACGCCAAACATATGTTAGATTCGTCCTTAGATCGTCCGGATTCGCATGTAGAACTCGAAGAGTGTCGGAAACCCATTTTTGGTGAAATCATCAAATCCTTCGATTCGATGAGTTTTTATTTGATAATTGTATTTCTAATTACTCTGTTAATCATTCTAAACTAGTATTGATGAATGAATACCATCAAAAATATGTTTTAATCCATTTCTCAAAATTTCTGGTTATCGGCTTAGAGAATGGGTTAAAATTTGAATTTTTCGCATGTTTTTGATTTGAGGGTTTTTTAAACGTCATATTGGGTTCATTTAGTGATGATTTTGATTTTGATTCGGTATGTGGAATGACTCGCTCATTATTTTTGAAAATCTCAATTGTAGGGATGAATATGAGATCGCATACTAGGGGTGCGAGTTCTTCTTGAGCAGTACCGAGGTCATCTGATTCAGTACTGGTGGATAGATCACCACCTAGGACTCGTAGAAGTTTGGTATTGCCGGCGGTGTTGTCATCTTCGTTAGAGGTGACGCATAGTGAGCCTATGCATACGGCTGTTGAGTCACATATCACTTCACCACCAGTAGCACCACCGGCACCATAGTCGAAGCCACATGCGACTGCTGGTGCCCCAATGTTGGAGTTATATAGACTAGTACCCACCACGACGACAGTGGTCGAGACTTGCTGGTGTGGTGGTGTTGTAGAGGAGGCCGATTGTAGCTCCTGTTGGGTCGTACCACGAGTTGTGCCTGCTGAGCCAGAGACGGGACACGGTGATTTTTTGCCACCTCAGGGAGTTGGGGTACAGGTTGCTGAGATACCTCAGCACCTCCTGTTGCGACAGTGATGCTGACTCATGCCTAATTTGACGAGTTGATGGCGGGGTAAGCGGCACTAAGAGATGAGATATGCCAGCTGCGAGAGGCGTTGAAGGTCAGTCAAAGGATTACTGTGACCGACATGCAGTTGCACCGAGAAGAGACTACACAACTCCGGCATGGTGCGATAGTGTTGCATGGCATAGTTGAGGCACAAATGTTTCATATGAGATTTGATCTACCACAACTACCACCGCATTCTGATGAGGAGGATTAGTTTAGTTTTAGTACAGTTTTTAGTTTTGTTTTATCACTAGAGTCGAATTATCGGGCAATTTAATCTATTATAGTGCGATTCATGTTCACTGCCTAAACGATCAATTTCTAAGTGTATTTTTGTATTTTGATGTTATAAAACTACAAACTCTTGTATTTATGTGATGATATCGTTCATATTCTGAATTCCCAGAACAATGATGATGCATATGTTGAGTGTGATGTGATTTTTAAGGTTTAATTTAGCTTCGGAGTCACACAATGAGGACATGTGTATGTTTAAGTTTGGGGGGAGTGCGCGTTCGTAAAGTATAATGATGATAGAACATAGATAAGAAGGGATTGTAGAAGAAAATTGACTGAAATAAATTTTTTTATGCAGAAGAACCAAGCATAGCATACTCTTGGCCTACGCTTAAGCGTATGCCATAAGACTAGCTTGCTACGCTTGGCCCTATGATTAATCGTAGCTTGTTTTAGAAAAATTGAAAATTTGCCCGAACGAGGGGGTTTTTAGCTGGTTTTGCTTGTGTACTGTATTAGGATTTAAGTAGGGTAACTTTTAGGATTTTTTAGAGAAATCCTAGTCCAAGGAGGAAGTGGAATTCAAATACATGTAAAATATGGATTATAAGTTATTTCCATTTACCAACTTTATAAATGTTTTTCCTTTATGTATCTGACTTATTCATCTATAAATACAGCCCTTAAGATCCATAATTCTCACAATTCAACAAAAGCTTGTGCAAGAAATTGTAGAGAGATGTCTTATTCTATTCTTTCTTCTTCTTCTTCTTTTTACCATCCCGAGGGTGAGCCCGTGATAGATAGTGATTATGATATTGAATCTGAACCAGAGGAGATCCTTGATGATGCTTCTTCAGAGATTAGGGGTATGAGAGGGAGGAATATGGAGTCGGATGAGGAGAGCACAAATATGGGAGCCATAAGCGCAGTAATTAAGAAAACTACACTGCTTTTGTTCTTGAAGTGTAAGTTGCAATACGAGCTGATGTTTCTTTCAGATAGAATGAAAAACCTGTTGATAATATCCGTGTTGAGATTCTTACGTGAAAGAGGATTAGGAAATTTAGAGAGGCCAACCGGATTAAATGTGTATACAAACTTGGTTCAGCGATTCTATGAACGGATGTAGAATTGATTGCAAAAATATGGAATATACCACTTTGGTATCCGAAACACTTGAGCAAGAATTTCAAAATAGTCTTATCGGATTGGACACTCTCGGATGCGGATATGATCAAGGAAATTTGTGCCATGCATATTTCGAAAGAAGGAGAGAAGAGTGTGGACAACTATCTTTTGAGACTGGACTTGCTATATGTGGATTCTGTGATTGGTTCTCAGGTATGTCAAAATCATAGGACGAGTTGGAAAGGCCATTCAAGAGTTAAGATAGTATATTGCATGCTTAAAGGCTATTGGGTGCCAGTTCCGGTATTGATATTGGCCAATATGATTTTGATACATAAAATTGTGAGCGAAAAAGTGAAAGGGTGGAATTTGATGGAGTTTTATCTCCCATACCCGTTTTTGATATCAAGAATTATTGAGGAGCACTTGGGATACAGATTGGTTGAGATGAATGAAAAGTGTTTATCATTCACCACATATTATCAATAAGCAAGTTTCGAATGGCTTGAGATGGCAGCAAATATCAATGCTTCTTGGGGAAGTTTTCCGAGTGAAAGTGAATGATGGCTATATGAAGCAAGGAAGGAAGGAGAGTCATAGTTGGACTAGGGTTTATAGGTTTAGAAATTTTTTCTGTTTTAGTTTTTGTTTTGATGGATAGGATGCAATTGTCAATTCCTAGAGATTGTAGGCCCTTAAGGCCAAATCTTTGAAATTTTTAACTCTTAGGGATTGTAGGCCCTTAAGGCTAAATCATGGTTATTTTAATTAATAAAAAATTTCATTACTTGAGCAATAAATGAGTAATTATTTCTGGAAAGCTATGATTATATTTTGTCTTCCCTTGCTATGATATTGGATGTGTGTTATGTTGAAAATCTATACAGGTGGCCCAAACCAAGTTTGGGGGGAAGATCAAGTGCTCAATTGAGAGAGTCCGTAAATATGCTTCAAGGGTTACTATATTCTCTCTCATGCGTATGATTTTGAACCATGAGGACATGGTTTAATTTAAGTTTGGGGGAGAGGGTATAGTTAAGGAATGATAATTTTGGAAAAACAAATTGAAAAAAATTAAAAATTTCTGGAGAAATTCTTTGTTTTCATGCACGAGTGTTTTACATTACAAGTTGATTAAGTTTATGTTTATAATGCATGAGAAGTATGTGATACGATATTCCCGCTCATGAGAGTAATGATTAGATTGAGTTAGTGAAGTGATGTGGTTTTATATAGGTGAATGAATTAATGAAATTGAAACTGAGAAGGACGATCTTGACCTATAAGCACATGCATACATTTCCTATGGGAAAATCAGTTGATCTTTGATTGTGTAGTTGAAAAATTATCTTTGCCACCATAGAAGGGGAGAAAGGGAGTTGGTATGGTTGAAATAAATGAATCTGAATTTTTTTTTATCTTTAAAGAAATGCAAAAAGTAATCTTTCAAGCTGAGTAACCGGGCCTCCTACCACAAAGTAGCGGAATATTCACGGAAAAAGGGGAGAATACTAATGAGTATAAATCCCATGGAAGAAGCTCGGACCGAGTTGGTTGGGACTAAGAATCCTTGATGAAAAGTCCTGAGCGTAGAAAGATAAAAAGGGATAAAGTGGAATGGAATGAAAAGTAGTAGTTTTCATATAAAATGGCAAAGTTTGATAAATGAAGTAGAAGAAAAAAGGTTGATCTACCATAGTAAAATATTCACAAAAACACGAAAGGTTGTCCGGATTGGAAGTAAAGATTACCGAAGTCATTTACTTTAGTGGGGACCATTCATAACATGAGCTTGAGATAGTTATTGTTCGGTAGTGAGTGTGAATGTTTACATTCATATATTCTTATACATTGTATTATGACTTGTTTAATGAGTATTTGAATACATGAATGCGTGAGAATGAAGAATAGAGAAGTTGTGGATAGTATATCTAACCCTTACCGTGGGGTTTAAAAGGCTTGTTACACATGCTAAGTGTAATCATCCACCTTCATGAAAGGATGAGATTGGATCAGATTAGTATAGAGTAGTTAGAAACAATCATCACGAGGTAGATCTAAAAGTTTTCCTGAGTTCATTGCTAAGAGACTAGTAATATGTAAGTTTGGGGTTGTGATAGGTGCCAAATGTTGTCCATTTTAGGCCCATATATTGCTATTGTTATGTCTTTACATTTCATTATTTGGTATTTTTAGGCAATTTGCGTGTTTAAGTGTATCTCAGGAGCTTAATGATTTAAACGAGCTAACTTTGGTGAATTAACTAAAGAAGTGATTGTGTCTATCCAAAGAGAGAGCAAAAGAGGTGTTTCCAAGCGACAAGTGTCTCTCGGAGGGCAAAAATGCCATTTTTCGGAGCTGCAACTTCAGAAAACATACTAAAGGAGTTGAGGGAGTTTAAACGGAGCAATTATCAAGAAAAGTGATTTCCAAGAATTTTGCTAAGCTTGACCTACGCTTTAAGTAGCTAAAAGTGGTTAGAAAGTGCTAAAACTACCCTTATTGATTGAGGCTCAAAAAGGGGCTACACTTAAGCATAGGGGGTAATGCATGGGGAATTTATGAAATTACAACTTTTGCCCTACTTAAATTCTTTCGGGTCAACTTCGAACCCAACACTTCTACACACATGATTTATATGTATTGTACATCAAATTGATGAGTTTTGCTCAGTTTGGAAGGGAATCATACAAAATGGGGAATCCTACTCTCAATTGGAAAAGTCTAATGCAAATTAGGGTTTCTCTTGGCTTTGTCCATAAATACTAAGGTCTGTTACAGATCTGGAGAGCTTTTTTTCTCATAGTTTTCAGAACACTTTCTTTGCATATTCATATCATTCAAAGGGAGAAGTCGTTCAAGACCTAGAGATCCGGAGAAGAAGAACATGAAGGATTTTTTTACATCAATGATGCAGTCACCATCTACCGTGATCAACTAAATCGATATCTAGGGTTTTCTAGCAAAATTCAATCCAAGTAATGTAGTTCTAGCAGTAGAAGCACATGCCATAAACTGAGAACCCCTTAAAAACCAGACCGATGTATAAAATTGGGGAACAATCAACAACACCATCCAAGGATCGAATTTATTCTTGACACAAGGTTTTATATTTATTCTAAATTCTTGTCTTAGATTGAATATATATATTATCTTAACCAATCATGTTATATTAAACATAGCGTGATTTTGTATATAATGATGCTTAACACTTGAAACCCTAGGTTTACACATGCCATGCCTTGGTGAGGTAATATAGACATGCTTTAGTTTAATTTTATGTTGTAGGAGTAGATTAGAGTAAAATAGATGGCATGTACTAGTTACACTCTATTTGGAGATGGGTTGTAGTGAATCCGGTTGAGAGTATCTATTTTGGGTTGGATTCGACTATTTGCGGTACGTCTGATTCACAGTGATGGATCGCCCTCTTGCAATTGAGCAAATAGAGGACTATATTATGCGGATTGTATTGGAGCAATGAAAACCTTAGTTTTTCTTTTTTCTATCTTGAATCACAATCACAATTTATTTTCTGTTTTAGTTATATATCTCAAACCAAATCAAACAAACTCTTTTTCAAACATAATAAAATACTTTTAAATTGCTAGAGTGAATAATCCAAGTCTAAGTGGGATCAATATTCTCTTTCTCAAGATGATTCTGTACTACAATATGATTCGTGTGCTTGCGAGAGGTAAAAATTAAGTTGTTGTAAGAGGCTGTTCTTAACCATTATTTTTACCACCCCTAGACAGACATCAAGTTTTTTGCGCCGTTGTTGGGGATTTGGCATTATTCTTAGCTTTAGTAGTTTAGTTGCATTATGTTATTGTAGTGTATCTAAAGTTGGACTTCTTGTGTGATTCACATGTACTTTATAAAGCATAAAGAGATTTAGCGGAGCAGTGAAAGTTGCATCGTCGGACCTCTTGTGAGTTTTAGTTTAGCTTAATTTCGGACATAATTTTAGCTTTATTTCTATTTATAGTTAGAATAGTTTAGAAGTAGTTGAGTTTTATTTTTGCAGAAAACGAAAAAAAAGGAGAAAAAATAAAATTTTTTTTGGTGCATGACCGAATCACTATTTGATCCCAACACTGCATTAGTACCTTTTGAACCTGAGATCGAAAGGAATTTTTGTAGAAATCATCGAGCTAGGAATTAGAGTGTCAATGGCAATTGGATCTTAAAAGGATGGCCAATCGGAATGCCGATGTGCGAAAGGCACCAGCTATGTCCTTGAAGGGGTATTATGCACCCTCGGCTCATGAGTGGTATGCTGAATTTCCAAAAGAAGATGAAGTCAAAAACTATGAGATCAAATATAGTGTCATTAATATGTTGCATAAGTTCTATGGACTCAGGAATGAGGACCCATATCAATATATTAATGAGTTCCTAGAGATGGCCTCGACAGTCAGAATTGAGAATCTAAGCTCTAATGCATTGCGTCTACACTTATTTCCTTTCTCCTTAAGATAAAAATCTAAAAGATGGTATGTCATTTTAGAGAGGGAGGTAAAAATCGATTGGGAGATCCTAAAAGCTAAATTGTTAGAGAAGTATTACCCCATAGGTATACCTACGAAGCATATGAGGTAATTACCCACTTCATAGAATTGTCTAGTGAGCTATTTCATGATGCATGGAATAGGTTCAATGAAATTCTTCGAAAGTGTCCCCATCACAAATTCGTTGACTAAGATATAGTGCATAACTTCTATCTTGGACTTGGTGTCATACATAAAAATCTGATTGATGTAGCAGTGGGAGATCAGTTTACACTGAGGCTAGTAGACAAAATCTTGAAGCTATTTGACAACGTGAACGACAACTCGATTCAGCATGAATCTGAGATGCGTGCTAGAGATGGATTCGAAAGAAGATCTGACAAAGTGTTTAGCATAGATAAAAATAATGATGATGTTAGAGAACAAATAGCCACATTAGAAGAAAAACTTGACAAATTCATAAATCTGAGTCAATCATCCCCATGAGAAGTCTTAGCAATATGACCTGATTTTTCCCAAAATGAGTACTAGGGTAATGAGACAATTTCGCTAATGTAAATGCAGCATGTACCAATTTGAATAATGCTCCTTTTTCTAATGTATATAATTAGAATTGGTGAAATCATCCACATCTCTCATATCGTTCTCAGACTGTGGAAAATCCTAAATCAAATTTCCCACAAAACCAATAACCTTTAATTCTCAACCAACAATCGTGACTCGTAATTTTCAACCTAATTCTCAAGCCATTCGACCTTTTAATTACTAGTTTCAACCTCAAAGAATTCAAACCCCACCACCTAGATGGTCGAGCTTTAACAATGATCTGGCACGTACTTTAAAAGACTTGCAGAACATGATGGGCTCTCACTCCCAAGCCATCGAAAATCTAGAAACTCAGATGGGTCAAGTAGCTAATGCACTAAATAAATGAGAGGAGGGGAGATTTTCTAGCCAGCTAGTGGCCAATCCAAAGAATAAACAGGTGATGGAGCGTGGATCGTTCACTGAAAATAACCATAAGACGATTTAAGCCATCACTACTTTAAGAAGTGGAAAGGGGGTGGAGAACAGGGTTGAACAACAACATGAAGAGAGGACGAACAAGCGTATGGTGGTTGAAAAAGTTTAGAAAGATCAACCTCATGTGGAGGAAGATATTGATCAGACATTACCAGAAAAGCCAGAAAGGGCAAGTTATGAGGAGGCAACGCCATTTCCTTAATGTCTTAGAGAGTCGACCAAGTATGGTAAGCATAAAAAGACTGACATGTTGGACATGTTTCGACAAGTCAAAATCAATTTGCCTCTCTTTGATATCATAGCCCAAATTCCAGCCTATGGTAAGTTTATAAAGGATCTCTGTACTCAAAAGCAAAAAAGTAGATCAAAAGTCCCAAAGAAAATCCCGTTGACTGAACAAGTGAGTTCATTGCTATTAAGTAACATACTGCCTAAGAGGAAAGATCCCGGTTATCCTACTATTCCTTGTGTTATTGGGCCAATGCGTGTATCAATTGCAGAACAGGGGCTATGGATCTATCATTTGGAAACCTGAAGGTACGAATGAATGTTTTTGATACTAATCATCAACTTCCTGTCTTAGTAGAATGCTTTTGTATTGATGAGATTGATGAAATTATTGAGGACTTCGCACCACGAATCTCTGAGAAAGAAGTGTTGGAGTGTTTAATGACTAGAGTGAGGTTGGAGAATGAACCTAATGATTGGGATAAGCAGATGAGGTTGAACTATGAGGATATTGCTATAATAGAGACTGCATTATATGGCCAACCATAGAGAATGGCAATTGATCTGTTTTCCTCACTCTCGAGTAAACCACCAATTCCATCTCTGATAACACCTCCTACCTTGGCACTCAAGGAATTGCCTGATAAGCTGAAATATGTCTTTTTAGGACCAGATAAGACTCTTCCTATAATCATATCATCACAATTGATGGAAGAACATGAATTGAGTCTAGTCAAGGTCATAAGTGAAAATAAAGAGGCGATAGGGTGGAGTGTTATTGATCTTAAATGAATAGATCCCTCAATTTGAATGCATCCCATACATTTAGAGGAGACTGCAAAACCGTCAAGGGAAATGTAACGGCGGTTGAACCTAAACATGAAAGAAGTTGTGATGAAAGAGGTCCTGCAGTTGTTAGATGCAGTATCATTTACCCCATATCTGATAGTACATGGGTGAGCCCTACACAGGTGGTACCAAAGAAATCAGGTATCACAGTTATGCCAAAATTATAGGGTGAGTTCATTCCACAACATACGACCACCGGGTGGCGCGTGTGCATTGATTAGAAAAAACTCAACTCTCACACTAGGAAGAATCATTTTCCATTTCCATTTATTGATAAAATCCTAGAGAGGTTAGCCGGACAGAGCTATTATTGCTTTTTAGATGGATATTCCGGTTATAACCAAGTGGCGATTGATCCTGTTGATCAGGAGAAAACCATTTTTACTTGCCCATATGGTACGTTTGCGTACATTAGAATGCCTTTAGGTTTGTGTAATGTGCCAACTACATTCCAAATGTGTATGAGGTCATTATTCTCTGACATGGTGGAGAAATTCTTAGAAGTGTTCATGGATGATTTCAAAGTCTTTGGGGCAACCTTTGAGGACTGTTTAAAACATCTGGCACTCGTGCTCAAGAGATGTAAATAGACTAACTTGATTCTGAATTAGGAAATGAGCCATTTTATGGTTCAAGAGGGTATAGTACTTGGACACATAATATCAAAGAGAGGGATTGAGGTGGATAAGGCAAAAGTTGAATTAATTTAAAAATTGCCTCCTCCCCCATCTGTTAAACAAATACGATCATTCTTGGGCCATGCAAGGTTTTACCGACGATTTATTACAGATTTTAGTAAGATCTCCCGACCACTATGCAACTTATTAGCAAAAGATGCGACATTTGTCTTTGATGAAGATTGTCTTCATGCTTTTGAGGAGCTTCATACACAACTCTTGACAGCCCCAATCATGAGACCACAAGACTGGTCTCTGCCTTTTGAGCTGAGGTGTGACACTTCAGAATATACCGTAGGAGCAGTATTGGGTCAGAGAAAAGAGAAGCTACCATATGCGGTGTATTATGATAGCAAGACTCTGAATGATACGTATATTAACTACACAATAACAGAGAAGGAGTTGCTAGTACTTGTGTTTGCTTTAGATAAATTTTGATCTTATTTATTATGATCAAGGGGGTAGTGTATTCAGATCATGCAACATTGAGACATTTGCTAACAAAGAAAAACTCTAAACCAAGGCTTATTTGATGGATTTTTTTGATACAGGAATTTGATTTGGAGATTAAGGACAAAAAGGGTAGGGAGAATGTAGTTGTTGATCATTTATCAAGGATGATTATAGAAACTACAAAGAAAACTACTCCTCTTAAGAATTCATTCCTAAATGAACATCTGTTCAGTGTGGCTGTAGTGGACCAGATACCGTGGTATACTGATATTGTTAATTATAAAGCCATGGGCTAGTTTCCGAAAGGTTGGTTTAAGAATGATAAAGACCGATTCTTCTGCCAAGTTAAATTTTATATCTGGGATAATCCGCGATTATATAAGTATTACTTTGATCAGTTTATTAGAAACTGCATGCCTGAAAGTGAGGTACAAAGTATTTTGAACTTTTGCTAGATGCTAGAATGTGGAGGGTATTTTGGAGCTCAGAAAATAGGCTATAAGGTGTTGCAGAGTGGGTTCAATTGGCCAACCATATTCAAAGATGCATTTGAATATTATAAAGTGTGTTTGCGATGTCAGAAGTTGGGATCCATATCTGGACGTGATATGATGCTTCTAACCCCGATTTTGATCGTTGAGTTATTTGATGTATGAGGTATCAATTTCATGGGACCATTTCTGAAAGCGGGCGATAAAGAGTATATACCCATAGGGGTTGACTATACGACTAAATAGGTAGAGGTTGCAGCTACTACACACGCTGACCATCAGGCAATGGTGGAGTTTGTACATTCCAATATCTTTTCAAGATTTGGCATACCATGTGTGATAATCAGTGACGACGGAAGATATTTTGATAACCGTTTTCTCGGTGGTCTATGTCATAAGTACAACATCAAACATAAGATTAGTCCACCTTATCATCCTCAGACGAGTGGACAAGTGGAAATTTCTAATAGGGAAGTGAAGAATATCTTGGAGAAAATAGTGTGAGTGGATTTAAAAGATTGGCCTTATAGGTTAAATGACGCATTGTAGGCATATAGGACTGCTTACAAGACTCCAATTGGTATGACGCCGTATTGGCTTGTCTGTGGTAAGCTATGTCAGTTCCCTGTTGAGTTAGAACATCAAGCGTATTGGGCAGTTCTAAGGTTGAACATTGATTTGAAAAGACCTGGTGCTCAGTGAAAACTCCAACTTCTAGAGCTTGAGGAGTTGCGGAACAATGCATATGAGAATTCTTGTATTTATAAAGCTCGGACGAAGGCATTTCATGATATGTATATTCAAAATAAGGTTTTTGAGCTCCGCCAAAAGGTGTGGCTGTTTAAATCGAGATTAAAGCTATTTTCTGGTAAGCTTCAATCGAGATGGGATGGACCGTATGAAATTACGAAGGTTTTCTCCCATGGAGTAGTAGAACTTGATGAATGGTCAATGGCTAAAGCATTATGTCGACATTCAGCCAGCTGACTATGAGGTGGAACTAGTTGAATTGACTGATCCAACACACGAACATGATCCTGGATACTGAGACATGACAACATTGCGCCAACGACGTTAAAAATTGGTACTAGGGGATGAGAATTAGATTCTAAACCTTGTTTTGTAGTTTGTATTTTAATTTTGTAATAGTAGGATGGAGTTGTAGTTAGTCGTAAGATCGAGTCATAGCATTGTTGATGTCACAAGAGGTGTGGTGAATTATTTAATAAGGTGTGGGGTAGGTGTGGAGAGTAATTGCGCCTAACAATTCACGAGGAAAGACTGGGATTGAAGCTGAAATTGAAAATTTGGCTAAGGTGAGCTACGCTTAAGTGTAGGTTGTTATTTGAAAGTACAAACGATGCAGCTATATATATGAGTTCAACCTAAAATCATTTCCCACTCACTCATTTCTCCATCGAATTCTCTTAAATCACTCCCAATTAGACCTTAAGCCAATTTTGAACTGATTCACACCAAATATACATCAGATCCGACCTTAGATTGTTCGGATTCACATGTAGAACTCGAAGAGTCTCGAAAACCTATTTTTGGTAAAATCACCTAATCCTTCGATTCGGTGAGTTTTTCTTTGATATTTGTATTTCTAATTACTGTTTTCATGATTCTAAACTAGTATTGACGAACGAATCCCGTCGAAAACATGTTTTAATCCGTTTCTCAAAAGTTATGATTATCGGCTTAGAAAATGGGTTAAAATTTGAATGTTTCGCATGTTTTTGATTTGGGGGTTTGTTTAAACCTCATATTCGTTTCATTTAGTGATGATTTTGATTTTTATTCGGTATCTGGAATGACTCGCTCATTATTTTTTAAAATCTCAATTATAGGGATGAAGACGAAATCGCGGACTAGGGGTGCGAGTTCTTCACGAGCACTACCGAGGTCGTCAGACCCAATACCGGTGGATGGATCACCACCTAGGACTCATAGAATTTTGGTATTGTCGGGGCGGCGTCATCTTCGTTAGAGGCGACGCATTGTGAGCTTATGCATACGGCTATTGAGCCGCCTATCACCTCACCACCAGTAGCACCAGTGGCACCACAACTTAAGCCAAATGCGACTACTGGTGAACCAATGTTAGAGTCATATAAACCAGTACCCACCATGGCAACAGTGGTCGAGACTTGCTGGTGAGGTGGTGTTGCAGAGGAGGCCGATATCCATTTTTTTATATCAAGAATTATTGAGGAACACTTCGGATACAATTGGATGAGATGAATGAAAAATGTTTATCATTCACCACGTATTATCAAGAAGCAAGTTTTGAATGGCTTGAGATGATAGCAAATATCAATGCTTCTTGGGGAGGTTTTCTGAGTGGAGGTGAATGATGGCTAATGAAGCAAGGAATGAAGGAGAGTCATAGTTGGACTAGGGTATATAGGTTTAGAAATTTTTTTTATTTTAGTTTTTGTTTTGGTGGATAGGATGGAATTGTCAATTCCTAGAGATTATAGGCCCTTAAGGCCAAATCTTTGCAATTTTTAATTCTTAGGGATTGTAGACCCTTAAGGCCAAATCGTGGTTATTTTATCAAATAAAAATTTCATTCCTTGAGCAATAAATGAGTAATGTTTTTTGGAAAGCTATGATTATATTTGTCTTCCCTTGCTATGATATTGGGTATGTGTGTTGTGTTAAAAATATTTACAGGTTCCCTAAACCAAGTTTGGGGGGAAGATCTAGTGCTCAATTGAGATAGTCCGGAACTATGCTTCAAGGGTAACTATATTCTCTATCATGCGTAAGAATTTAAACCATGAGGACATGGTTTAATTTAAGTTTGGGGGAGAGGGTATAGTTAAGGAATGATAATTTTGAAAAACAAAATTGAAAAAAATTGAAATTTTTTGGAGAAATTCTTTGTTTTCACGCACGAGTGTTTTGCATTACAAGTTGATTAAGTTTGTGTTTATGATGCATGAGAAGTATGTGATGCGATATTACCGCTCATGAGAGTAATGATTAGATTGAGTTAGTGAAGTGATGTGGTTTTACATAGGTGAATGAATTAGTGAAATTGAAACTGAGAAGGACGATCTTAACCTATAAACACATGCATACATTTACTATGGGAAAGTCAGTTGATCTTTGACTATGTAGTTGAAAAATTAGCTTTGCCACCATAGAAGGGGAGAGGCGGAGTTGGTATGGTTGAAATAAATGAATCTGAAATTTTTTTATCTTTCAAGAAATGCGAAAAGTAGTCTTTCAAGCTAAGTAACCGGGCCCCCTACAACAAAGTAGCGGAATGTTCACGGAAAAAGGGGAGAATACTAATGAGTATAAATCCCATAGAAGAAGCTCGGGCCAAGTTGGTTGGGACTAAGAAACCTCGCTGAAAAGTCCGGAGCTTAGAAAGATAAAAGGGATAAAGTGGAATGGAATGAAATGTAGTAGTTTTCATATAAAATGGCAAAGTTTGATAAATGAAGTAGAAGAAAAAAGGTTGGTCTACCATAGTAGAATGTTCACAAAAACATGGAAGGTTGTCCGGATTGGAAGTAAAGATTACCAAAGTCATTTACTTTAGTGGGGACCATTCATAACATGAGCTTGAGATAGTTATTGTTCGGTAGTGAGTGAGAATGTTTACATTCATATATTCTTATACATTGTATTATGATTTGTTTGATGAGTATTTGAATGCATGAATGCGTGAGAATGAATAATAGAGAAGTTGTGGATAGTATATCTAACCCTCACGAGACTTCACTCGTCCACTCGGTATTACCATGGGGATTAAAAGGCTTGTTACACATGCTAAGTTTAATCATCGACCCTCATGAAAAAAATGGATTAGCCAAGTAATGTAGTTCTAGCAGCAGAAACACATGCCATAAACTTAGAACCCAGTGAAGATCAGACCCATGTATAAAATTGGGGAACAATCAACAACACCATCACAGAATCGAATTTATTCTTGAATCAAGGTTTTAAATTTATTCTAAATTCTTGTCTTTGATTGAATGAATATATATTTTTTACTAATCTTGTTATATTAAACATAGCGTGATTTTCTATACTATGATGCTTAACACTTGAAACCCTAGGTTTACACAGGTTATGCCTCGGCGAGGTAATATAGACATGCTTTAGTTTAATTTTATGTTGTAGGAGTAGATTAGAGTAAAGTAGATGGCATGTACTAGTTACACTATATCTGTTGTAGCGAATCTAGTTGAGAGTATCTATTTAGGGGCATATTCAACTATTTGCGATATGTCTGATTCACAGTGATGGATCGCCTTATTGCAATTGAGTAAAGAGAGAACTATATTATGTGGTTAGTGGTGGAGCGATGAAAACCCTAGTTTTTCTCTATCTTTAATCAAAATCAAAATTAATTTTCTGTTTTATTTATAGATCTCAAACAAAATCAAACAAACTCCTTTTTAAACATAATTCAATACTTTTAAATTGCTACGATGAATAATCAAAGTCTCTTTGGGATCGATATTCCCTTTCTCAAGCCGATTTTGTACTATAATACGAATCGTACATTTGTGATAGGTAAAACCTAAGCTTTCATAAGGGGCTAACTTTGGTGAACTAACTAGAGAAGTGCTCATTTCTATTCAAGAGGGGAGCTAAAGAGGTGATTTTAGGAGAAACGTTTCTGCCGAAGGGCGGAAACGTCATTTTTTCAAGCCGCAACTTCAAAAATCATTCTAATGGAGTTGCGGGGATTCAAACGGTGCAACTACCAAAAAAAGTGGTTTTTATGAAAAATACTATGGACCACCTACGACCCCAGTAGCTAAAAGTAGCTAGAAAATCCTGTTTTGACGGACTACTTACGGACCTTGAAAATAGGGCTACACGCCTCCTGTAGGACTGGCTACGTGCCATACGTAGCCTAGGCCTACGCACCACGTGTAGGGTATCTACGGGCCACGCGTATTTGTCTACATATTTTAAAGTTTCAAAATCCTGATTTTGCCTCGACTTATTCTCCCTTGTGGTGGCTACGACTAAATTCCTCAATGCACGTGAATATACACTTATATACATCATAAAATAGGGTTTTGATCAGTGTATGTGTAAAATTACAAGAAAGGGCAACCATTAGGGTTTCCCTTGTCCTTTGTTTATAAATACCAAGCCTTACATCAGTTTAAGGGGGTTTTTTCACACGTTGAAATTTCAGAGCAGCCTCTGGAGTTATATATCATTTGAAAAGTATAAACCATAGAAGACCGAGAGATCCAGAGAAGACAACCATTGTGGCTGATTCTACATGGACAGTGCAGTCTCTTCCAAGCATGAGCGGCTAAACCGGTAGCTAGGATTTTAAGCAAAACCCTAGCCAAGTAATGTAGCTTTGAATATTTGTTTTCAATTGTAATGAAGGGGAAGCTGAGACTATACCAAGATGATTATTGTAGATGAGTGAACGGTTTTATTCTTGACCCAAGTTTGTATATTTATTCAGAATTTATTATCTTAGATTGAATGAGTATACTTTCTTACATAATCATGATTATTCTAAACAAATTGTGATTTTCTACAATAATGGTTCTTAACACTTGAGACCCTAAGTTTACACAGGCCATGGCTCGGCGAGGTATCACAGACATGCTTTAGTTTAATTTAATGTTTTAAGAGTAGTTTAAAGTAACATAAATAACATGCACTAGATACACTCTGTCCGGAGATGGGTTGTAGCAAACCCTGTCAACGGTATCCTTTTTGGGAATGTATTCGACTAATTGCAGTACATTCTGATTCATGGGAATAGATCACCCTTCTTATAATTGAGCGAATTGAAAGTTATATTAAGCGGTTAGTGGTGAATCGATGAAAATCCTAGTTTTCTCTCTCTTTAATTACAACTATCATTTAAATTCTATTTTAGTTAATATAGTTTTCAAGTCTCAAAATCAAATCAAACACTTTTCCAACTATAATTCAATCTTTTTAAATTGCTGAAGTGAATAACCAAGTCTTTGTGGGTTAGAAATTCCTTCTCACAGGCCATTTTTATACTACAATTGACTCGTGCGTTGCGATAGGTAAAACCTAGACCATCTAAAGGTTGTGTTTTTAACACATATTTTTAGCCACCCTGGGTGGACATCAAGTTTTTGGCGCCGTTGTAGGGGACTTGGAATTATTTATTGCTTTAGTAGTTTAGTGATATTGCGTTATTGTATGATTGACAGGTATTCTGAAAAGCATAAAGAAAGATAACGGAGCAGCGTGAACTTGCGTCAACGAAGCTCTTGTGAGTTTTAGATTAGTTTAATTTCGCACTTAGTTTTAGCTTTATTTTTTGTTAATATTTAGAGTAATTTAGAAGTAGTTGAATTTATTTTCATAAAAAAAAGAAGAGAAACTTTCTGACTTAGTTCATGACCGATAGGAGATCCCTTTTTGACCCTAATACTGCGTTAACACGCTTTGATCCTGAGATCGAACGGACTTTTCATTGAAATTGTCAAGCTAGGGACTTAGAGTATCGTCAATAGTTGGAGTAAGAAGAGATGGCCGATCAGAATGCTACTACGCGAAAGGCACCAACCATATCTTTGAAGGGAAATTACTCGCCGGCCTCGTATGAATCATTTGCTAATTTCTAGAGGAAGATGGAGTCAAGCACTTCGAGATCAAATCTAGTGTTGTTAATATATTTCCGAAGTATTTTGGACTTGGGACAGAGGACCCATATCAGCATATTAATGATTTCTTATAAATGACCTCTACGGTCAGAATGGAGAATCTAAGTACGAGTGCTTTGCGTGTACATTTATTTTCTTTTTCGTTGAGAGAGATAGCTAAAAGATGGTATATAATTCTAGATAAGGAGCTTAAAAGAGACTGGGAAAATTTACAAGCTGAATGTTTACAAAATACTTTCTAGTAAGTAGGACCCATGAAGCACAGGAAACGATTACCCACTTACGAGAATTGTCCGTTGAGGAATTCCATTACACATGGGATAGATTCAATTAAATTTTGCGAAAATGCCCCCATCACAAGTTTGTGGACCAGGACATCGTGTAGAACTTCTTTCTTGGATTGGGATCCGAGCATAAAAATTTGATTGATGTAGTCGTAGGAGGAAAGTTCGCACTGACGCCTGCGAAAGAACTTTTGGATATGTTTGACAACATTAGTGATAACTCGATTCAATATGAATCTGAGATGCGTGCGCGGAATTGACATGATAGAAGATATGACAAATCATTTGTCATTGATAAAGGAGAGAACCATGATGATGTTAGAGAATCGGTGGCAGTGTTAGGGGAGAAGCTCAATAAGTTCATTAATCTTACATAGTCAGCCCCGAGAGAGGTCTTAGTTGTAGGATCAGATTTTCCCCAAAATCAGTGTCAGGGTAGTAAGTTTGTTACCTATGATGCTAATGCAACGTGGACCAGTTTGAATAATACTCCTTTTTCCAATACATACAATTCGAATTGGCGAAATCATTCACATTTCTCGTACTGTTCTTAGAATGTGGAAAATTCTCCAAGATTTTTTTTCCTTTGAGTCAATAATCATTCAATGCTCAACCACAAATCATGACTCAAAATTTATAGCCTAATTCTCAAGACAATCGACCTTTCAATTACCAATCCCAACCAAATTTCCAACCCCAACCTCAAAGGAGTCAGAATCGACCACCACCACAACCACCGACTTATAATTTTGTTAACTTGGATAAAACTTTACTAGCCATTTAGAACCAGTTAGGCGCTAATGCTCAAGCAATCGCGAAGCTGGAGGTGTAGGTGGGTCAAGTATGCAATTCGATGAACAAGCGAGATGAAGGGAGATTGCCTAGTCAACCGATAGTCAACCTAAGGCCTAAACAAGCATTAGAGCTCGGATCTTGGAGAAGTAGGAAGGAGGTAGAAAATAGGGTTGAGGAATAGCATGAAGAGAGGGTTAGTAAGAGAAAGGAAGTGGAAAAGGTGGCTGAGAAGATTTAGAAAGACCAGCCTCAAGTGGAGGAGGACATTGATCAGGCATTACTAGAAGAGCCAGATAGGGCGAGTTACCGAGGAAGCAACGCCATTTCCTTAACGTCTGAGAGAGCCAACCAAATATGGTAAGTAGAAAGCATCAGACATGCTGGAGACTTTTCGGAAAGTTAGAATCAATTTGCCTCTCTTGGATATAATTGCCCAAATTCCACCCTATGCTAAATTCTTGAAGGACCTCTGTACCCAAAAGTGAAAAAGTAGATTGAAGGTCCCAACGAAAATCTTGCTAACTGAGCAAGTAAGTTCATTGCTTTTAAGAAATACACCACCTAAGAGAAAAAATCCCGGTACTCCCACTATCTCTTGCGTCATTGGAGATCAGGAAATTGGTGGAGCTCTTCTTGATCTAGGTGCGAGTGTTAACTTGCTTCCTTATTCAGTTTACCAACAGCTAGGGTTGGGGGAGCTCAATCCTATCTCGGTAGTGCTCCAACTTGCTGATCGGTCAATCAAGAAAGCAAGAGGGATTCCGGAGGACGTCATTGTTCAAGTGGACAAGTTCTATTTCGAGTGGACTTTTAATTCTCGATACAGAGCCTGTCCATGATTCTAAGAAGCACATCCCTGTGATTTTAGGAAGAGCGTTCTTGGCCACGACCAATACATGTATTAACTGCAGAACAGGGGCTATGGAACTGTCATTCAAAAATTTGAAGGTGCGGATGAATGTATTTGATGCCAATCACCAATTTCTTGAGTCAATTAACTGTTTTCGAATTAACGAGGTTGATGAGATTGTAGAAGAATTTGCACCTAGAATCTTGGAAAAATATGAGATAGAGTCTTTTCACATTGGAGTAAGATTAAAGGATGAACCACAGGATTGGAATGAGCAGGTGAGTGAGAACTATGCAGGCATTGCTGCATTGAAGACTACATTATATGGACAACCATGGAAAGTGTCGATTGAGCCGCATCCCACAATCTCGATTGGAGCTGAAGGAATTGCCTAAGAAGCTTAAATATGTGTTTTTGGGACCCGATAAGACTCTTCACGTGATCATATCATCAAAGCTGACAGCAGAACATGAATGGAGTCTGGTCAAGGTCTTGAGTGACAATAAAGAGGCAATAGGATGAAGCGTTGCTGATTTGAAAGGAATAGACCCCCCGATTTGCATGTACCGCATAGATTGAGGATGCAAAACCATCTAGAGAGATGCAACAAAGATTGAATCCGAATATGAAGGAGGTGGTAAAGCTGCTAGATACGGGTATTATTTACCCCATATCCAACAGTACATGGGTGAGTCCTACTCAGGTGGTGCTAAAGAAATCAAACATTATAGTTGTACCTAACTCAAAAGGAGAGCTGATTCCATAGTGCACAACCACTGGGTGTGTATTGATTATAGAAAACTCAATTCTAATACTAGGAAAGATCAGTTTCCATTGCCATTTATTGATCAAATCTTGGAGAGGTTTGCCGAACATAATTATTACTGTTTTCTAAATGGATACTCCGGTTGTAACCATGTGGCGATTGATCCTGTTGATCAGGAGAAAACCACTTATAATTGCCTATATGACACATTTGCTAATAGACGGTTTCCTTTTAGTTTGTGTAATGCGCCAAATACATTCTGGAGGTGTATGATGTCTATATTCTTTGATATGGTGGAGAAGTTCTTGGAAGTGTTCATGGATGATTTTTCAGTTTTTAGGGCAACATTTGAAGACTATTTAAAACATCTAGCACTTGTGCTTTAGAGATGTAAAGAGAAGAATTTAATTCTAAGTGTGGAAAATAATCATTTCATGGTTCAGAAGGGGATAGTACTTGTCCACATTATATCAAAAAAGGGGATTGAGGTTGATAAGGCGAAAGTCGAATTAATTTCAAAATTGCCTCCTCCCACATCTGTTAAACAAATACGATATTTTCCAGGCCATGCCGGATTCTATAGTCGATTTATCTAGGATTTTAGTCAAATAGCCCGGCCACTGTGCAACTTATTAGCTAATGATGTGAATTTTATGTTTGACGAAGAGTGTCTTCATGCTTTTGAGGAGCTACTTACTCAACTCTCAAACATCCCCAATCATTCATCCATCGGACTGGGCTCTGCCGTTTGAGCTAATGTGTGATGTTTCAGACTATGTTGTAGGAGTGGTGTTAGGTCAGATTAAGAAAAAGCTACCGTATGCGGTGTACTATGCCGCAAGACTCTGAACGATGCGCAAATCAATTATACAACCACAGAGAAGGAGTTACTGGTGGTTGTGTTCGCCTTGGACAAATTTTGATAATATTTATTAGGTACCAAGGTAGTGGTTTATTCGGATCATTCGACTTTAAGGCATTTGCTAATGAAGAAAGATTCCAAACCCAGGCTAATTAGATGGATTTTTTTGTTGCAAGAATTTGACTTGGAGATTAAAGATAAAAAGGGTTAGGAAAATGTTGTTGCTGACCATTTATCGAGGATCATTGTCAATACTACAAAGGAAACTACTCCTCTTATGGATTTATTCCCGATTGAATACTTGTTTAGTGTGGCTATTGTGGAACAGACCCCGTGGTATGCTAATATTGTAAACTATAAAGCAACGGGTCAGATTCCAAAAGGTTGGTCTAAGAATGAAAAAGGTCGATTCTTCAGCCAGGTAAAATTTTATATATGGGATAATCTGCGATCGTACAAGTATTGCTCTGATCAGATAATCAAAAAGTGTGTTTCTGAAAGTGAGGTGCAAAGTATTTTGAAGTTTTGCCACACGCTAGAATGTGGGGGTAATTTTGGAGCTCAAAAGAAAGGCCACAAGGTGCTGGAAAGTGGCTTCTATTGGCCGTCCATATTCAAAGATGTAATTGAATACTGCAAAACATATTTGCGATGCCAAAAGTTGGGATCTATTTCTTGATGTGAAATGATGCCTCTATCCCTGATTTTAGTTGTTGAGTTGTTTGATGTATGGGGGATACACTTCATGTGACCATTTTCGAAAGCAGATAAGAAAGAGTACATATTTGTGGGGGTTGATTATATGTCAAAATGGGTAGAGGTTTTATCTACCAAGCACGCTGATCATGAGACGGTGTTGAAATTTGTGCAGTCTAATATCTTTTCAAAATTTGGTATACCACGAGTGATAATTAGTGACGATGGAAAACACTTTGATAACCGTTTTCTCAGTTGTCTGTGTCGGAAGTATGACATCAATCATAAGATTGGTACACCATATCACTCCAGTCACAAGGACAAGTGGAGGTTTCGAATAGGGAGGTAAATAATATATTGGATAAGACAATGCGAGTTGATCTAAAAGATTGTCCTCAAAGGTTAAATGATGCACTGTGGGCTTATAGGATAGTGTATAAGACGTCAATTGGTATGACACCGTACCATCTTGTTTATGGTAAGGTGTCTCATCTCCCTGTTGAGCTAGAGCATCGAGCATACTGGGTAGTTCGGAGGTTGAACTATGATATAAAGAAGTTCGGTGCTCACTGGAAACTCCAACTTGCAGAGCTTGAGGAGTTGAGAAATAATGCTTACGAGAACTCTCGGATTTACAAGGCTCGAACAAAAGCATTTCATGATAAACACATTCGAAAGAAAGTCTTTGAGCAAAGCCAGAAAGTTTGGTTATTTAATTCGAGACTAAAGTTGTTTCATAGTAAGCTTCAGTTAAGATGGGATGTACCGTACATGATTACGAAGGTTTTCCCCCATGGAGCAGTAGAGCTTGATGATCCAGATACCGAAAAAACGTTTGTTATGAATGGTCAGAGATTGAAGCATTACATTGATGTCCAACCAGTTTAGTGTGTTGTGGAGACGATGGATTTGATTGATCCGACACACGAGCTGGAAGAGTTTGAGCCCGAATATTGAAAAATGGCAACGTCGTGCCAACGACGTTAAACATTGGTACTAGGTGATTAAGAGTAGCTTTTGATCTTAGTTTGTACTTGTAGAATGTAGTTTAGTTCGGTTTTTGTTCTGTTGAGTCGTAAGATCGAGTTGGAAAGTATCATCTTTGTTATGATTGAGGTAGTGAGTCATTCTCCCATGCTATCATTTCTCCACCAAAAGTTCCAAAATCACTCCTTATCCATTCCTACTCCAATTTCGAATCACACCCGGTGATTTTTGCATCATATCTGTGCGTTGATAATCCGGATTCATGTGAAGAACTCGAAGAGTCTCGGAAACCAATTTTTGGAGAAATCATCAAATCATTTTATTCGATGAGTTTTTCCTCGATCTTTATGTTTCTAATCATTCTAAACTGATATCGGTGAATGAATCCAGTTGAAAACATATTTCTATTCGTTTCTCAAAAGTTGAAAGTTTCAGCTTAGAGAACGGATTTGGATCCCGAATTTTTGCATGTTTTGGATTTAAAGGTTTGTTTAATCGTCATATTGGATCAATTTGGTAATGATTTTGGGTTTGATTCGGTAACCGGAACAATCTGCTAATTAATTTTTGAAAATCCCGAATGTAGGCATGAAGCCCCGGATATGGAGAGGAGCGAGTTTTTCACGCCCAAGGTCGCCTAATCCTTCGCCTCCACAGAGGAGGAGACATTTAATGCAAGCCCATAGATCACCTTCTCCACCCCCGACAAAATTTATTCACTAGAGGATTCACCGATGGATTTTCCGCCATCATCACCACCTATTATACCACTAGTGGCACCCGACCCACAGGATGAGCCGACGATGTTGGTTTCTCAGTTACCAGTGCCACCCATGGCAGATGTGGGTGAAATGTTAAAAAAAGTATTAAAGAAGGTATTCCAGTAGAAACGAGTGTATTCTGCAATAGCTTTAGAGAGGCTGCAATCGGTGCTAGATTGGACTATTTGTGATTTACGAGAGCGATGATTGTTACCGTGTAGAGAGTGATTATGATATAGAGTCAGATCCTGAAGAGTGTATTGAAATAGATGTCTTACCTAAGGATGGAGATATTGGGAGAGAGAATTTGATTAGAGAGGTGAGTACAAATAGAGGTGCTACAAGCAGAATGTGGAAAAGACTCACACCGAGTACGTTTGCAATGTACGAAATGCAATTAGAGTTGAAGTTTTATTCACAACGAATGAACGAGTTATTGATTGCACCCGGGAAGGAAATCCTAAGTCAACTAGGATTGAAGAGATTAGAACTCTCGGCCGGATGGAAGGTGTATTCTAGGTTGGTTCAGAAATTTTATGAAAAGATGTGGATTGAGGGACAACCAGGGGGTGAGGTAATAAAAGCTCAAGTGATTGACAGTAATGATCCTATAGAGATAAGTAAGAGATTGATTGCCAAGGCATGGAAGATCCCTGATGAATGTCCGACTCATTTGAAGGACAAGTTTAAAGAAATCCCGTAAAAAATGGCACATACAGATGAGGAGATGAATACAGAGATATGTGCCATGCATGTTCCTAAAGCAGGAGAAGTGAGTTGTGAAACTATTTTGTTAAAGAAGGAACTACTGTATTTGGATTGTGTGCTTGCTGCTTAAGTACGTCAGAACCATAGGACAAGTTGGAGAGGATACTCGTATATCAAGTTGTTATATGCCATGACTAAGGGTTATTAGGTCTCGATTCCGACAGTGATATTTGTTAATATTCTGATGGTCAATAGGATTTTACGTGGAAAATTGTCAGGAAGGGATGTGATGGAGTACTATCTCGCATACCAATTTTTGATATCAAAGATCATTGAGCAATAGTTGGGTGAGCGATTGGAAGAGATGGGTGAAGTACGTTGGAAATTCACAAAGGAATACCCGGAAGAGGATTTTGTTTGATTGGAGAAGACAACTGATCTTCATAGGGTTTTAGGACAAATTCCACGTGTTAAGGGAGATTAGAAGGAGGACTTGGAAAAAGGACTAGGATGTAGGATTAGGATTTTATTTTGTGTTAGTAGATAGGTTGCAATTTAAATTTATAGAGGCTGTAGTCCCTTAAGGACAAGCCTTTACAATTTCAATTTTTAGAGACGGTAGACCCATAAGGCCACGTCTTTAGAATTTAAATTTATAGAGATTGTAGACCCTTAAGGCCAAATCTTTGTTATTTAATTTTTAATAAAATTCTTCATTCCTTGAACAATGTGATTTTTCAGATATTTTTTATGCAATTTATTTTCCCTTGCTATGATATTGGGTATGTGTGTTTTGTTGAGCATACCTACAGGTGATCCAAATCAAGTTTGGGGGATGAGATCAATTGTTTTATTTGGAAATTTCGGAATCGCACTTCAAGGGTAACTGTATTCTTTCTCTTGTTTTATGAACCATGGGGATATGGTTTATTTCAAGTTTGGGGGAGAGGGTATAGTTTAGGAATGAAATTTTTAAAAAAGAAATTGAAAAAAATTAAAAATTTTGGAATGAATTTTTTTTTTCACGCATGATTGCTTTGCATTACAAGTTGACTAAGTTTGTGTATATGATGCATGAGTATTATATGTTGTGATATTCCCGTTCATGAGAGTAATGATTAGATCGTGCTGAGTGAAGTGATGTGGTTTTACATGGGTGAGTGGATTAGTAAAATTGAAACAAAAAAGGATGACCTTAACCTATATGCATAAGCACACATTCACTATGGGAAAAAATAGTTAATCCCCTAAATATAGATTAGGTAGACTAAATATTGTCCATTCTAAGCCCCTATCTTGCATTTGTTTTGTCGTTAGATTATGTTATTTGGTATTTTTATGCCGTTTATGTATTTAAGCGTGTTTTAGGTGAATCAACAAGAGAAGTGCTCATTTCTATTCACAAAAAGAGTTAAAGAGGTGTTTTCAAGAGAAAACTGTCTCCCGGAGGGCGGAAACGTCATTTTTTCTAACTGCAACTTCAAGAATCATTCTAATGGAGTCAAGGGGGTTTAAACGGTGCAACTACTAAGAAAAGTGGTTTTCATGAAAAATACTATGGACCACTTACGACCTCAGTAGCTAAAAGTGGCTAGAAAAGGTTATTTTGACGGACTACCTACAAACCTTGAAAATAGGGCTACGCGTTAATCGTAGGCCAGGCTACGCGCCACGCATAGCCTGGGCCTATGCACCATGCGTAGGGTATCTACGGGCCATGCGTATTTGTCTACATATTTTAATGTTGCAAAATCCCAATTTTGCCCCGACTTATTCTCCCTTGTGGCAACTACGACTTGATACCTCAATGCACATGAATATACACATATATACATCAAAATATAGGGTTTTGATCAGTTTGTGTATAAAATTACCAAAAAATGGAAACCATTAGAGTTTCCCTCGGCCTCTACTTATAAATACCAAGCTTTACATCAGTTTAAGGGGGCTTTTTCACACGTTGAAATTTCAGAGCAGCCTCTGAAGTTATATATCATTTGAAGAGGAGACGCAATAGAAGACCGAGAGATCCGGAGAAGACAACCATGGTGGCTGATTCTACATGAACAGTGCAGTCTCTTCCAACCATGAGCGGCTAAACCGGTATCTAGGGTTTTCTAGCAAAACCAAGTAATGTAGCTTTTAATATTTGTTTTCAATTGTAATGAAGGGGAAGTTGAGACTATACCATGATGATTATTGTAGATGAGTAAACGGATTTATTCTTGACATAAGTTTGTATATTTATTCAGAAATTGCTGTCTTAGATTGAATGAGTATACTTCTTACACAATCATGATTATTCTAAAGAAATTATGATTTTCTACAATAATGGTTCTTAACATTTGAGACCCTAGGTTTACATAGGTCATGCCTCGGTGAGGTATCATAGACATGATTTAGTTTAATTTCATATTTTAGGAGTAGTTTAAACTAACGTAAGTAGCATGCACTAGATACACTATATCCAGAGATGGGTTATAGCGAACCCGGTTGATGGTATCCTTTTTGGGAATGTATTCGACTATTTGTGGTACATTCTGATTCATGGGAATTGATTGCCCTTCTTATAATTGAGTAAATTGAAAGTTATATTAAGCGATTAGGGGTGGAGGGATGAAAACCCTAGTTTTTTCTCTCCCTCTTCAATCACAACTATTATTTAAATTCTGTTTTAGTTAATTTAGTTTGTATGTCTAAAAATCAAATCAAACACGTTTTCAAATATAATTCAATATTTTTAAATTGCTAAAGTAAATAACCAAGTCCTTTTGGGTTCGACATTCCCTATCACAAGTCGTTTTTATACTACAATTGAGTCGTGCGCTAGCAATAGGTAAAACCTAGACTTTCTTATGGGTGTGTTTTTAACACATATTTTTAGCCACCCTGGGCGGACATCACACGGTAATGAGGTATAATTCGATGTTTATTATGGTTTGATTTTGGAGTTGCAAATTGTCCCCCTTAGCGTTAAGAAATGACAAATGTTACCCAAATCAATTAAGGTTTTAGAGCCCAAGAGTTGATCTAGTGGAACATGGGTGTAATAATTGTATAATTGAATTATGAATAGATTGCTCGAGGTCAAGATATTATTAATTGAGGTTTTGAATTAGGATCTGATATATTATCGTTATCGACTTGTAATCTGGATGGTATGATTGATGAGGTGTAGGGTTAGTTATCCTTTAAGCTACCGTGATTAATACAGTATGTCGAGTTCATGTGTGATTACCATAATCATAGAAGTGATGACGACAATTGTGAGAGCGGTTTAGTTTTATCTTGAGGCGTGAATTTGGGATCTTGAAGCGTATTAATGTGTTCGTGTACCGTTTAGCCTTGTCTTTGGAGTTGTCTGACGTTTATAATGTTTTCCATACCTTGATGCTATGCAATTACAAGCCAGATTCTTCTCACATCTTGAACTGGGTTAATGTCGATGTTGCTGACAACGTCTTGTACAAGGACTGACATGTGAGGATTCTGGACACGCGAGAGGAGGTTTTCCGAGGAAAAACCCTTCGACTAATCAAGGTCTTGTGGCACTATCATGCCGTTGATGAGCCTACTTGGGAGCGTGAGCGCGAGGTTTGGGAGAAGTACCCCAACTTGTTTTCTTCCTAGGTATGTCATCATTTCGGGACGAAATCTCTTAAGGTGGGGCGGTTGTAACGTTCAGTAATTTTTCAATATTTTACGAGTAAAGTTTTTGCGAATTTATTTTCTTTATTATTGAATTAAATGCTCAATGTGATATAAATTATTGGTATATGTGTTATATGTTTGAGTTGTACCATTGGAACTTTTTTCGGAATTGTCTTTAAATAATTTTGAAAGTTTTGAACTATCTGATAATCCGGGACACTAGAAAAAGCGTATGGTTGAAGTAGGTCCCGTAAGCGTCCAATTTCAATTCCGAAAATTTTCCCATCTTTATATTTAAAATAAGGAATTTAGAAATTTATTTCGGAATTTTTACACTTACGGATATTTTTGAAATTGCTTGCAAAGTTTGTTAGTAAAGTTGGATAGTGGATTTTCCTAGAATATGCTTAAATGTTCTCCTACTAACCAAGATATAAGAGCATGTGATCGGTTCCAAATGTGTGAAAATAATAGTGTTAAAAATAAGAAATTAACATGATATAGTTTTAACCTCTCAATCGCAAGTACACGAGTAGTTTATAGTATAGTTGGTAGAGAGGGTATCGAATCACAAAGATCAAAATTGTATTTCAAATAATTATAAAGTAGAAAATTTAATTATATTTATAAAAGTTGTTTGATTGATTTGTTTGATTAAACTACTAAACATAAAAAAAATAAAGATAAATATTTTTTGTTTCACTCAAGATAAACAAGTCAAGGTTGAATTCCAACTCCACCACTAGCCTTATAACATAGTCCTTTAATTATATTATTGCAAGAGGGTGGTACAACTCATATGAATCAGACTAGTAACGCTACAAGCAATTGCCTAGTCCCAAAAAGGATGCAATTGGTTCGTATCCGATACAATCCATCTTCGATTAGTATGATTGTTGTATGCATCTATATTACAACTACTCCTAAAACATGAAATTAAAAAACACGCTAACAATCATCTTCTCTAGGCATGGACCGTGTAAACCTAAGACTTTATCATGCAAAATAAGTACCATTATGTAGAAACTGTTATTAAATCACGGAATTTCTTGCCCCGTTGATAAATACAGTTCTTCAAGATAAATCATTAATTCAGCCTTAGCTTAAGTAAAGAATTAATAAATAAATCTTATTTAAGTGGTCTTGTTCGTTTTCTCACTACATAATCATCATATGAGTGCCCTTCAACAAATTCCCCTCTTTGTAATAAAAATAAATAAAATACTACATTACTCGGCTAGGGTTTCGTTGGAAATCTTAGATACCAACGAGCCGCTCATGGAAATGGGAGACTCCATTGTTGATGAATCCACCGCCTTCATGATTGGATGACTGGTTCTTGAGTTCTTGAGGAAGGGAGCCTCTCTCCCTAGAGAGATACTTTTATTGTATTCTATATTCTGTATTGAAAGAATGAAAGATATCTTTCTTTATGAATTCCACCTGTATTTATAGACAAAAGTTGGTGCATATATGGCATGTATTTGCTTGTATTCCAAGAGGACTTGGGACTAAGTAATGGCACTGAATGGACGATTATGTCCCCAGATATACTTGTACACAAAGTCTATATTCGCACAGATTCCAAGGCGGCGACGACTGATCGATCGTAGGTTCCATCGATCAATCAGTGGCTCCTAAAATTTAATATTTATTTATTTTGCAAAATTGTGCTTCAACCACTTTTACTCTACTTTACTGACTTGTACCTTGTTGATTTGAGTGCAAATATCTTCTAAGTGTTACTCTGAATTCCGCATAATTGTTAAAAACCCCAAATTAATACATTTTTGCATTAAGGCCCTAAAAACACACTTAACACACAACTCTCATAAAAATGCCAAATTAATAGAATAAAGAGACTAACAAGAGGTAAATAAACGCCTAGAATACCAACCATTCTGGTCTCATCAACATGGCCTAATGGTAATTAAAATTAATTTCCATGGGTAGCTTGGCGTAAAGGAAAGAGTGGAATGTCACATTTACCCTTCTATTCTCTTCTTCACCCAATAAAGTCAAGGGCTAAGACTTGTCTTTATGGCTTGATATTTTTGGTGGAATTTGCTAGAAAGGGTGAGATGTCACAATCCTAGAGCACCCATCTATTCCTACTTCCTCCAAACTCAATATTAGCTGATGGGTGTAAACTATGATTAAAAATATTGATTAAGAATAGACATTTATGATGATATAGTTTTATCTATCACAAGTGCACAAATCGTATTGTAGTACAGTTCGACTTAAGAAAGGGAATATCGATGCCATAGAGACTTGGATTTATTCACTCTATTAATCTAAAAGTACTGAATTATGGTTTTAAAAAAGTGTTTGTTTGGTTTGAAATCTATAATGTAAGAAAACTAACTAAAAACAAGAATTAAATTGTGTTTGTGATGTAGAGTAGAGAAAAACTAGGATTTTCATACTCCACCACTAACCGAATAATATAGCTATCTACTTGATCAATTCTAAGAGGGCGATCCATAACCTGTGTATCATATTATATCGTAAATAGTCAAATATATCCCAAAAAGATACCGTCAACCAAATTCGGTACAATTCATCTCTAGACAGAGTATGATTAGTACATGTTATCCACTTTAGTCTAATCTACTCTTACAACATGAAATTAAACTAAAGCATGTCTATATCACCTCGCCGAGGCATGACCTGTGTAAATCTAGGGTTTCGGGTGTTAAACACCATTGTGTAAAAATTCATGATATGCTAGAGAACATCAGATAAACATGATTGATTGAGATAATGAATTCATTCATTCTAAGTCGGTCTCTGATTTACATAATCATCACGGGTGTGGTCTTCAGTTTTCCCTCGTTATAATTGAAAGAAATAAGTACACTACATTACTTGGCTAAAGTTTTGCTAGAAAACCATATAAAAACCCTAGATACCGGTTTTGGTATCTATGGTGGTGGGAGACTACATCGTTGATATAGAAATACCCTCCATGATCGTCTGTTTCGGATATCTAGGTCTTGAATGTCTCCCTTCTTCAAAACATGTAAATTTCTAGAGATAGTGCTCTGAAAATTATGTATTTAGAAGCTCCTTAGATTTGAATCAAACCTTTGTATTTATTGAAGAAGTTGAGAAGAGTCATGTTTGAAATAGACTTGTCCCACTTGGAGTAGGATTCCTCTTTGATATGTTTCTCCTCATTTCTGAGCCAAAACCCTTTAATCTGATCTAAATATACATTATACACGTGCTTAGAGGTGTTGGAGTCGAAGATAAGTCAAAAAGAAGTTGAATCAGATCGGGACTTAAAAACCCGGCTATCTCCTACGCATGGCCCTACACAGATGCGTAGGGTTTCCTATGCTAGAGTGTAGCTTGGCCTAGGCTTGAGTGTAGGTCTTGTGCATACCTCCCCAACCATGTGCGTAGCTCATGTATAGAAATGATGATTCCAGACACTTTTTGCTTGCTGTCTACGTAGATATGTATAGGAAAATCATGAAAATCAAAATTTCCAATTCTTCTTCCATTTGAGCCCCCTTCACTCCATTAGTATGTTTTCCAAAGTTTCGGCTTCGAGCAATGTTAATTTTGCCCTCCGTGAGACATTTTTTGCTTGAAAACTCTTATTTTTCTCTTTTTTCGGGTAAACACAAGCACATCATTGGTTAATTCACAAAAGTTAGCTCATTTTATTCATTAAGATATTGAAACACACTTAGATATGCAAACCACATAAAAACACCAAGTAACGGAATGATAAGACGTAAGAATAGTGAGTTAGGGGCATAGAATGGACAACATTCGGGACCTATCACACCCCAAAACTTAAATGTTGCTAGTCCCTTAGCAATGAAATCATAGGAGAACTTTGAAAACACCTTATGATGATTATCTATTCTAATCCCTTGCTTTCGTGAGCGTCGACGATTACATTAAACATGTGCAACAAGCCTTTAAAACCCCTAGGCAATGCCTAGTTGATGAGTGAAGTCTCATGAAGGTTAGCTATACTACCCACAACTTCTCCATCCTTCATTATCATGCATTCATGCATTCACATACTCATTAACTAAACTATGCTACAATATACAAAATAACATGGATACAAATATTCCCACTCACTACCAAATAACAACTATCTCGAGTTAATGTTGAGAATGGTTCCCACTAGAGTAGACAACTTCGTTAATCTCTACTCCCAATCCGGATAACTTCCGTACATAAATGAACCCCCCCTACAACAAATTAATATACTTTTCATATCTCTTCATTGTTTGCTTCTTTTTCTATGTTTTTTACTTCATTTTTTTTCCTTTTTTTCTCTTTTTTCTTTTTTTTCTTTTTTTTCCAACCTATTGGCTTTAGCAAACATTGGGCCAAAGATTCCGAAGCTATACATCTTTAGGGCACCAGGTGATAAAGCACCCCTCAGGCTTAATAATCCAAGCCATCTAGGCTCGACTTACAAAGACTTTCCAATAGTTCACTTTTTTTTTTTTTTTTCGTATATTGTTTCTCTTTTTTTTTCATAGCATTCAAATATTTTTTGAATCAATACTCAAAGATCAACTAATTTAACAGTAGGGGTCATGCGCATGTGCTTATAGGTCAAAATCGTCCTTCTCGATTTTGATTTCACTAATTTATTCACCTATGTACAACCACATCACCTGACTATATCAATCTAATCATTACTCTCATGGGCATGAATATTGCATCACATACTACTCACATATCATAAACATAAATTCAATCAACTTGTAATGCAAAACACTCATGCATGAAAACAAAGAATTTCTCAAATTTTCCCTTTTCTCAATTTTTTTCAACCATTCCCTATAACCAACTATACCTTCCCCCCACACTTAAATTAAACCATTTCCTCATGGTTCACAATCATACTCACGAGAAAGAATATAATTACCTTTGAAGCGCAGTTCCGGAATTTACTTTCTTCATGCTCGTTCTCCACCCCCACGAAAGAATATAGCTACTCTTGAAGCACAGTTCCAAAATTTACTTCCTTCATGCTCATTCTTGCCCCCCCCCCCCCCCCCCCCTCCAACTTGAATCTAGCTACCTGTAGAACTATTTAACAAAACACACATTCCCAATATCATAGCAAGGGATAGGGATGGCAATAAAACCCGCCCCGCCCTATTTATACCGGGTTTAGGGCCTCAATTAAGCCAAGTGGGGCGGGTATAGGGCAAAAACAAATCCCCAATTATAATCGGGGTAGGTATGGGGATCCCCTACCCCGCCCCGAACCTGCCCCGAATAGCTACCCCGCCCCATTTAGTAGGTTATTTACTAAAGTAACCCTATATATCTTACATATTACAACATAGCCCATATATATTATGTTAAGACTCTCACAAACCCTAAGTCCCTCTAACACGCCGTTCTCACAAACTCTTTCACAACTCCTCAAAGCTATGCGATCTGGACACTCAGCCCCAAATTTCTTTGCGATCTCGTCACTCAGCTTCATGAATTAGATGATGTGCTTGTCTGAGTCGGGTATCTTTGTCTCAAAATAAGTTTCTCTCGGTAATCGTCAAACCCTAACCCTATTTTTCGTTATTTCTTCTTGTGATTTGTCCTTAATATTGTGTTCTCTGCGACTTTGTTCTCAGATTCTCTTGATTTACTATATGAAAATTTTATATATGTATATATATTCTGATTTTATGTATATGATTGTGATATATGTATACACACGCGCACAGTGACATGTATGTTGTAGCAAGTAGTAATGGATCAAATTGTAGATTAAATTGGTCCCTCTATATGATGATAAAATTTGTTAATATCAGCAAGTATCAATTAATTCTGGTATTTGTTTTTCCTTGGGGTTTTCCTTGTTTGATTATATAACTCAAAATTCCCCTAGTGTGTTTTGTTTACTGAATTTTTTATGTGCAATTTTGTTGTAGATATTACAAAATTGAAAGATGTCAAAGAAAGAATCAAATAGTCCAAATGTAGTTATAGAGCCTACAAATAATATTGCATCTCCTGCTACCTCTGAGGCTCCCACTTCAGATCCTAACCATGAAATTCCTAAATCTAGTGATGAGCCAACTAGTGGTCCAACTGTTATCGAAAGATATAACAGAGAATGGAATAGTGTAAGGCGTGTGCTATCATTGTAGAGAGAAATTGAAAGCACCTAGTAGTTATGGAACTAAGAGCTTGATTGATCATCTAAATAGGTGTCTGAGATTAAAGAGGGATAGTAGTAGTTTGAGACAATCGGTTTTTCAAAGGACATATAAAAGAAATGAGGAGGAGACACTTGAAGGATAAGTTTCATATCGTAAACATGTGTTTGATCAAATTATCTCAAGACATGAGCTTGCATTTATGATAATAGTGCACGAGTAACCTCTTTCTATGGTTAACCATTGTCATTTTTTAAAATTCGTCAATAGCCTTCAACCGTTGTTTAAGATGGTTTCTCGAAATACAATCAAAAGTGATATCTTAAAGATCTATAAGACGGAAAAGGCTAAAATATGTGGGTTTTTGAAGGATATTAATGGTAGAGTCGCTCTCACTTCGGATATGTAGACTTGTAATCATTCAAGGAAGGGTTTCATGGCAGTAATGACTCATTTCATTGATGATTCGTGGAAACTGCGAAGAAGACTTTTGAGGCATGAAATTTTATTTTGAATTCCTTTTAAATTTTCTTTTCAATTTCTATTCTAAAATTTTCTTAAGTATTTATATGATATGCTTGATAGACAGTATTATTTACATGATAGCATTATTTTTTTGTTTGAGAGATTGTTTGAACCTTTCAATTTTTTAAATGTATTTTGGCATAATTAAGTTCTGATAGACATTAGTATTTACATGATATACATGATAGACAATAGAAATGAGGCCTTGTTCCATAATTAAGTTCTGTTTTTTAAATGTTTTTTGGCATAATCAAGTCTGGACCATATAATTCAAGTCACTAATCTAACATTTAGCTTCAAGTCTGGACCATATAATTCAAGTCTGGACCATTCAGCTTGTTATTTCTTTCTACATACTAATGAGAATAGTCTATTATTTCTAAGTTTGATAATCACCAAACTGTTTATCAAACTGAAAAAAAATTCTTAGTTGTCTGGAAACACTCATGCTGGAATAGTGCAAAAATGATTAGCTTGTTATTTCTTTCTGCATACTAATGAGAATAGTCTATTGTTTCCAGTAAGTTCGATAATCACCAAACTATTTTTGAAACTGATTTTTAATATGTTATAGGTTCACATATGTTCCTGCTCCACATAATAAGGAAGTTTTAACTGATGTACTACTTGATACCATGTTGGATTGGAACATTAATAGAAAATTATCCACGATTACATTAGATAATTGTTCTGTTAATGATGCCTTGATAGAGAATATCATTGACAAGGTTGATTTGAGTTCACTCTTACTAGATGGGAGAATAGTTCATATGATATGTTGTGCTCATATTTTGAATTTGATTGTGAAAGACGGGCTAGAAATAATAGGGGATTCAATTGAAAGAATACGCAATAGCGTTTATTTTTGGACCGCAAGCCCGAGTAGAATTGAAAAGTTTGAAGAAACGGCTCGTCAATTAAAAATTTCATGTACCAAAAAGTTGGCAATGGATTGCAAAACTCGTTGGAACTTTACATATCTTATGCTTGTAACTGCTTTAGAATATAAAGATGTGTTCCCACGGTTGAAGCAATGTGAGAAACTAAAATTTACATTGCCAACCAATGATGATTGGGAAATGGGAAAATAAATTTTTGACAAGTTGGAGTTGTTTTACTGTACCATGGAGTTATTTCTTGGGACACAATATCCTACGTCCAATTTATTGTTTACCGCTATTTCTGAAATTAGAGTTGCATTGTATAATTGGCTTAATGACCAAAATTTATCATTCATGAGATGGCACGCAACATGTTGGCAAAATATGTGAAATATTGGGATGTTTGTCATGAGACATTGGTAGTGGTGGTAGTGTTAGATCCATAATATAAGATGCAACTGGTTGAATTCTTTTGTCCTGAAATCTATGGAGCTGAATGGAGGGTGGAAGCTCAAAAATTGCAAGAAAGTTGTGTTAATCTATTTTCTGAGTATTCAAGAAAGTCCAAAAAAGCTAGAAATGATGCAAGTGTTTCATCTTCTATTCTTACTAGTGTGAGTGATGTTACGGGGGGTGTGCTGAAGTATAAGTCAAATTTTGATGCATATCTTAACAAAACTGCATCTAAAGATGGGGAGAACACCGAGCTTGACTTATACTTGGAAGAGAAATTGTTGCCTTAGACGGATGATTTTGATATTTTGGGCTGGTGGAAGACTGTAGGGGTGAAATATCCTATCTTACAAAAGATGGCTCGAGTTATATTAGCGATTCCCTTGTCCACCATTGCCTCAGAGTCTGCTTTCAGTACTGGTGGTAGAGTTGTTAGTCCACATCGTAGCATACTTCATCCAACTACGTTGGAGGCTTTGATGTGTTCCCAAAGTTGGCTTTTGGCCGAAGAACATGGTAATTGTTGGTTTACTTTTTTCTCATTTCTTTTTAATGCCATGACTTATTGTTTAAAAACTTTTATGTTCTTGATTTATAGGAAGTCCATATGAGATTAATACAACAAATGATAATATATTTTGTGATTGTGATGATGATGACAATTCTATAATGTCCGAGGTTCTTGAATAAATGTATAATACATGTTTTATTAGTTTTATTTGGTAATGATTTCAATTTTTTTACTTTTTGATAATATATTTCTATTTTATTTGGCAAAGTTTTTAGAACTCTCAAGTGCCATGAGTATGCATTTGTTGTGAGTGGTATCCATTGGAAACAAGTTGCCCAAAAAATAGGTGGGTTACTGTCTTTATATCTGCTTATATGTTATTGTCCAAAATTTATGCATTCCTAAAATATTCTGTATATGCTTACAGCAACCTTGCGTATATACAAACATCATTTGCATGCTTCATCAGACTGTAAATGTCACTTTAGAAGCTTCTCACTAGCTTCTTTGATTGATATATTCTTTGGGGATCTGTGTTCATGAACTTCTAATTTTTCTTCTGTTCTATTTTTAGTTCTAGTTTTTTTTCTTGTTTATCGTTATTTAAATTCCACAGTTGCCTCAGAACAAGTCTAACAACTATATGCTTGATTATGGCAAATTTAAACTTGAACTGGTGTTTCTAAAACAACTGAACTGACATGGACAAATTATATGGCTTTCAGGTGGAACAAAAAACAATCAAATTGGACCGTTGAGCCTTTTGGGGCTTGTTTATTTTATTGGCGGGAAATTGGAGCAATATTTTTAATTTTAAAAAAATTTATTTGATGTTTAAGACTGGTAACAATGTTGTTTATTTTGTTGGTTGGAACCATGTTGTTTTAATTTGGTGACTTGTTTATTTGAATATTTTTTTATGTTCCATATTTATTAGAAGTAATTTATGAGTGTTAATGTGAGTAAGCTTCTGACCAATGAATATAGTATGATCATCCTCTTATTGAATTTATTTTCTTTTTCGATAATGCCTTCCTCACACGATATATATTTTTTTGTATAAAAAAGTAAATTTTTTTTTATATATAACCGGACACAGGGCGAGGTGAGGCGGGGGCGAGGGCGGGGCATGGGGCGGGGCGGGGTGAAAAATAAAAAAAAATTATCGGGGGCGAGGCGGGGGCAGGGTGTCAAAATTAAACCGGGTTGGGGGATGGGGAAGGTGATCGCCTCCCCGCCTCGCCCCATTGTCATTCCAAGCAAGGGAAGAAGAAATACAATCATCGCTTTCTAGAAATTATTAATATAGCACAAGCAATGAAATAGACAATGATTTGGCCTTAAGGGCCTACAATCCTACGTAATTGAAAATTGAAAATTACTCTACGGAATTAAAAACATATCCTAAATCTAATCCTAAACCTACAAATCCTATTCCAACGACTACTCTGAACTATTATTTGCTCCTACGGATCCTTATTCATTTCTTCTAGCCACGTCTAAGAGAGGCCATAAGAGTTGCCTCTATTTCGAGCCTTTAAAATTCTGCTTCTTGGAAGTAATGCGTGAATGACAAACACACCTCATTCGTCTCTTTCAATCGATAACCCAATTGTACCTCGAGGATCCTTGATATCAACATTGGATATGGAAGGTGATAGTTCATCTCATGTCAACCTTCTTGCACTCCAATCATAATCCTTTGCACCAATAACATGTTACCCATTATCAACTCTGGTATCGGTACCCAATAACCCTTTAGAATGCAATATAGTACTTTATCATCGTGTACCCTCTCCACTTTGAACGGTTGTTTTGACACACTTGTGATGTGATAACACAATCCAAGTATAATAAATCCGGGTTTAGATGGTACCTTTCCACTAATGTGTCCTTTGGGGCCGGGATGTGTATATCACATATCTCACATATCATATCCGCCTTCATGAGTGACCATTCCGATATGACCGTCTTATATTTAGCGCAAAGGTGTTCCGGATATCCTTATGGTATCTTCCAAATTTGAGCAATAACTTCCTCATTCACCACTATCGGCTCACTCCAATTATTTATCCGAACTTGAAAAAACTTTTATCCCCTTGTTTATTCTATGCTCATCTTCTCAAAAAAACGTCGAACCACATTTGGGTGTACTCTCAACCGCGCCAGACTCTCCAAATTTATCAATCTTCTCTCTCATAGGAGTTGTACCTCTAGTGCTATCAATGGACTTTTCATCATCTCTAAGAGAAAAATAAGCTCATATTGAACTCGAGACTCCACAAAAGTAGGAGGTATTGGATAAATTGGTGGTGACGGTGGTGCAACCGAAGCTTGTATATTTACGCTCTTCTCATCCAAGTACCCATTCTTCCTTCTAGTATCAACTATCTCCGAAACGGCATCATTTTCAAAAATTTCCTATGGATCAGATTCGATCTCGTACTCACTTTCCATCTCATGCACACTCTCACCGGGAAAAGGAGAAGAAGAAGAAAAAAATGACATCTTTCCACACTTTTTCTCTCAAGCTCTAGTATTGAATTATGAGAATTATGAGCCCTCAAAGGTTATATTTATAGATGAATGATTCATATTTGAAAAGAAAAAGGAAGTGGAATCATTGCTGTAGTTTTTTAGAGTGGAGTTAAACATTAATCCAACTTTGACACGTATTTGGACTCCATCTCCTACTTGGACTAGGATTTATATCTAAATTTCTATTTAAACTCTTAAAATTTCAAAAAATTACACCTAACTAATCCTAGCAATGTACAAATATAACCCCATCTACAAAACCCCTCCTTTTGGGTATATTTTTAATTTTTTTGGAAATTCACGTAGATCCCTACGCACATGCGTATGGCCATGCGTAGCTCTCCTATGCACAAAGGTATGCATAAGTGTATCCCTCATGCATAGGTAGCATATGGTGAAAAAGAATCCTTCTTTGTTTTTGGCTTTTCCGCTACATGCTCCAATATCACCCTTCATTACGCATACACACTCCCCCAAACTCAAACACACACATGTCTTCATTGTGTGATCCCGAAGCTCAATTGAACCTTAAAACTCACATCGCAATCAATACATGCATCATCATAGTTGTAGAAATGTAAAACACGAGTAACACCATCATATGAATAGGAAAACATATAGTTTTATATAACTGAAAGCAAAACATCACTTATAGATCAATTGTTTAGGCGGTACACATAATATCGAACTATAAAACCCTGTTTGACAATTCCTCGCTAATGTCAATAAACGAAAAATACATCTAAATAGTTCAACTAAAACAAAACTACACTACCGGTTATCCTTTGGCAGTGGTGGTGGCGGCAAGTCAAGTCCAGTAAGAAACATCAGCTCACGCATGATGCCAAGCATCTCTCTCTGACCTTGTCAAAGCTGTTTAATCTCATCACGGCTCTGGCGCACCTCCTCTCTACCCATACGTCACCCTAGCAAACCGCGATGACAATAACATTATGACTCAATCTTAACTCTATTGAAATAAGCTATAAACTACAAACCTAGGTTCAAAAATTAACTTTCATCCCCTACTACCAATGTTTAATGTAGTTGGCATGACGTTGCCACTTCTTACTATCCGGGATCATGCTCGTGTGTTGGATTAGTCAAATAGACCGATCCCACAACACCCACAACTGGATGGACGTGAACACAATACTTAAGCCTCTGACCATTCACTGTAAATATTTTTCCCGTGTCTGGATCATCAAGTTCTACTGCTCCATGGGGGTAAACCTTTGTAACTTCATACGATCCATCCCATTTCGACTGAAGCTTCCCAGGAAACAACTTTAATCTCGTATTAAACAGCCAAAATTTATGACCTAGCTTAAAGTAATTTTTCGAAATATGTCTATCATGAAATGCCTTAGTCCGAGGCTTTTAAATCAAAGAATTCTCATATGCATTATTACTCAACTCCTCAACCTCCGTAAGTTAAAGTTTTCATTGAGCGCTAGATCTTTTTAGATCGAAGTACAATGGCCGAACTGCCCGATATGGTCTATGCTCTAGCTCAACAGGGAGGTGACATGCCTTACCGCAAACAAGCCAATTCGGGGCTATACCTCTCAGAGTCTTAAACGTAGTCCTATAAGCCCACAGTGCGTCATTTGCCACTAAGGCAAATCCTTCAAATCTATGCGCACTATCTTCCCCAAATATTTTTCACTTCCTTATTAGAAATTTCAACTTGTCCACTCGTCTGGAAGTGATATGGTGTACCAATCTTATGAGTGACACCGTACTTGTGACATATATAACTGAGAAATCGGTTATCAAAATGTTTTCCGCCGTCACTGATTATTACACGTGGTATACCAAATCTTGACAAGATATTCAACTGTACAAACTCCAACACCGCCTTATGGTCAGCATGCGGAGTAGCTACAACTTCTACCCATTTTAAAACATAGTCAACCACCACAAGGATGTACTCTTTATTGTCTGCTTTCAGAAATGGTCCCATGAAGTCTATACCCCATTCGTAAAATAGTTCAACTACTAGAATTGGGGTCAATAGAACCATATCATGTTGACAAATGGATCCCAACTTCTGACATCGCATACACACTTTACAATATTCAAATGCATCTTTGAAAATGGTAAGCCAATAAAACCCACTCTGCAGCACCTTGTAAGTTGTCTTCTGAGCTCCAAAATGACCTCCACATTCTAGCGTGTGACAAAATCACAAGATACTCTGCATTTCACTTTCGGGAACACACTTTCTAATAATATGATCAGGGAAATATTTGTACAATCGCGGATTATCCCAAATATAAAATTTAACTTGACTGAAGAATCGATATCTGCCTTACTTAAACCAACCTTTTAGAATTTGATTAGTGGCTTAATAATTGACAATATCAGCATACCATGGTATTTGTTCCACGATAGTCACACTTAACAGATTTTCATCTGGGAATGAATCCTTAAGAGTAGTAATCTCCTTTGTAGTTTCCACAATGATCCTTGATAAATGGTCTACAACCACATTCTCCGAACCCTTTTTGTCCTTTATTTCCAAATCGAATTCTTGTATCGACAAGATCCATCCAATAAGTCTAGGTTTGGAGTTTTTCTTTGTTAGCAAGTGTCATAATGCTGCATGATCCAAATAAACAACTTCCTTGGTTCCTAACAAGTATGATCTAAACTTATCCAAGGTAAACACTACTACTAGCAAATTTTTCTCTGTTGTTGTGTAGTTCATCTACACATCATTCAGAGTTTTACTATAATAATACACCGTATATGGAAACCTGTCCCTTCTCTATCCCAATACCGATCCTATGGTATAATCCGAAGCATCACACATCAGCTCAAAAGGTAGAGACCAATCTGGTGGTTGCATGATTGGAGCTATAGAGAGTTGTGTATATAGCTTCTTAAAAGCACGAAGACACTCTTCATTAAAGACAAAGGTCGCATCTTTAGCTCATAAGTTGCGTAATGGTTGGGCTATTTTACTAAAATCCTTAATAAATCGCCCATAAAACCTAGCATTGCCCAAAAATGATCTTATATGTTTGACTGATGTGGGAGGAGGCAAATGTGAAATAAGTTCAACTTTCGCCTTATCTACCTCAATCCCCCTCTTTGATATTAGGTGGCCAAGTATTATACCCTTTTGAACCATGAAATGGCTCTTCTCCCAACTCAGAATTAAATTTGTCTCTTTACACCTCTTGAGAACCAATGTAATATGTTTCAAACAATCCTCAAAGGTTGCCCAAAAGATCAAGAAATTATCCACGAACACTTCTAGGAATTTCTCCACCATGTCAGAGAATATTAACATCATACACCTTTGGAATGTAGCTAACGCATTACACAAGCCGAAAGGTATTCTTCAGTACGCAAACATACCATACGGGCATGTGAAAGTGGTTTTCTCCTAATTTGTAGGACCAATCGCCACTTGGTTGTAACTAAAATATCCATCCAAAAAGCAATATAGCTCTGTCTGGCCAACCTCTATAGGATTTGATCAATAAATGGCAATAAAAAATGATATTTTCTAGTGTGTGAGTTGAGCTTTCTATAGTCAATGCAAACACACCATCCGGTGGTGGTGCACTGAGGGATCAACTGACCTTCAGTGTTAGACACAACTGTGATACCGGATTTTTTTGGTACCACCTGTGTAGGACTCACCCATGGACTATCAGATATGGGGTATATGATACCCGCATCAAGCAACTTCACTACTTCCTTCTTCATCACCTCTTTCATGTTTGGGTTGAGTCTCCATTGCATTTTCCTCGATGGTTTTGCAATATCCTCTAAATGTATGAGATGCATGTAAATTGAGGAATCTATACCTTTCAGATTTGCAACACTCCATCATATTGCCTCTTTATTCTCACTTAAGACCCCAACTAGACTTAATTCATGTTCTTTGGTCAACTTTGATGATATAATTCAGTTGGTGGTGTAATAAAGAGCATGGGAAGCGGCTCATTCGGCACTTTCCATGGTTGGATGTATAAAATAGCCTCTATTGCAGTGGTATCCTCATTATTCAGCCTCATATGCTCATCACCATCCTCAGGTTCATATTCCAACCTCACTCTAGTCATCTAGGACTCCAACTCATCCTTCTTCAAGATCCAAGGTGCAAACTCTTCAACTATCTCATTAATAACATCGATTTGGAAGCAGTCAGTTGACTCAGGGATTTGATGATTAACATAAAAAATATTCATTCTCACCTTCAAGTTCCCAAAAGTTAGATCCATAGCCCCGGTTCTACAATTGATACACGTATTGGCCATGACCAAGAACAGTCTTCCTAATATAACGGGGATATGTTTCTTTGAATTATGGACAGGTTTCGTATCTAGAATTATAAAATATGCCAGAAAGTAGAACTTGTCCACTTGATGACATCCTCTAGAATTCCCCTTGCTTGCTTGATCAACCTGTCTGGCAGTTGAAGCACGACTGAGGTATGACTGAGCTCTCACAACCCTAGCTACTGATAGATCAAATATGGAAGTAAGTTTACAGTCGCACCTAGATCAAGAAGAGCTCTACCAATTTCCTGGTCACTAATGACACAAGGAATAGTAGGAGCACTAGGATCTTTCTTCTTCAGTGGTGTGTTACTTAATAACAATGAAATCATTTGTTCGGTCAATAGGATTTTCTTTGGGACCTTTGATCAACTATGTCTCTTTTGAGTAAAGATATCCTTTAGAAGTTTAGCATAAGCCGGTATTTGGGCAATAATATCTAAGAGAGGTAAGTTGATCTTGACTTGCCGGAATGTTTCCAACATGTCTTTCTCCTTATGCTTACCATACATAGTTGACTCTCTAAGATATTGAGGAAAAAGTGTTACCTCATCATAATTAGCCTTATTTGGCTATTCTGGTATCGTTTGATCTACTTCTTCCTCTTGGGGTTGATCTTTCTGAATTTATTTAGTCACCTTTCACTTGCTCTTCATCTCCTCAAACTGTTACCCAACCCTATTTTCCACACCCAAGAGTTGTAATAGCTTGGACTATTTCATAAGTACCTTCAGCGAATGATCGAAGCTTCATTACTTGTTTATTATTTGGGTTAGCTACCGGCTGACTAGGTAATCTTCCCTCTTCACAACTATTCATCACATTCGCTAGTTTCCCTACATGGGTTTCTATCTTAGCAATGGATTGGGAATGAGAGTTCAGTAGTTGGACAGCCGCCTGAAAATTATTAGACTGATTCTTAAATTCTCTCAAGGCTAGCATCATCTTGTTTTCAAAGCCAGGTGGTTTCGGTGGTGGGGTTTGACTTCTTTAGGGCTGATTTTGTAATTGAAAAGGTTGAATTGCTTGAGAATTAGGCTGAAATGTCCGAGTATTGACTGATTGTTGGTTCTGAGTGAAATTTGGTGGAGGATTTTCACATTCTGAGAATGATATGACAAATTTTGATGATTACACCAACACCAATTGTATGAATTAGAAAAAGGATTATTGTTCGGGTTGGTCCAGGCTGCATTCGCATCAACAACAACTATCTCATTGCCCTGATATTCACATTGGGAAGGGTCAGATCCTATTTCTAAGAATGATATGACAAATGGTTGAGGATTTTCCACATTTTGAGAATGATATGACAAATTTGGATGATTATGCCAACCCAATTGTATGAATTAGAAGAATGATTATTGTTCAGCTTGGTTAAAGTTGCATTCGCATCAGCGACAACTATCTCATTGCCCTGATATTCACATTGGGAAGGGTCAGGTTCTATTGCTAAGACTTTTCTAGGTGCTGACTGACTCAGATTAATGAATTTGTCAAGCTTCTACCCTAATGCAGCTACTTGTGACCTCACATAAACACATCTTTCTACTTTAAAATGACCTTCGGATTTTTTTACTGACTCCTTTTCTAGTACGCATTTCGAACTCATGTTGAAGAGAGTTATCGTTCACATTATCAAACAGCCTCAAGACTTCCTCTACTGGGTTCAGTGTAAACTAACCTCCCATTGCTGCATCTATCAAGTTTGTGTGAACCTCATTAAGTCCAAGATAGAAGTTTCGCACCAAATCCTGATCTACAAATTTGTGATGGAGACATTTCCTCAAAATCTCTTTGAACCTATCCCATACATTGTGGAATAGCTCACTGGGCAACTTTTTAAAATGGGTAATTGCATGTTGTGCCTCATGGGTTCTACTCAACGGATAATATTTGAGAAAAAAAATATGCTTTTAAGTTTTCCTAATTAAGTTTAATCCCCCTATCCAAATTTATATACCATCTTTTAGCTTTCTCTCTTAAGGAAAAAGGGAATAGTCACGCACGCAACACATGAGTGCCTAGATTCTTGATTTTTGCTATCGAGGCCATCTCTATGAATTCATTAACATGTTGGTATGGATCCTCAATCCCGAGTCCATAGAATTTGCGCAACATGTTGATAACACTTGATTTGATCTCATAGTGTGTTACTCCATCTTCTTCTGGAAATTCAGCGTAAGATTCATGACTAGAAGGTGCATAGTACCCCTTCAAGGACATAGCTGGGGCTCGTCATGCATCTGCTTCGCGGTAAGCTATCCTCTCAAAATCCAGCTTCCTTCGAAGCTCTTCTAATCTCTTAGCTTTACGATTCTTATGAAAAGTTATTTTGATCTCAGGATCAAAATGGGCTAATTCAGTGTGGGGATCAAAAGGGGATTACCAATCGTTCTTGCATAAGGCCAAATTTTTTTTCTAAAAATAAAACTAACTACTTGTAAACTATTCTAACTATAGACAGAAAATAAAGCTAAAATTATGTGTAAAATCAAGCTATACTAAAACTCACTAGTGGTCTAACGAAGCAATCTTCACTGCTCCGCTAAGTCCATTTTCTCTTTTTAGTGTACCTATCAATCACAAAAAAAAATCTAACTTTAACTACACTACAATAACTCAATTATATTAAACTACTAAAGATAAGAATAATTCCAAGACCCCAGCAATGGCGCCAAAAACTTGATGGGTGTCAACTAAGGTTAAAAATATTGTTTAAGAACATACCCTTACAACGACTTAGTTTTACCTATCGCAAGTGTACGAATCGTATTGTAGTACAATTCGGATTGAGAAAGGGAATATCGATCCCACAGAGACTTGGATTTATTCACATAGTAATCTAAAAGTACTGAATTATTGTTTGAAAAAGTGTTTGTTTGGTTTGAAATCTCTAATCCAAGGAAACTAATTAAAAGCAAGAATTAAATTGTGTTTGTGATTCAAATTAGATAAAAACTAGGGTTTTCATACTCCACCACTAACCATATAATATAGCTATCTACTTGATCAATTGTAAGTCGGCGATCCATCACCCGTGAATTAGATTATACAATAAATAGTCGAATATATCGCAGAAAAGATATTGTCAACTGGATTCGTTACAACTCATCTCCAGACAGAGTGTGATTAGTGCATGCTATCTACTTTACTCTAATCTACTCCTACAACATGAAATTAAACTAAAGCATGTCTATATCACGTCGCCAAGACATGACCTATGTAAATCTAGGATTTCGGGTGTTAAGCACCATTGTGTAGAAAATTATGATATACTAAAGAAAATAAGATAAACATGATTGATTGAGATAATGAATTCATTCAATCAAATACAAAAATAGAATAAATATAAAACCCCTTATATTAAATAACTACGGTCTCTGATTTACACAATCATCATGGGTATGGTCTTCAGTTTCCCCTCGTTACAATTGAAACAAATAAATACACTACATTACTTGGCTAGGGTTTTGCTACAAAATCCTAGACACCGGTTTAGTTTCTCATGGTGGTGGGAGACTGCATCATTGATGTAGAAACGCCCTCCATGATCGTCTGCTCCAGATCTCTAGGTCTTGAATGACTCCCTCATTTAAAAGATATAAATCTCCAAAGAAAGTGCTCTGGAAATTATGTAATTAAAGCTCTGAAATTATGTGAAGCTAATTCCCCTTTAGGTCTATAGCAGACCTTGGTATTTATATGTAAAGCCGAGGGAAACCCTAACTCGCATTAGACTTCTACTATTGAGAGTAGGATTCCCCTTTTTCGTAATTTCACACCAAATCTGAACCAAAACCTTCAATATAATGTATAATATTTCATATACACGTGCATAATTCATTCAAGTCAAAACGGATCATTTCGGATCAAAATAGGATTTTTTCCCGAATCTGAAATTTTCAGCTTTTTCATGCATGCAAGTAATAGATTGTTGGAAAGATGAGTTCATGCTCTTTATGTTAAGGTCAAGAATCACTCCATTCGGACCTGGTTTGACTGAGATATGGTAGTCCGAAGTTGGCTGTTGTTTTTCCCTTACTGTATGCGCCCAACTTCAGCCTGAAATATCAAAATCTGACTTTTTGCAATTCTCCATATTTTCGAACATCATCATACATCAATATATAAAACATGTTTAATACGTCTCTTGGTTCAAAACTCCATTTCTCTTATCAATTTGAGTGGTAACAAACACAACCTTGGTTAATTCACCAAAGTTAGTTTGTTTTCTTCGTTAAGCTCCTAAAACACAATTGGACATGCAAACCGGATAAAAATACAAAATAATGAAATGTTAAGACATAACAATAGCGAGTTAGGAGCCCAAAATGTACAACATTTGACACCTATCACATGAAAACGAAAAAATTCTCAAATTTTCCATTTTCTTGAAATCTCGTGAATAATCTTTGGTTTTTCTCCAAGATTTGGTCAGTGAAACCTCTTCTTGTGGGTCTTTGTTCAAAAATCTTATCGAATCCATTTTCTTGAAATCTTGTGAATAATCTTGGGTTTTGTCTTTTCCTTTCTTGAAGTTCTTGACAAAAAACATAGTTGAGATGCATAGAGCCACAACTAAGTAGCATGATGTTTGCTGATGATTTGATTCTATTTTCAACTGGTATGTTGATAGCAGTGCAATGTTTAAAAGAAACTTTGGATTGGTTTAGTGAAGTTTCTGGTTTATGTCCTAATAGTGCTAAGAGTATGGTGTTTATGGTTGGGGTGAAAGAGCCTTATACTTCTGCTATTTTGAATCTTCTTCAATTTTAAGTGGGGAATTTGCCTATGAGATATTTGGGAGTGCCATTAATCACAGCTGGGTTAAAGAGGCATAACTATTATGGGTTGATGGAGAGAATTACTGCTAGAATTCAGAGTTGGTCATCTTAGTTCTTATCATTTGCAGGAAGGTTGGAGCTGATCAAGTCAGTTTTGTTTGCTACTTAGATTTATTGGGCCTCGATTTTTGTTATTCCTTAGAATCTCCTTCATGATATCAATGCTTTGATGAGAAAGTTCCTCTAGACATGATAAAAAATGTGCAATGGGGGTTCTAAAGTGGCTTGGAGTGATCTGTGTTGTCCTTTGAAGGAGGGAGGGTTTGGTATTAAGGATGTGGTGGTCTGGAATGAGGCTACAATGTTGAAGCAATTTTGGAAGCTTTGTCAACATCATAATAATTCTATTTAGGTGGATTGGATTAGAATTCATATTATTAGGGAACAGACTTTTTGGAATGTGGAGGTCCCTTATAAGAGCTCATGGACATTAAAGAAGATCTTTCAATTGAGAGATAAATTTAGGGATTATGTGAGGACTGTTATAGGCAATGGAAGATCTACATCTTTGTGTTTTGATCATTGGCTACCTGATGGAGCTTTGACTGTTGGGATTGATGAAGATCTTATCAATGATTCTGGGTTGCATATAGAAGCTAGAGTGAGTGACATTATTGATGCTGATGAATGGAATATTCCTCCTTCTATGGCATGGCTGCATCATAAAATACCAGTTAATATGTACCCCCAGCCTAATCTTGATAAAGTTATATGGGTGCCTTATAATGGTGAGTTCTCCATAAAAGCTATATGGGAAGTGATTAGGAGAAGAAAGGGGTTAGTGCATTGGTTTGGGGTGGTGTGGTTCAAGCAAGTTGTTCCTAACCATGTTTTTCTGCTATGGATAGTTATTTTGGATAGATTAAGGACTCTTAGCTTTCTCCTCTCCATAGGGTTAGTTTCCCAGGCTTCATGTTGCTTCTGCAATTCCATGATTGAGGATAGAGACCATCTTTTCTTTGGTTGTAGCTTTTCAAAGCAGATATGCAATGGGTTGAAAGCTAAATGTATGAGGACATGGCTTGAAGGGCAATGGGATGAGGTGTTTTAGTGGGTTTGCTCTTCCCTTCAAGATAAATCCTTATCTTCAGTTCTGAATAAATTGATGTTTGTTGCTTCAATATATGCAATTTGGATGGAGAAAAATAGTCGTGTGTTTCAGAATAAATTCTCTACAACTGAGGAAATTTAGAGCAAGGTGATCTCTAGTATGAGATTGGATTTATTCCCTTTGTCGGGTTTAGTGACTCCCATTAGAATAGGTTGTTGGTGCAAAAGAGGCTGCTGCCATCATCTCTGTTATGAATGTTTGATGTTTATGTTGTTTTCTATTAATGCTGGATTGGCATGAAGGTGTTAGTGTCTCTCTCTGTCATGGTGATGCATTCCCGGTTTTGGTTTAGAGTGAAGATGCTGAGTTTGTCTAGTAATGTTAGGTTTATACTTATATATTCTATTGAGGGTGCTAGGTTTTTTTTCTTTTTATGTTTATTGTTTATGCTTGGTTTGTTTTCTTGTGGTGGATTTTTTTATTCCACATAGTTGTGAGGTTCATCCTGGGGGATTCCTTAGAGTAATTGTATGGTCCTTTATTGCCTTTTATGATTTAATATATGCTAAAATTGATCTTTTCAAAAAGAAAAAAAAAACCATAGTTGAGCTCCTTCTTGCACTTGGTTTCATTGGAGAATTAATTGGTGAGTAAGTTTTTTTCTCTTGAATTTTTTTATGAAAACATAACTTTTATTTCTAGAGAATTACTCTACAAACCCTTGAAAGCTTATTTGTAACTCCATTCTCCACTATGTTGTTTATTGGTGCCTTGGAGAATCGTTGTACCATTTTGATTGGTCCAAATCGTGTGAAATTAAAAGTGTTAAATATAAAGAATTATCATGATCTACTTTAACATTTCAATCCGAAGTACGCAAGTACTATAAAGTATAGTTGGGTTGAGAGGGTTATCGAACCACATAGATCAAATTCGTATTTCAAATGATCACACCTTAGTAAATTGAATTATATTAAAAATAGTATGATTGGTTTGTTGTTTATAATCTACTAAACAAAAAAGAAATAAATAAATAATTGATTTGGTGAATTCAAGATAAACAAGTCTAGGGTTTTTTTCCAACTCCACATTTACCCTAATAATATAGTCCTTTAATCATAATATTAAAAGAGAGAAATACAGCTTATGTGAATCAAATTAGTAACACCACAAGCAGTTGCTTAATTCCTAAAGAGATGCAATCGGTCTGATTCACTATAACCCATCTTTGATGAAAGTATGATTAGTGCATACATAAATTCTACAAGTACTCTTAAAATATTAAATTAAAAGAATGTCTATATCATCTTATCTTAGCATGGCATTTGTAAAACTAAGACTTTATCATGCCAATTAAGAACCATTATGTAGAAACCATTATTAAACCTCTCCTAGTGATAAAACATAGTTGTTCAAGATTAATTATTAATTCAATCCAAGACAAGAATATAATCAACAAAGAACCTTATTTAGGTAATATGTTTGCTCTCTCACTACATAATCATCATATGTGTTTAGCTTCCTCTCATTGTAATAAAAATAAGGCAAAAGAGCATAAAACCCCCCTATGCTTTCTAAGGTTTGCAAAATATTCCCCTATGCTTTTTTTTACCCCATTTCGTTACCCTCACCTTTCTAAGACAAGCAAACTACCCCCTTTACACCACTATTGTAACACCCCTCTCCAACACTTGATATGATATTGTCCGCTCTGGGCCCAACCTGCACAGTTTTGCTCTTGGGCTCCTCCCAAAAGGCCTCATATCAATTGGAGACAACACTGCACATATAAGTACATCCCCAGGCCTATACCCGGGTGATGTGGGACATCACAATCACCCCTTCTTGGGACCCAACGTCCTCGCTGGTGTTACCCACGAACTTGTGCATGCATCCACACTTCATATCGGTCGGGCTCTGGATCTGATGCCATTTGTAACACCCCCATATCGCCTTGGTATAGGCCTGGGGATGTACTTATATGTGTAGTGTTCTCTCCAATTGGTATGAGGCCTTTTGGGAAGAGCCCAAGAGCAAAACCGTGCTGGCTGGGCCCAGAGCAAACAATATCATATCAAGTGTTGGATCGTGATGTTATAATTGGTATCAGAGCCAGAGCTAGGCTGTAATTAAGTGTGGGAGCATGCACATCATCCATGGGTCTCTAGTGTGGACGCTGGGTATCAAGGGGGGTGACTGTGATGTCCCAAATTGCCCGGGTAGAGGTCTGGGGATGTGCCTATATGTGCAGTATTGTCTCCAATTGGTATGAGGCCTTTTGGGAGGAACCCAAGAGTAAAACTGTGCGGGCTGGACCTAGAGAGGACAATATAATACCAAGTGTTGGAGTGGGGTGTTACAATTGGTATTAGAGTCAGAGCCCGGCCGAAATTAAGTGTGGGACCATGTACATCACTCGTGGGTCCTCAGCGAGGACGCTGGGTCCCAATGGGGGTGATTGTAATGTCCCATATTGCTCGGGTAGATGTCTGGGGATGTGCCTATATGTGCAGTGTTGTCTCCAATTGGTATGAGGCCTTTTGGAAGGAGCCCAAGAGAAAACCGTGCGGGTTAGGCCCAGAGCGGACAATACCATACCAAGTGTTGAAACGGGGTGTTACAATTGGTATCGGAGCCGGAGCCCAACTGAAATTAAGTGTGGGAGCATGCATATCATCCGTGGGTCGGTAGCGAGGATGCTGGGTCTCAAGGGGGGGTGATTGTGATGTCCCACATTGCCCGGGTAGAGGTCTGGGGATGTGCTTTATATGTGCAGTGTTGTCTCTAATTGGTATGAGACCTTTTGGGAGGAGCCTAAGAGCAAAATCGTGCGGGCTGGGCCCAGAGCGGACAATATTTTATCAAGTGTTGGAGCGGGGTGTTACACTCCTGGTAGGAAAGATTGGGCGAATAGATTAAATGATGCACTATGGGCATATAGAACTTCTTACAAAAGACCATTTGGTACTACGCCTTATAGACTGGTATATGGAAAAATATGTCATCTCCCTGTTTAACTAGAGCACAAGGCTTGGGCAATAAATAGACTAAACTTTGATCTTAATTAACTAGGTATTCATCGGAAATTCCAATTAAATGAGTTAAACAAAATACGTAATGGTGCCTATAAGAATGCTAGAAGTTATAAAGCTAAAACCAAAGCATTCCATGGTAAGCATATCCATCATAAGACTTTTGAAACTCGTCAGAAGGTTTGGTTATTCAACTCAAAATTAAGATTTTTCCTGGTGATGGACCAGATATCGTTGTAACAACATTTTTGCATAAAGCATTGCTATGAGCATGATACCAATGTTGGTATGGTAGAATCTATTGATTTGATAGATCCCACATACGACTCTAATTAAGTAGTACAAGATTAATCATGTCATCGACATTAAACAATGGTCTTTAGTTTGGAAAAATATATATATAAATAAATAAAATAATAAAAATAATAAGTTTGGGGGAGTGTAGATTATTTTATTTGATATTTTTAAATAGTGATTATTTTTAAAACAATATACATATTTATTTATTTTTATTTAATTACATAAAAAAACAAATAATTTAATATTAAAAAAAATCAGAAAATTTTTATCTATCGGAGGATTCTCGATCAATCGGTAGCAAAAATATTAGTTTTTATTTATTTTCAGCGAAATACATCCTTATACTATTTTTCAGAAAACTAGGTCTAAAGTTTAGCCGTCTGTATGAATTTTTATGGCCAGACAGGTTGGTAATATTTAGTACTATTCTTTGTAATTTTTTTACAACATGGTATTATATAATTCTGATTAATTTCTTCTTGATCAATTCAGAACTTAACTTATTAAGTCTCTTTATTTTTATAAATATGTTAGCTTGACCTTTTAATTTTACATCCCTACACAAAAATATTCAACTAACATAATGGATGAAATTATCAACATCTCTACTTCCTCATCATCTCCGTTTTAGCCTCTTCTAATTCTTCCATAATGATGAATGGATTGAGCATGTGTTAATTTTTAATGAAGCAGTCCAAGAAGTTAAGGAGCCCAACTATGTTCCTGTAGATAATCCTGGTTTTAATAGCCTTGACCTACATGATTTAGGTTATGAGGTTACTTTTCTAGATAATAGTTTAGATTATCCACGTTTTCATCATGCTTTCATGTTACTTCAAAACTGTGGATTGCTCCATTTTTTACTTGCTACTTCCAATATTGTTTGTCTTCAAGTACTTCGTCAATTTTATCGTAATATGACTGTGATTGAAGGTGTCAATGGGATTGCTCTTTCTGTCTGGACATAATATAATTTTAATCCCATACTTATTGATGCCGAAATAATTGCTAGAGAGTGGGAAATTCCACATGAGGTCCCTGAAGAATTGCCAGACTATTTTCCTCTTCCACCTAATTCTTTACCTTCGTTTTCTGATATGGTGAGTGAACTTTGCAATGGGTATGAACTTCATATGAGGGTAGACTTAATGGATAAGCACAATCTTGACATGAATTATTGGGGCTTAGATTTGATCCTTGTGAATATATCCTAATCAAGATGGATTACTTCGTTATAGTAATATGGTGGATGTAACACCATACATTTTCCTTTCTCCTTTCTAGAATTCTTTTCCAAGAGTTAACGTTTTGTGACATCACTTATTCATGATGTCTTGTGTAATCTTGGTACATGTAAATTTTTTGCGTTTACATTTTGGACTTAATGGGATGACTTTGTTGTAGTTTGTTTCCAGCTTCGTGGATTTGCACTTCATTTATGACTACGTGGGTTCGTTGCGACGTTTTCTTGTTAGAGCTTCGACAATCGTTTTACGTTCTCGAACGTGTTACTTAGTTTATTATAAACGTTTCGGGGTAGCACTTATGTGATTAGGTGTTTATGTTTATTTTGGAACTTTTGGGAGTGAGGGATATTCTTGGTATTTCACTTGTGTGTGGGTTGTTACAGAAGTATAAGATCTTCTTATGTGTTTTGTTGTGTTTGGATGTGTCCCGAATTGTTTCAGAGTTTTCCGGTGTCATCTTGGGGGCCTTGGAGCCTTCTTGCAATTGTTGTTTTAGGTCTACCGAGTACTCAGTGTACAACTCGATAGATTGTTTACCAAGTACTCGACTATTAATCTATCGAGTACTCAGTGTACAAGTCGGCAATTTTCACAGATTGCCTATATAAGGGATTGTTGACCTAAACATTTCATATTTTTCTCTTTTCTTCTCCAAACTCAGCCTACTCTCTCCCACTTGGTTTTTCTATCTATCTTTCCCTATATCATATATTTGGGCTTGGATTTTGGTTACGACTTCAACACAGAAGATGGTCTTGGCAGTCTTGCCTTCGATTTGAGCTGTGGATCGGTAAGTGATTTTCTCTCCTTGTGAGTTTTATTCTTAAACCCTAGTTTTGGGTTTCTTGTCAAACCATATATTGATTCTTGTTTTCATTATGGTTTGAGTCTTGATTCATGCTTAGGATGCTATGGCGAAGCTTTTCACTGATTGGTTTATTCGATTCCGGTTTTGGGTGAAAGCTAGGGTTTCATAGGGCTTGTGTTGTGGTGTGGTTTTGCTTTTCATTTGAGGTAGGGTAAAGCATCTTTAATCTCTCATTCTTTGATTCATGAGTGTGCGATTTCGTTTCCCGTTTTATTAACCCTAGATATATTTTTGCTAAGTGTAAACTTGAGAAATATGAATTTAGGGTTTATTGGTGTTTATGTGCTATAATCCATGTTTACATCATCCTTGAAATGGGTATGATGCATGCTAGATGGGTTACAAGTTGTGGACTTTTGAAGTTGAAATATACTTGTATGCATATATATGTGAATATGAGTATTGAGGTGTATATGTATAAGTGTAATTATATGTATAGGATTATCGGTTTTGGTAGTGTAGCCGTGATAGCGTAAGTAGGCTAGCTACCTTGGATAGTGATTTAGGAAGCAGATGTAGATGATTAGTGGATTTTGGGATTATGAACTTAGAGCGTTTCTATTTTCCCCATTCTTGTTAATCTTGAAGTTCCTATCTTGACATTAAACTTGTGTATGAGAATGAGTTAATGTGTATAATTACTTTAATTGAGATAAAAGAATGTTAAATGAAAGGTAAAGTTATCTTTGTAAATTAAAGGGTAACTTGATGATTTGGAACATTATTTGTGCATGATAATGTATCCTTGTGAGTTAAATGTTTTAATTGAGGTAAAAACATGTTAATTGAATGGAAATGTTATTGAAATTATCAAGACGATAGTGAAAACAACCTACGGGGGGGGGGGGGGGGGGGGGGGGGTGTGAATAGGCTTTTTGTCTATTTTATGGTCAATTTTAATTAGTTACAAACCCTAATTCTCTAATGAATTCTCAAATCAGATCTATCAAGCAAATATGAATATAAGTGCATAAAATAAATAATGAGAAGACACAACAATTTTTTACGTGGAAAACCTTTGAAAGACTCCAAGAAAAAAGCACGGATACACTCGGGTATCGATGCACTATGAGTCAGAGAATTTGTACAGACTCTATGAAAATAGAACTTACAACCGCTGTAATTTATTATTCTTCACTCGACGTCTGAAAATCTATATTCGCTGAAGCTCCACAAAGCACTCGCTCCGATCTACGTACTCTGACGGCTCTGCTTCTCAACAGATCAAAATCACTACGAAGCCTCCTACTTCAATCTCCACACTCAGATGGCTCTGCTTCTCGAAACGGATTAACACAACCTCGTTGCGATAGATGGTGTGTGAATTTTTCAGCAACTATACCATTCAATCGTGCATAGAAATCATCGATGTAGAAGCACGATTGAATACATCCAAAAACAAGAGAGAACTTGTGTATCTCTAATCAATCAATAATATTCTCTCACCATATGTATATCTCTGTAGAAGAAGAAGAAGCTGTAGAAAACTTGCAGAGAATTCTTAAAGACGTGTCTCCTCTTGTTGTATACTTGGGTATTTATAGACAAAGATGATCAAAACCCTAAGTTTTCCCTTTCTCGTAATTTCACACCCAAACCCTATATTCTGGTGAATATAATGTACATTGAACACACTTTGATGTATATAAGTCGTGGTTATATCATAAAACAAGCCCCCGAACAATTTAGATATTTCAGGCAAAAATTGGCAAAAACTTGTTGCCGTTATGCTTCAAGCGTAGGTCCAAGCGTACCTCCAAGCGTGCCTCCAAGCGTTGAAATGTGTTTTCTTGCCACGTTTTGAAACTGAAAGCGTAGGCTTTTTTGTTAAAACCAGTTTTCTTCACAACTGCGCTAAAATGACCCTCTTGAACCCACGATACTTTTTGCTTAAAGTGACATTTTTCGCCCTCCAGGAAACATTTTTTCTCAATATGCTCACTTTCACGCTTCACATGTATTCTTTATTACTTCAATGCTTGATTCTGCCTTTGATGAAACATATCGATGTCATAAACACCAAACCGACCTATCTAACACTTAACATGGTTATTGTCTAGAACATAGCATAAATAAACAATACACAAAAATGTTCTTAGAGTTATCTTTGTGTATTAAAGGATAACTTGATGATTTGGGATCATGAATGGTTATTTAAAAGCATGTTGAATGATGAATGGTATTCGTGTTAACATTTTGGGAATGTTGTTTATAAATATGATGTGATACGTATTTATGTTGGGACATGGCCCATAAGACATATTGCATATGGGTTCATCTTTTGTAGAGAGAATTCAATTAGTGTTGGTCTACTTGTTATGGATCGTCGTAACAACTGGTCAGGGGGTGTTTCTTGCTCCACGGAACTAATCTTCCGAGAAACGCAGACGGTAGTAGGAGGACTTGTCCAAATCTTATGTGCATGACGGTGTCATGTTTGACGTCTTCCTTGTTAAAAGTGAAAAGAGAGAAAAATATCTTGGGAAGAATCGGTATGATAAATCTACCTTCATTAATGAGAAAAAAAAGGAAGTGCTAGAGAATGATTCGTTGACCCTTGGAGTTAGGGTGTGTGTGGTTGTGTGTGTACCACGAGTTGTGCGAGTCACATTACATTGAGTTGCTGTTATGTGATTTATGTTGGCATGTGGACCAAGATATTATTCCATGTGATTGAGGAGCATGTTCAATGTGAATTTTGCGATATAATTCATATGTTATTAAAATGCTTAAGTGAAAATGGATAATGTGAAAAATATTATATGCATGCCATGTTTTAAAGTATAACGTGATATGAATGCTTATACTTGTTGATATGTACTTATATACCCTATTGTTGAGTCACTCCGCCTATTGTTGTAGAGGTTTCTGTGTGTTCGGGGTTAGCTCGAATTAGTCTGGCATCGTTTTGGGGCTATTTCATGTTCATTCTGTGACTTTTTATTCTGGGGGCCACCGAGTACTTGGTGAGTGCATAAGTTCGCGCACTTGCGCGCAAGCCTCATTTTTGCCATAGATTTTTGTATTTTGTATGTCTACCGAGTATTCAGTATACAACTCGGTGGAAGGGCCACCGAGTACTCGAGGTACAACTCGGTGGCACCTATTTGTGTACTTCTTCCAGCTACTTTCTGTTCTATCCCTTATGCTTTACCACTTCTTCTCCTATGCTTTGAGCATTGATTAGTGGTCTTTAGCGATGAGTTTTGTTAGGTTGAAGGATCGGCTTAAATTTACCTTTCTTCAGTGTTGGTTGCGGCTTGATGCTGAGCCACTCCTTTTTATGTCATCATTTGATCCGTGGGGTTCAAAACGGACATTGGGTTCCGTGGTTCCAACGTGTTACTTTGTTCCTTCTTCATCCTCATGGGACGTCATAGGAATCCTAGAGTTGGGATTGTTTGGTTGACTTGAGAGTGTCTTTGTCTCGGTATGTGTATCTCATACTTTCGTTCATTTGAATTTCGATTATATTGTGTGTTACTTAATGCACATATGTAGTGATGTTTCCTCATCATGGGTGGATGTTTCTCCATGTTGACGTGATGTTCCGGTTATTCTTTTGGTTAGCATTGGAGTTTTCATTCCTTCCTTGGTTTCATAGTCTTGTGTGGCCATTCTTGAGGGTCATGTTAACGTACCCTTCGTGATTGAGTAGTTAGCTTTCCTTGTTCATAGTGAGAGCGTTAGTGATGGAATTGATCTCCGTGTGGATAGTATCATGATATTGATGTAGTGGCATAAGTAGTGCTATTGATGTGACTGAGGTTCACCTTTGTGAATTGGTTGATGTGTCGTATGTGTATTGTGTATATATACATTGACGATGGTTATGTTGGTATGCAGGGACGTGAGAGAGTTTCCTTGGTACAGGTCATGGATGTTTCTTCTTATGGGCATCGTGGTGATTTTAGTTCCTTTGAAGCCTATGGTTATTGTTGTGGCCACTAGAGTGATTGACTATGTTACGATAGGGTATTGTGTACTTAGAGTATGGTTATGTGAGTAATGTAGACTACTAGTGTTGGATGGTTGGTGGGTACGAGTTATAGCATTCTCCTATGAGTTTAGAACTACGTGACTTGTACTTATTTGTTGCCTCTATATATATGTATATAGGTTTGCCATATATTATGGTTGCATTATGTGCTAGTTGCCCTTGATGATGCATGGTAGGGGACTAGAGGGATATGTTTCACGGGTCTCGTATTGGTGTGAGTGTCATATGGGATGTTTGATTGACCTAGGGTAGATTCATGTACACGGGTTTGTTTTCACATGACTTGAACAGTCGAAGGATGTGACGATTACAATTTCCTTTTTCCTACGGGGCTTGATGAGCTCTCCCCGGCGTTGGTTTGCCCTTGTGGTTTACACCAGTTTGCAGGTTTTGTTTCGGATAGGGACTGCTTGCGGTGTAACGATACCTTTCTTTTGTTTTCTCGTTGCAGGTTCTGGATTTGCCCAAAGTGTTACGGATGATGTTGCATGATTTGGGTCGTTTGTACGTAGTGTTGTTCCATCTTAGTTTCCTTTGCGTGTCCCCTGTATTGGGACTGTTGTTGTTGTATTTCTTGGGAGCAAGTCTGTTGACGCATCCCTTCCTTGTATTTGGTATCATTGCATCGTTGTAGAGATGTATTCTTTCGGCACCTAGACGTGCCTTGTGTATCATTTGGTTTAGCTTTCGCTTGATTGTGTATCAAATTATTGTTATTAATAATATTCCATTCGTTTTATTGTTTTTGATGATCTTAATTAGTCGCTCATTATATGGATCACGACCCCGGATTCATCGGATGTCCCGGTTTGGGAGTCTTTGGAAATTTGGGGCGTGACAGTGGAGTTACTTTATAAATTTCATATGGGATATTGGGTATCTATTCCTAGTTTAATAATTGAAAACGTGCGTCTAAGGATGGAGCTTATAGTTGAGAATGAAGACCCATTTATTAATGATTGGAAACTTCCTTACCCTTTTCTCATTAATAAAGTCCTTGAAAGTGAATTGGGTGATGAGATGTATCTAACTAAGGATGAATGCGAGGCTTTACTAAATATTATGGCTCAAGGTTTTTTGGAGACGAATTGGATGAGGGGATGCGTTTCCCGTGGCGTGAAGACTATGGTTGAGTGATTATTAGTAGTAAGGGATGGAGTATTATTTTATTTCAGGTATTTTTAATTTTCTTTTTGCAATTTCAAGTCTAGAGTTATGTTATTTTCTTTTCATGCAAGTTTTAATTTTAAGAAGTTGTCGGCCTATGGCCAAGTTATCCTCTATTTATTATTAATAAAATTTCATTCCCCAATATTCATTATCTTATTAAAATTACTGTCAATAAATTTCTAAGCTATAAATCTTGGTCTTGGTCTTTTACCTAGACTTCAGGTTACGGAATACACCAAATTTATGAGATTTCTATCAAATTCAGAAATCTTACTCCATAAAGTGGTAAGATTATTCTATCTCCATACTTAAATTATTATTATAACCATGAGGACCTTATTTGTTTCAAGTTTGGGGGGATGGAGCAATTAATTAGTGTTAGACATATAAATATGTGGGAATGTATAAAAAAAATTGAAAAACTACAGTTTTGTTACTGTTTTCGAAAAAAAGTATTACCAAACGATCGGAATCTATCCGATCAATCGATTGAATAAAAATAATTATATCAAATAAATAAATATATAAATACTAATATATTTAAATATTTAACATATATGTAATATAGTTTCTATATGTAGATATATACATGTATAAATAAATAAGTATAATATTATTAAATAAGTCATTTTTACATTCTTTATTTAAGTATATTTATGATTAAACTTGTGAGTTAAGTAGGGGATAGGTGCAGAGTGTTGTCCATTCTAGGCCCATAATTCGGTATTGTTAAGTCTTATCATTCCGTTACTTGGTGTTTTTTATGCGGTTTGCATGTCTAAGCGTGTTTCAAGAGCTTAATGAAGAAAATGAGCTAACTTTTGTGAATTAACCAAGGTTGTGCTTGTGTTGAACCAAAAAGAGAGAAAAAAAAAAGGAGTTTTAAAGTAAAAAATGCATCCCGGGGGGCAAAACGAACATTGTTCAAAGCCGAAACTTCGGGAAACATGATAACGGAGTGAAGGGAGTTCAAATGGAAGAAAGATTGGAAAAAGGTATTTTCAAGATTTTTCTACGCCTACCTACGCATACAACAAGCAAAAAGGTGTCTATAAATATCAAATTTACGTCTACCTACGTACATGGCTACACATAGGCGTAGGGAACAGCTGGGAATTTACAGAATTCAAGTCCTGATTCGATTCAACTTCCTTTGACTTATCGTCGATTCTAACAATTGTAAGCACGTGTATAATGTGTATTTACATCAAATTAAAGGGTTTTGGCTCAGAATTGAGGAGAAACACATAAAAGAGGAATCCTACTCCAAGCAAGACAAGTCTAATACAAGTAAGACTCTTATCAACTTCTTCTTTATATACCAAGGTCTGGACTAGATCTAGGGTGCTTAAAAAATATATAATTTTCAGAGCACTATCTCTGTAGATTTACATCTTATGAAGAAGGGAGCCATTCAGAACCTAGAGATACGGAGCTGACAATCATGGAAGGCATTTCTACATCAACGATGTTGATCTCCCCCCTACTATGAGCAACTAAACTGGTATCTATGGTTTTCTAGCGAAACCTGTAACACGCTGCACTTTCTTTTCTCCTTTATGGAATTCTTTTCCAAGTGTTAACGTTTTGTGACATCATTTATTTATAACATCTTGTGCAATCTTGGTACGTGTCAATTTTTCGCGTTTATGTTTCGGACTTAGCGTGACGATTTCGTGGTATTTCGTTTTCAGCTTTGTGGGTTTGTGTTTCATTGGCGACTATGTGGGTTCGTCGTAACGTTTCTTGTTGATGCTTCGGCGATCGTGTTCCATGCTCGAACATGTTACTTAGTTTATTGTAGACATTTTGGAGTAGCACTTTTATGATTATGTGTTTATTTTTATTTTTGGAACTTTTGGGAGTGAGGGGTATTCTTGGTATTTCACTTGTGTGTGGATTGTTGAGGAAGTATGAGAGTCTTCCCATGTGTTCTGGAGTGTTTGGATGTGTCCCATATTGTTTCGGAGTTTTCCGGTGTCATCTTGGGGCCTTGGAGCCTTTTCTTGCAATTATTGTTTTAAGGTTACCGAGTACTCAGTAACTGTTCATACCGAGTACTTGACCACCGAGTATTCAAGGTATAACTCAGCAGATTTCACAGATTGCCTATATAAGGAAGTGTTGACCTAAAAACATTTCATTTTTCTCTATTTTTCTCCAAACTCAGCCTCTTTCTCTCCCACTTGGTTTTCTCTCATTCTTTGCCCTAGTTCATCTATATGGGCTTTGATTTTGGTGACGGCTTCAATAAGGAAGTTGGTCGTGGTATTTTCGCCTTCGATTTGAGCCATGGATTGGAAAGTGGTTTTCTTTCTTCGTGAGTTATTTTCCCAAATCCTAGTTTTGGGCTTTCTAGTCAAACCATCTACTGATTCATGTTTTCCTTGTGGTTTGAGTCTTGATTCATTTTTAGGAGGCTCACCGATTGGTTTATTCAATTCCGGTTTCGGGTGAAAGCTAGGGTTTCATAGGCCTTGTGTAGTGGTGTGGTTTTGCTCTTCATTTGAGGTAGGGGAAAACATCTTTAATCTCTCATTCTTTGATTCGTGAGTGTTCGATTTCGTTTCCCGTCTTATTAACCCTAGATATATTTTTGCTAAGTGTAAACTTTAGAAATATAAATTTAGGGGTTATTGGTGTTCATGTGCTATAATCCATGTTTATGTCAATCTTGAAATAGGTATATGATGCATGCTAGATGTGTTATGAGTTGTGGACTTTTGAAGTTGAAATATACTTGTATGCATATATATGTGAATATGAGTATCGAGGTGTATATGTATAAGTGTAATTATACATATAGGATTATGGGTTTTGGTAGTGTAGCCGTGATAGCGTAAGTGAGCTAGCTGCCTTGGATAGTGACTTGGGATGCATATGTAGATGATTGGTGGATTATGGGATTATGAACATAGAGCGTTATTCTAGTTCCCTGTTCTTGTTAATCTTGAAATTGTTATCCTAACATTAAACTTGTATATGAAAATCAGTTAATGTGTATAATTGCTTTAATTGAGATAAATCATGGTAAATGGAAGGTAAAGTTATCTTTCTGAATTAAAGGGTAACTTGATGATTTAGAACATTATTTGTGCATAATAATGTATCCTTGTGTGTTAAATGTTTTAATTGAGGTAAAAGCATGTTAAAGGAATGTAAATGTTTTCTTGGTGTATTAAAGGATAACTTGATGATTTGAGATCATGGATGGTGTGTCACGCTCCAAAATTCCAAAGACTCCCGAACCGGGACATCCGAGAAATCAGGAGTATGATCCATACAAAGATTGACCAATTAAGATCCTAAACAACCATAAAACGAATGGAATATATTATTAATGACAATAATTCCATACCAAAACCAAGCGGAAGCTAAACCAAATGATACACCAGGCACATCGAGGCGCCGAAAGTATACATCTCAACTTTTTAACGATGCTAAATACAAGGAAGGGATATGCCAACAGACTGGCTTCCAAGAAGTACAACTACAGTCCCAATAAAGGGGACTAGTAAAGGAAACTAAAATGGAATAACTCTACGTATGAACGTCCCAAATCCCGCAACAGTATCAGTGCCACGAGCCATCCTGCACTCCAAGCTATCCGTAACCGAAACATTACCTGCAAACTGGTGTAGACCACCAGGGCAAACCAATGTCGAGGTGAGCTCATGGAGCCCCATAAGAGAAAGAAAATCGTAACCATCATATCCTCCACCCGTCTAAGTCGAGTGTAAACCAACATGTGTACATGCATCTACCCTAGGTCGGTCAAATGTCCCACATGACACTCACGCCAATACGAGACCCAGAAATACATCCCCCTAGTCCCCTACCATGCATCAATAAATAGGGCAACTAACACTTAATGAAGCCATAGCACAACAACATATAATAATGCACACCTATATATATATGCATGTATATATATATAGAGATACAACCAATACAAGACACGTATTATAGACCCCCTTATAGACCACTATGACTCGTACCCACCAGTTCCACACTGATAATCAACACAACACTATCACTAAATCACGGGAGTAACACTCCTATTAATAACACTTCAGAAAGATAACAATTACACTTCTTAGATCACGAGCATACTGAGCTCTAAAACCTCAAATCAATATCAACCCATACTACCAATCACCTCACGTGTCACTACCCAACATTCATAAACATAACACAGGGGTAAAATAGTCACTTCAACCTAAGGAAAGTCACAAAGGTTGCCGAACACCAAAAGGAAGTGAAAGGGATTGAATAACCCATCACACCGACCACTTAAATGTCACATGTTCGCCCAAGGGTAAAATTGTCATTTCAAGGGGAAAAGATGTATTTTCAAACTTTACCCCACCTATTTGGATATGGGTTAAAACTTAGAAACAAACAAAACCGAATTCAAAGCCCTGACGCGAGAGATATGAATTTTTGAAAATGGCATCGGACAACGCCGACCCAAACATAAAGTTAAAGTACCCCTCTTTCACACGGTAAAATAGTCATTTCAAGTGAAAAGAAATTATTTTAAGTTTTATATCAAATATTTATACATAGTCCATGCCCTAGAAACAAACGAGACCTAAATCAAAGCAATGAGGCGAGAGATATGCATTTTTAAAAACAGTATCGAACAACGCCCAATGAAAATGGAAAGCTGATGTACCCCTTTTTCATCAAGGGTAAAATAGTCATTTCAAGTGAAAATAAATTATTTAAAATTTTATCTACGGATTAGGTACTTAACACAAGCCATAGGAAGAAATGGGACATCAATCCTAGTTACGAGGTGGGAGAAATAAATTTCCGAAAATGGTCGAAACATGGCTGAATTACCAAACTTGTAGTCGACTACACAAGGTCGAAAATAGCAAATATTTTCCAAAAATGAAGATTTGAAGGCTCAATCGACTACACAGGTCCTAAAAGTTGAAAAACTTACCCGAAATCACTTTAAACCTGTATGAGAGACTAATCATAGTCTCAAAACTATTAGGGAAGTTTTGAAATGATAAAAATATCATTTAATATCGGTTTAGTTTTATCGAAAACATTTTATAAAAAATTCGTAAAACTAATCGTCTTGCCCCCGGTCTCCGTTTTGTACACCGCTGACTTTCAAAGGCCAAAATCTTTTATTTCATGACTTTAAAACCATTTCAAAACTCAAAGTTTTTGTCGACATCATGGGGGTAGGCGAAAACGGGTTTTTCACTTAAAGAACGAATGGACTCAAATACAAGTCTTATGAAAAAAATCCGTTTTCGGGGAAACAAACCGAAACCAATGGAAAAACCAAAGTGTATTTGTAGATGCTCAAATGGAGCAAATGCATGAAGAACCGGAGTTCAAAAACAACTCGAAGGAAATGGTAAGTGACTATACACAGGGCACTAACTCTAACCCAACCACACTTCACTCCACATTCAAACTCATAAACCCTATAACGACTTCGCCATGAATGATCACATCTTCGATGATATTTCAATCCTTAATGTCTCTAAAGGAACCCTATTGGCCGTTGCAACGGAACCAACTAGCTTCAACCAAGAACCTCTTCCGATTCTTCCAATTTCAATCTCACATTCAAAACCACCTCACTTAGGTTTCTAACAATGTCAATGGGCTATCAATACCCAAACGACTTAGTTTACTCATAACCTCGCCTACCATGATCAAAAAATCAATAACACCATTGATGACACGTTGCTACACAAATGCTAACTATACCACAAAACCATCAACCGCCTTCTCAAGGCTTCAACTCGCATTCAACTCATAGCCACAACCGACTTTACTTATCACAAGAAAGTCCTTAAACCAACTCATATCACCCCCCTAAGGTATATAAGCACATTACAACAAGTATAAGCATTTATCTCACTTTATACTTTAAATAAGGCATGCAAAGCATATTTTCACATCCTTCCATTTACTTGAGTATTTTTAACAACATATGAATTGTATACATCAAAATTCACATTAAACATGCTCCTCAATCACATAGAGTAATATCAGGATACACATGTCAACATAAATCACATATTAGCAATCTCGAATGCAATGTGACTCACACATCTCATGATACACCCCTTGCCCAACACAGGTTAACGAATACACACTCCACCCATTTACACTGAGCAAGAGTACCGCACCGATTCTTCCCAGGTGATTTTGACACTTCTCACTTTCGACAAGAAAAGTGGTTGCACGAGACGACTCGTGACTAAATATTTGTATACCGAATGCACGAGAAGACCCGCGACTTTAAGGATATGACGACCCAACCTATTTTAACAATTTTTAGCTTTTTAGTTCCGTAGGTGGGGGACACCTCCTGGCTAGTTTTTGCGACGATTCGACACAAGACTACTCACCCATGGTTACACGGTCGGGCATAGCCCAACAATAATTAAATTCTCAATACCAAAAGGTGAACACCATATGCACTATGTCTCAACAGACCCATGCACCAACATAAATATGTATCTCATCATATATCACCTTTTGTATTGAGAATTGAATGAGTGATTAGTCTTGTATCGAATCATCGCATCCACTGGCTAGGAGGAGTTCCCCATCTACAGAACTAAAAAGCTGAAAATTTTTGATATAGGATTGGGTCGTCCCATCCTCAAAGTCGTAGGTCATCTCGTGCATTGGTATATGAATCTTTAGTCACGGGTCGACTCGTTCAACCTTCTTCCTTGTTGAAAGTGAGAAGTGTAAAAATCATTTGGGAAGAATCAGTGCGGTACTTTTTCTCAGTGTAAATGGGTAAAGTGCATATTCGTTAACCTGTGTTAGACAAAGTGTGTTTCATGAGTTGTGTGAGTCACATTGCATATGAGTTTCTAATATGTGATTATGTTTACATGTGGATCATGATGTTATCCCATGTGGTTGATGAGCATGTTTAATATGGATTTTGAGATATATAATTCACATGTGATTAAAATGCTAAAGTGAAATGGAAGGATGTGAAAATATGATTTGCATGCCTTGTTTAAAGTATAATGTAAGATAAATGCTTAGACTTGTTGATATGTGCTTATATACCTTAGGGGGGTGATATGAGTTGGTATAAGAACTTTCTTGTGATAATTAAAGTCGGTTGTGGCTATTGAGTTGAATGTGAGTTGAAGCCTTGAGAGATTGTACATTGATGGCCATGTGATATTGTTAGAGACCTAAGTGATGTGGTTTCGAATGTGGAATTGAGGTTTGAAATAATCAGAAGAGGTTCTTAATTTGAAATAAGTTGGTTCCGTGGCAACGACCACTAGGTTCCCTTTACCGATCTTAGGGAATGGAATGTCATTAGAGTTGTGGTCATTCTTGGTTAAGTCATTATAGGGTTATGAGTTGGATGTGGAGTTAAGTGTGGTTGATTAGGGTTAGTATCTTGGGGTATAGCCACTTAATTCCACTTCTTGATTCTCTTATTACATTTGAGGGTCTGCAAATTCGCTTTGGTTTTTCCGTTGGTGTTCCGGTTTGTTTCCTGAAAACGAATTTTTCATAAGACTTTCATTTGAGTCTATTCGGTCTTTAAGTGAAAAACCCGTTTTCACCTACCCCCGTGATGCCGACAAAAAATTTGAGTTTTGAAATGGTTTTAAAGTCATGAAATAAAAGATTTTGACTTTTGAAAGTCGGCGGTGCACGAAACGGAGACCGGGGGCAAGACGGCTCGTTTTACGGATTTTTAAGAAAATGTTTTTGATAAAACTAAACTGAGATTTAATGATATTTTTATCATTTCAAAAGTTCTCTAATAGTTGTGAGGCTATCCCCCATGATTCATAAGCGTTTAAAGTGGTTTCGGGTAATTTTTGAAACTTTTCAGACCATGGCAGTCGATTGGGCACAATGGCTGTCGACTGAGACTTCAAAAATTCATTTCAACATTTTTTAGGGTGAGTTTTGACCTTGTGCAATCGACTGCCCCTTCAGTGCAGTCAACTGCAACCTCCTGTGTAGTCGACTAGGTAATTCAGTCCTGTTTCAACAATTTTCAGAAATTCATTTCTCCCACCTTGTAACTTAGATTGAGGTCCAGTTTATTTCTATGGTTTGTCCTATGTCCAAAATTTTTAGATAAAATTTAAAATAATTTATTTGCAGTTGAAATGACTATTTTACCCTTGGTTAAAATGGGATACTTCAACTTTCCGTTTTTATCGGTGATGTTCGATACCGTTTTCAAAAATGCATTTCTCTCGCCTCGTGGCTTTAATTTAGGTCCCGTTTGTTTCTAGGGCTTGTCCTATGTCTAAATATTTGATATAAAGCTTAAAATCATTTATTTTCTCTTTAAATGACAGTTTTATCCTTGGTGAAAGAGGGGGTACTTTAACTTTCTGTTTGGGTCGACGTTGTCCGATGCCATTTTCAAAAATTCATTTCTCTCACGTCAGGGCTTTGAATTCGGTTATGTTTGTTTCTATGTTTTAACCTATGTCCAAATAGGTGAGATAAAGTTTTAAAATACATTTTTTGCCCTTGAAATGACCATTTTACCATTGGGCGAACAATGGACCTTTAAGTGATTGGTGTGATGGGTTATTCAATCCCTTTCACTTCCTTTTGGTGTTCGGAAACCTTTGTGACTTCCCTTAGGTTGAAGTGACTATTTTACCACGGTGTTGGGTTTACGAATGTTCGTAGTGACATGTGAGGTGATTAATAGTATGAGTTGATACTGATTTAAGGTTTTGGAGCTCAGTATGCTCGTGATTTAGGAAGTTTGAGTGTTATTCTTCCTGGAGTGCTATGAATAGGAGTGTTTCTCCCGTGTTTTTGTGATAGACGTTGTGTTGATTTTCAATGTGGTATTGGCATGTACAAGTCGTAGTGATCTATGAGGTGGTCTGTACTACGGGGCTTGTATTAGTTGTATATTTTCTATATATATATACATGCATATATATATATAGGTGTGCGTTATTATATATTGTTGTGTTATGGCTTCATTTCGTGTTAGTTTCCCTATTTGTTGATGCATGGTAGGGGACTAGGGGGATGTGTTTCTGGGGTCTCATATTGACGTGAGTGCCATATGGGACGTTTGACCGACCTAGGTTAGATGCATGTACACGGGTTGGTTTACACTTAACTTGGGCGGTCGGAGGATGTGACGGCTAGGATATTTTTCTCCTATGGGGATCAATGAGCTCACCCCAACGTTGGTTTGCCCTGGTGGTTTACACCAGTTTCTAGGTGATGATTTGGCTAGGTATCAAGTTTTCTTTCAGGATGGCTCGTGGCACGGATGTTGTTGTGGGTTTTGGGACGTTTGTACGTAGTGTTGTTCTAGTTTAGTTTCCTTTGCTTGTCCCTTGTATTGGGACCTTTGTTGTTGTATTTCTTGGGAGATAGTTTGTTGACATATCCCTTTCTTGTATTTGGTATCGTTGCATCTTTATAGAGATGTATTCTTTCGGCGCCTCGATGTGACTTGTGTATCATTTGGTTTAGCTTCCATTTGGTTTTGGTATGAAATTATTGTTATTAATAATATTCCATTTGTTTTATGGTTGTTTAGGATCTTAATTGGTCACTCTTTGTATGGATCACACCCCAGATTTCTCGAATGTTCCGATTTCGGAGTCTTTGGAATTTAGGGGCGTGACAAAACCCTAGCCAAGTAATGTAGTTTATTTATTTCTTTCAATTATAATGAGGGGAAACTAAAGACCACACCTATGATGATTGTGTAGATGAGAGACTATAGTTATTTAATATAAGGGTTTTATATTTATTCTACTCTTGTATTAGATTGAATAAATGCATTATCTCAATCAATCATGTTTATCTGGTGTTCTCTAGCATATCATGATTTTCTACACAATGGTGCTTAACACCCGAAATCCTAGATTTATATAGGTCATGCCTCGATGAGGTGATATAGACATGATTTAGTTTAATTTCATGTTGTAGGAGTAGATTAGAGTAAAGTAGTTGGCATGCACTAATTCTACTATGTCCGAAGATGAGTTGTAGCGAACCGGTTGACGGTATCTCTTTGTGGAATATATTCGACTATTTACGGTATAATTTGATTCACGATTGATTGATTGCCCTCTTATAATTGATCAAATAGATAGCTATATTATGCGATTAGTGGTGGAGTATGAAACCCCTAGTTTTTCTATACTCTGAATCACAAACACAATTTACTTCTTACTTTTAATTAGTTTGTTTAGATCATAGATTTCAAAACCATAATTCAATACTTTTAGATTGCTAAAGTGAATAATTTCATGTCTCTGTAGGATCGATATTCCCGTTCTCAAGTCGTACTATATTACAAAACGATTCATGCGCTTGCGATCGGTAAAACTAAGGCACTATAAGAGTTCATTCTTAATCAATATTTTTACCCTAATTAGACCACATCAGCAGGAATATGAGAATAGTCTATAAAATAGATGCATGTGATATTTTTTTCTTATCTGAATAATGATTAAATTGTAGTAGACAAGAAATGTGGTTCTCCATAGGTGAATGGACAGGTGAAATTGAAGCTGGAAAAGATAATTTTAACCTATAAGCACATGCATATGATCTCTATAGTTTCATTTCTGATCATAGAAATATTATATCTATATAAAAAATATAAGAAGAAGAAAAGAACACATAAACATTCTCCACTTGAGTAACCGGGTACCTTACAACAAAGTAAGAAAATAAATGAGTGGAAAAAGGAAAAAGGAGAAGAAAGCCTTATCCAAGAAAAATATATATATATATATATGAGTGGAAAAATAAAAAAGGCGCTTTCTCCAAATAAAAATATATATATAGAGATATACTGAAAAAATGAGAGTAAACGTGCTATAGAGAAAGTTCACTAAAACAAGGAAAGCTATCGGCTTTGGAAGTAGAAATTAGCTAGTCTAAACATTAGTGGAGACCTGATGGGAGCCAAATATCATATATTTAAGGCTCCTAATTGTACATTGTTATATTCATGTTTATCATTATATTGGTTTTTTATACAGCTTTCGTGTTTTAATACGTTTCAGACCATGTTATGTAAAACGAGTTTAATTGAGTGAAATAACTAAATTTGTGATTCAAAACTGTTCGAGAGCTGAAACTGTGGATAAAATACCTATGAAGGACAAAAAATATGGCAAGGATGCAAAAGAAATGGAGGAATGAAGCCGAGAAGAGAAACGGAGCAAAGAAGATGTAATAGAAAGGTACAAGGTGAAGAACTACTAAATACTCGGTAGTACCTTCACCGAGTACTCGGTGAAGTACGAAAGTGCGCGCACTTGTGCAAAAAGAGAAAAATGACCTGAACCTTTGGCACATTTTTGCCCGTTTACGCAACATTCAGAAGGAATTGAGTGCTCAGTGGAATTCTTACCGAGTGCTCAGATTACCAAACAAAGATGCCTCTTTTTCTATAAAAGAGAGGGGACTCTCTAAGGATTTTAGTGTGTTATTATTAGTGTGTTATATCAGAGTCTTGATACGTGGTTGTTGGAGATCTGTGCAAGAGTATCAGCCATGGAGGGCGTGTCTCCATCAACAATACAGACAACCACTACCATGAATAACTAAATTGGTATCTATGATTTTTAACAAAACCCTAGCCAAGTAATGTAGACTCTTTCTTATTTTTATTGTATAATGGGAAATTAAAGGACACGTATGTGATGATTATGTGGATGAGTGATTACGTTTTATTTTATATAAGATTCTTCATTTATTATATGTTTTCTCTTAGCTTAAATGAATGTTTTATCTTGAACAATCATGATTATTCAATATTGCCTAGAACTCGGATGCTTAACTCATGATTTTCTGCACAATGGTTTTAATTAATATGCAATCTTGATTTAGACAAACCATGCTCAAGAAAAGATAACGAGTGACATGCTTTTAAATTATATTAGTAGGAGTAGTTTAGAGTAGATGCATGTACTAGTTATGCTTGTTCAAAGATGGATTGTGCCAATGATAGATTAATTATTCCTTTTTTGAGATTAGAGCTTGCCAATGATGGACTGCCCTTTATAATTAAATGATTAGGAGGATAAATTAAGCGATAGTGGTCGAGATAAAAATACCCTAGATCTTTATCTGCATTATTTTCAAACACCAAAACCAAAATCTATCTTTACTTTTATGTTATTTTATTTCTTGTCAAACTAGTTATAGGAAACCAAACAAACAAATTATCTTTCATAATTTAGTTACAATAATTATAGAAAAAGTTGTGAATTCATTAGTTTATGTGGATACGATATACCCTATCTCATCTATACTATACTATAATTGATTTGTGCATTTGTGATAGGAAAAACTAAGTCAACTTAAAGGGTTTATTTGCACACAAAATTATTATTATTATTATTTATTACCCAAGCCTAGTAGGCCAAACCAATTGTGTTATGGCCGACCGATCAAGTTTTTGGCACCGTTGCCGGGGACTATTGATTTTCTATACTTTTAAATAATTATTATAGCTGGATTATTTGTTTGCTTTGTTTTTATTTTCTTATTTTAAGAGATAAGATTGTGTGATTTTTGACAGGTGAATTAAGATTTGCAGAAGGAACCAGAAAAACGGTGACGATTGGTTTGCTGGACCGTTTGTGAGTTTTAGTCGTATCTTAAATTATTGTTCAATATTATCTTGAATTTTATTAATTAATTTCTATTTTATTTTATTTATTTATTTATTTTCAGTTTATTATTTAGATTTGTTTAGTTTTATAAAAATTGTTTCATCGTTGTATGAGTAGTTTGCGTTCCATATATAAAGAACTTGCTCCTTATGATCCTGAAGTTGATAGAACTTATTGTAAGAACTTAAGAACTAATAAACAAAGGAATGAAAAAGATACATTAAACTTTAATGATATGGGCGAACCTCAAGTACAACCACTGGGTTCTTTGAAAGATTATTACATACCTTCCAATTTCGAATCACCAGCGGACATTATAATACCAAGCGAAACAACGTCTCATTATGAAATTAAAGCTAGTATTTTGAATATGTTGCCTAAATTCTATGGACATAAACATGAAGATCCTTATGAACATATTACTGAGTTTATATAAATTAGTTAAACAACAAAGATGAATGGGATGTCTGTTGATGCCTTACGTGTGAGATTATTTCCCTTTTCACTCAAAGAAAAAGCTAAAAGATGGTATAATAGTTTAGAAGAACGAGTGAAAACTAATTGGGAGAACCTTAAAAAAGAATTTCTACATAAATACTACCCTATGGGAAAAACACACGAAGCCCAAGAAGCTATAATGAAGTTTGCCTAAATTCCTGGTGAAGAATTCCACAAAATTTGGGAACGTTTTAAAGAAATCTTAGCTAAATGTCCGCATCATAAATTCACAAAATACGATTTGGTGCGTAATTTATATCATGGCCTATCCGAGATAAAATAACATCGTATAGATGCGGCATGCAGATGAACATTTGCATTAGAACCAGTGGACGACATATGGAAAATATTCGAAAGATTGAGTGAAAATTCAAAACAAAACGCGTCAGAAGCTAGAGCTAGATCAATACTTAATAACCCTAGAAGAATGGAAACTGTCAAAGAAATAGAAAGAACTGACAACTTTACGGCCCAAGTAGCTGAGATAAGTAGAAAATTAGACAACTTTCTAAATTTCACTCAAAATCCTCCTAGAGAAGTTTATTCGATCTATTTTGATCCTTCCCATTTAGCAAGCGGATGTCTAATGACATACCAAGAAGATATAATATCATGTGATGTTAACACAACCTTTACAACTACTAATAATAATCATATTCAAATTTTTTCAAACAAGGTTGGCGGAACTATCCATATTTATCTTATTGTTCTCAAAACATAGAAAATCTTGTCCAAACTCAAAACTTCAATCAAAATCCAAGACCATTAAATAATACTCAGAATCCAAGACCATTCAATGGGAATCAAAATTTCCAAAATAATACACAAGGATTTTGATCTTTTCAACCAAACCAACCTTAATTTAGAATTCAAATTCAAAACCCTAATCCACTACAAAGATCATCAGGTTTTGAGGATAAATTCTTAACAACCCTTAGTAATTTAGAACCTAATACCTAACTTCTACATACACATTCACAAGCTATTTCAAAATTAGAAATGCAGATGGGACAAATAGCTAACACGCTTAATAAAAGAGAAGAGGGTAAATTACCAAGTCAACCCTTGATGAATCCTAAAGGGAAACATATGATTGAGTTAGGAACTTTACAAGAACATACGCATGAAACTGTTCAATCAATCACAACCTTAAGGAGTGGTATGATAGTGGACAATAGAGTTGAGAAAATGTTTGAGGAAAGACTAGCACAAGATGAAGTCTTGGAAAACATTCCTAAAGAAACATCACATCCAACAGAAGATGAACCTATCAAAGAAATTCCTAAAGAACCTATGGAGAAGGAATATGAACCAAAAGCTCCATTCCGTCAATGTCTCCGTGGATCAAACTATTATGGCAAATAAGGCGATAAAAATAATGAAATCTTAGAAATGTTTAAACAAGTAAAAAATAACTTGCCTTTATTAGATGTCATATCTCGAATCCCACCTTATGTCAAATTCTTGAAAAATTTGTGTACGCAAATATAAAGATCCAAAAGTGCCTACAATTAAAAAAAAAGTAAGTTCTTTATTATTAAATGATACACCGCCCAAATATAAAGATCCAGGAGTGCCTACAATATCATACATAATTGGTGATCAATAAGTAAGACGGGCTCTCCTTGATAAAGGTGCTAGTGTCAATTTATTACCATATTCAGTTTACCAACAATTAGGATTAGGATAATTAAACTCTACTACGATTGTACTTCAATTAGCATATAGATCAATCGAGCAACCCAGAGGGATAGTTGAAGATGTGATAGTTCAAGTAGAAAATTTTTGTTTCCCTATTGATTTCATAATGTTAGACACAGAACCTGATCATAGTCCAAAGAAACATATACCTGTAATCTTAGGACGACCTTTTTTAGCAATAGCTAACACGTGAATTAATTGTAGAACAATAGTAATGGATATATCATTTGGGAATGTAAAATTAAGATTAAATGTATTTAATACAAATTGCCAACTTCCATAAAAAATTGATTGTTTTAACATTGCTGAAATAGATGAATTAGTGGAAGAAGTGGCGCAAGAAATATTTATGAAAGATGACTTGGAAACAATAATGACTGAGGCAGAGGATATTGATAGAGAGGAACAAATTCAATTACAAAATGAGGACGTTGCAATCGTAGAAACCGCACTAAATGGTGAATCTTGGAAACAACTTCATGAGCCATTACCTATTATTTCAAGTACTCCACCTATTCCGTCACTTACAACTCCACCAAAGTTAGAACTTAAAGAATTACCTAAACAACTTAAATATGTTTTCTTAGGTCCAGACAATACTCTTCCCGTAATAATTTCTTCCTATATCACTAAAAAACAAGAAGAGTAATTAATTCAAGTATTATCTGACCATAAAAAAGCAATTGGATGGATTGTGGCTGATTTGAAGGGAATTGATCCCTCGATTTGCATGCATCGTATAAACTTAGAAGAAAATGCAAAACTAACACGAGATATGCAACATAGGTTAAAGCCTAATATGAAAGAGGTGGTAAAGAATGAAGTAGTAAAATTACTCGATGCGGGTATTATATATCCCATATCTGATAGCTCATGGGTTAGTCCAACACAGGTGGCACCAAAGAAATTCGGTATCACAATCGTGCCAAACTTAAAAGGTGAGTTAATCCCACAACGAACCACAACTGGGTGGCGTCTGTGTATCGATTATAGAAAACTAAACTCACATACAAGGAAAGATCACATTCCATTACTGTTCATTGATCAAATCTTGGAACGTTTAGCTGGACAAAGTTAATACAGTTTTCTAGATGTATATTCCGGTTATAACCAAGTAGCAATTGATCTAACAGATCAAGAAAAAACCACATTTACTTGTCCTTATGGTACGTTTGTATATAGAAGAATGCCCTATGGCTTATGCAATGCACCTGCAACATTCCAAAGATGTATGATGTCAATCTTTTCGAACATAGTAGAAAAATTCCTAGAAGTATTTATGGATGATTTTTCGGTGTTTGGAACTACTTTTGAACATTGTTTAAAACATCTACCACTTGTATTACAAAGATGTAAAGAGACGAATCTAATATTAAGTTGGGAGAAAAGCCATTTTATGGTTTAAAAGGGTATTATCCTAGGACATATTATTTCAAAAAGAGGAATAGAGATAGATAAAGCTAAAGTTGAATTCATTTCTAATCTACCCCTTCCTACATCTGTTAAACAAAATTTATTATTCCTAGGTCACACCGGGTTTTATAGACGATTTATTAAATATTTTAACAAAATATCTCGGCCATTAAGCAAAACACTTGTTGATGCTCAAATTAATTACACAACTACTAAAAAAGAGTTGCTAGTTGTAGTATTTGCCTTTGACAAATTTAAATCATATTTATTAGGAACCAAGGTAGTTGTTTTCTCTGACCATACAACTTTAAAATACTTATTAACGAAAACAGATTCCAAATCCAGACTTATTAGATGGATATTATTATTTCAAGTATTCGATATTGAAATACGCGATAAAAAGGGTACAGAAAATGTAGTGGCAGATCATCTATCAAGAATAGTGATAGAATCTACAATGGATAATACTCCGTTAATAGATTATTTCCTGGATGATCAATTATTTAGTATTAGTGCGTTAAAACTCAAAGGTCCGAGGAAAAGAATACGATATAAGAAATGTGTTCAACACTTGAAATATCTCATAGAAATTAACCATAAATTAGGAGGTATGGATTGTATCGATTTGATAGAATCCACTTATGATAAAGATTAATAAAAGCTACGAACGCCGGGCCAACGATGTTAAAAAGAGGCACCATTAAAGAGAGTTTGTGTTCACTTGAATGAGTATGTATAATTAGGATTTTTATTTTTATTGTGATTTTTTTTATAGTTATTTACTTTAAGTTTAGAATCTAAGATGGTACCATGAGATGATTTTGAAAGGTTAAAAAAATTGAGTAATCGATAGAATTTCCACCGAGTACTCAGTGGAGTAATGATAAAAACGGGTTAGACTTCTTTTTGCTAATTCTTCAATTTTCTCTATCTACCCAAATGTTCTCATTATTCCACACTTGAATTCTTAGATGGGAGATATTTGTTGAGACATGTTTCAATCTTACTTTATCCATCATAACTCTCTTGTATCAACACAATAAAGGAACAATCCATACTTAATTATATCTTCAAAGCCTTGGAACTTCTCTTCCACATTCTCTTCAGTTCTTTGAAGTTTCTTCCAAAAAGAGAAGTAAAATATTCTAAAAAGGTTCCTTGAGATTAGTTGATTGTTTCCATTTTCGTAGAGCTTGCGAGGGTTGATGTGTAGGTATTAAACTACGTTATGAGCTAAGTAACCATGGCCTCTTTTAGTGCCGTAATCTAGGTGTTTGATAGAATGTTTAAGTAAGAGCCATGGCCCCAAAGAAGAAACCGTGCACTAGCGCATCGTCAAGCAAGCGACCAATTTCCCCTAATTCATCACAATCGTCATCTGACAAGGCTAAAAATGAAGCGCCAACTAAGGAGATAGTCTAGAAAGCTATTGAGAAAGGGTTTAATGTCTGGATTTTGAAGATGATGAAGTAGCGTCATGGGGGATAGGTTGCGTTAAGACAAGGGGGTTAGAAACGTTGTGATGACCCGCGTTGACCTACATAATCAAATCATTATTATATGAGTTTTGGTTAAATATGAGGCACATGGGCGAGGATAATAATAAGATGATGGAAACAAAAGTAAAAGGGAAGCCAATTCTCATCACATTGTTATGCATTACTAGAACATGGGGTATTACACATGAATGCCCTATCCATTTAAGAGATTCACTTCAGGCGTTACCCGGACCTTTCCGGGTATGACTAAAGGAAGGTTCGGAAATAAGCACAAGACCTGTACAACAAAAAAATACTATGCACCAAAGATGTGGATCATTGATACCATTATTCGATGCCAACCACATCCCCAAGGCCATAGTAGTGACCGTCGCGGGATTTTTCAAGAAGCATTATATGTCTTTGCAAAAGATCATTTGATTTCAATCCCGGATGTTATTTGGACAAACATCTATAAGGCATGGGATGACATGAGTAATATGACCAAAGTTAATGCCTTATCATATGTGGTTCTCTTCCCGACATTAGCCATGAAGCTAATGCAAGATAATAATGTGCCAATAGAAAAGCTAGGAAAAAATGAGTACAAACCAAAGTATTTTGATATTTCTAATTGGCACAACATGATATCGAAGCTACGCAAGGAAGAAAGAGAGAACATGCCGATAACGAATGCACAATATTTGAATATCATGGCGAACCTAGAGAAGATAACGAAAAAGTTGGAGGACCTAATGATGAAAGTCGAAAAGGCTCCGCATCCACTTTTCATCCACCACCACCAACGTCCGAGACTTAGGATTCTGAGAGTAGTCGATCATGAGCCGACATAGATTTGTTATTCTAGATATTGCCTTAGGCTGAGCCATGTATCATTATTTTGTACTTTTTGCTTTATTTCTTTTTATTTGCAATTTTTGTGCTCAAACTCCAACGAAAAATATTAGAAAATTAATGAAAATTGATATTTTTTTTATTTATTAAACAAATTATTTTGATTTTATCTATTTTTCAAATATAAGGATATAATGAATAAGTTTGAGGTGGATACGATTTTTCAAAAATTATTTTTATAAAATTCTAATTTTTTTATGATTATTTATGTATTATATATATGTTTATTTTATTTCGTTAAAAATATTTGATTTAAAGTTTATATACTGACTTCTTATAGATATTCTATATATTTTTAAAGAAAAAGTAGTTTTTGAAAAGTTTTGTTTAGGGACTACCGAGTACTCGGTAGTTTCCCCACCGAGTACTCGGTGGATCCTGGAAAAATTATTATTATATAAATTAATATATATAATTAGGTATTTTGATTTTTTTTCCTTTCAAATTAGGACTTTGACTGTAATATAATAGGTATATTATATAGTATAAATAACTTTTAAGAAAAAAAAGAAGAGAATTTTATGAAAATTTCCATAAATACTGAAATCTTGTTCAACTATGAAAAATATACAATTAAATCTTATTACCATTTCAAAACTTTCCATTCTAATGATTCATATTCCAAATTTCTGCTGTAAATTGAATCATTCCTTTCTTAACAATGAGTAGATATATGATCTATAAATATAGGACCAACCCTAGTCTTTCTTTCACATATTCTTCAAAATTATTAGACAAGTGGTAAAGCCAATATGGCCATTGGAAGTTTGACGAAGGAGGAGATCAAGGATGCTACCCCTAAGGGTGATCCTCTTGCAAATTATAATATGAAGTATGAGCGGGTATTCTACAAGCATATCACGTACGATCCTTTGGAGATAATGATGGATCAAGCTTTCATGGAACGGCGATTGGAGAAGCTTTACAAATCGGAAAATTTACAGGCCTTCCCTAATATTGTGCATGATTTCTATTACAACAAGAGGTATGATGTTCAAGATGAGAGGTTTGATAGCTCATATAACTATACAATACAATTCAAGGTAGATCAACGTAATCCCCGAGGCTATTGCAAAAGCATGGGGACTTCCCCATGAATTACCCTCCGATCTTGACAGTAAGTTTCGCCTTATTCCATATCCTAGTCCACCTTTTCATTATATGGTTAGCGAAATTTAAGATGAGCTTGAAAATCTACCCACTCAATTTTGGATAAAGAAGAAGGAGCTAGAACCGGAGCTTTGGTATATTGATGGGATTTTGGAGAAACAAGCATGCCCCAAAGATAATGATAAATATTTATACCAAGACAAGGTGTATACGCTCTATTGCTTTAAGAAAGGATTTTGGGTTTCTATCCCAAAATTGATTTATGATAAGATGATGGAGTGTTGACACACTCTTGAACAAAATTCAGGTACTTCAATACATACGGATGTGAAGTTGTTCTTTCCTTTCCTCATTACAACATTAATTGAAGATAAGTTGGGTGAATTTTTAGATGCAACTGAGGAATCAATGCATACGGGTCCTAAGAAAATTGATCATAATTAATTCTTTGGAAAATCATCCATTTATGAGCTAAGAAAGTGGTGGGCGAAGGATTCAACACATGGAACGATAAATTTATGTGGCTAAAAGAGGAATGAGGAATAATTCTTAGGATTAGGGAATGGATGTAGAATTTTCTTTCTAAGTATTTTCTTTTTCATTATTTTTTGTTTATTATTTTTCCTACCAAAGCCGTTTAGGATTGGTTTTATCTTTGTTTTTATTTTATTTTTTTGCAATTTTGTTTTTAGGATTGTAGACCCCTAAGGCCAAATCATGAGTGATTTTATTAATAAAATTTAATTCCCTTGAAAAAAGTGTTCATGTTTATATTTTGGTTTATTTAAGTAATCTCTCTCTATGGGATATGATCTTGGGTAATGCATAGTATTTTATTTTTTAATAGATCATCCAAATCAAGTTTCAGGGAGATATGAGCAATACAACTAGTTGAAATGGAATTACACTTTAAGGGCAGTAACAATTTCTTCCCTACTTTATTTTTATTTTTAGACCATGAGGACATGAACCGCTTTAAGTTTGGGGGGGGGGGGGGAGGGGGGAAGAATTAGTTATTATTTGCTTTAAGGGAATGAGAAAAATAAAAATTTTGAAATTTTGAAATTTTTAATTAAGTTCTTCATTCAAAATATGTAATTGAGATTTGATATGAGTTGATTTGTGTACATGTTATGACTAGAAAGATATTATGTATGCAACTACCCCACTCATGAGTATGTAAGAGTTTGATTAAATTAATTTTTTAAGATCTGGTTCACATTAGTGAATAAATGAGTGAAATTGAAATCGAAAAAGATAGTGTTGGCCTATACAGTATATACATACATTCTTTATGGGATAACTAGTTGACTTTTGACTATGTAGTTGAAAAAATAGTTTTGTTTCAATGACAAGAGGAGAAGGGGAGTGGTAAAGAATAAAAGAAAAATATATGAAGAATTAGTATGGAGAAAAGAAAAATATTTATGAAAAAATAAAAATAAAAATGAAAAAAGCTAAAAATCACCAATATCATTGTACGCGTAAAAAGGGGAGAAAACTGATGAGCATCAATCCCATGGAAGAAGCTCGAGCCCAGTTGGTTGGAACTAAAAATCCTCGCTGGAAAGTCCGGAGAGCTATGTGGATCGGCTGTTGAAATGTAATGGATAAAAATGAAAAATATTATATTGAAGTTATGTCATGGCAAAACTTAATCAATGAAGTATCAGAAGTAAGATTAGTTTACTATAAAAATGTTCACAAAAATACGGAGAGCTATGTGGATCGACTATAGAAATTAGCAAGTTTATTTCACCACTGTGGGAACCATTCTTTTAAATTTAATTCCTGATAATTATTGTGTATTAGTGAGTGGGGATAAATTGTATTCATACAAAATTATAGCATTTGTATGATTAATGATTATTTGATTTCATGAGCATACAAGAATGGAGAATGAAAGAATTTGTGGATAGTATATTTAACCCTCACAAGACTTCACTCGTCCACTCGGTATTGCCGAGGGGTTTAAAAGGCTTGTTACACTTGCTAAGTGTAATCATACACCATCATGAAAGAAAATGATTAGTTAGTTAGTTTAGTAGTTAGTTAGTTTTAATTTATTGTACTAAAAACACAATCGTAACGAATTTTGAAAATTTTCTATTGAATTGATTGCTAATGGACTATCAATGTTTAAGTTTGGGGGCTTGATAGGAGAAAAATATTATTTATTTAAGGCTCCTAATTATACATTGTTATGTTCATGTTTATCATTATATTGGTGCCTTTATACAGTTTTCGCGTTTTAAGCCGTTTCAGGCCATGTTATGTAAAACGAGTTTAGTTCGATGAAATAACTGAATTTGTGACTCAAGATTGTTCGAGAACCGAAACCATGGATAAAATATCTATGAAGGACTAAAAATAAGTCAAGGATGCAAAAGGAGTGAAGATGAATGAAGCCGAGAAGAGAAATGGAGCAAAGAAGATGAAATACAAAAGTACAAGGTGAAGAACTACCGAGTACTCGGTAGTGCCTTCACCGAGTACTCGGTGAAGTGCGAAAGTGTGCGCACTTGTGCAAAAAGAGAAAAATGACCAGAACCTTTGGCGCACTTGCGTCCGTTTACGCAGCATTCAGAAGCCACCGAGTACTCGGTGAGACCAAATACGCCATGCCACATTAGCAACTTGTATATGCACCTATGGGACCCGTTTCGGCCAAAATCAATATGGGATGATCTCTAGGCTATATTGGACACTATATTGACAATATTTGATGAAATTTAACACCATTTTTCAAGGAATATCACAATATACATTCTTGACTTAACCGTGAAGGAATCAGATTACCAAACAAAGACGTCTCTTTCTCTATAAAAGATAGGGGTCTCGCTTAGGGTTTTAGTGTGTTATTATTAGTGTTATATCAGAGTCTTGATACGTGGTTGTTGGAGATCGGTGCAATAATATCAACCATGGAGGGCGTGTCTATATCAACAGTGCAGACAACCAATACCATGAACAACTAAATCGGTATCTAGGGTTTTTAAGAAAAACCTTGCCAAGTAATGTAGACTCTTTCTTATTTTTATTGTATAAGGGGAAACTGACAGACACGTATGTGATGATTATGTGGATGAGTGATTACATTTGATTTTATATAAGATTCTTAACTTATTCTACGTCTTGTCTTATTTTGAATGAATGTTTTATCTTGCACAATCATGGTTATTCAATATGGCCTAGAACTCGGATGCTTAACTCATGACTTTCTATACAATGGTATTAATTAACATGCAATCCCAATTTAGACAAACCATGCTCAAGAAAAGATAACGAGTGACATGCTTTTAAATTATGTTAGTATGAGTAATTTAGAGTAGATTCATGTATTAGTTATGCTTGTTCAAAGATGGATTATGCCAATGATGGATTAATTGTTCAATTTTTGGGATTAAGGTTTGTCAATGATTGCGATCCTATATCTAATTCACATATGATGGACCGCCCTTTATAATTAAATGATTAGGAGGATATATTATGTGGTTAGTGGTGGAGTTAGAAATACCCTAGATCTTTATCTGCACTATTTTCAAACACTAAAACAAAAATATATCTTTACATTTATGTTATTTTATTTCTTGTCAAATTAGTTATAGAAAACAAAGCAAACAAATTATCTTTCATAATTTAGTTACAATAATTATATAAAAAGTTATGAATTCATTAGTCTTTGTGGATACGATATATCCTATTTCATCTATACTATACTATAATTGATTCGTGCACTTGCGATAGGAAAAACTAGGTCAACTGAAAGGGCTTATTTTCACAGAACATTATTATTATTATTATTATTTATTACCTTAGCCTAGTAGGTCAAACCAATCGAGCTCTGGCCGACCGATCAAGACCACTCTTAACACTAATCTGAGATAATTATTGTTTATGGATAAGTATGATTTATTTGCATGCATTTACTCTATTGATTATGTCATTACCGGATTAATAAATAAGAATATTCATGAATATATGCAAATAAAGAATATAAAGAACTTTTGAGTAGTCTATTTAACACTCATGAGACGTCACTCATCCACTAGGATTTTCCTAGGGGTTTAAAAGGCATGTTACACGTGCTAAGTGTAATCGTTTTACCCTTACGAAAGAAAGGAATTTGTTTAGAAGTACTTCCTTAAATTAAATTTATTTCTTTTACATGTAGTTCTTTAAATTTATTTATTGCTAAGGTACTAGCAATATTTAAGTTTGGGGACTTGATGAGACCAAAATATTGTTTATTTATGGCATTAAGTAACTCGTTGTTAGTCTCTTTATTCTATTATTTTTTGTATTTTTATCCAAGTTGTGTGTTTAAGCATGTTATATGGGCTTTAATGAAAATATGAGTTAATTCCTGAGTTTTAGCAAAAATGTTTGATTCAGAATGACACTTAGAAGAATAAAATGACTCAATTCAGAGTATGGTACAAGTCAGCTATGGGTAGAGTACAAGTCATCAAAGCACAAATTCACAAACAAAAATATAATTAAAATTCAGAAACCATCGAACATCTGGAGCATATCGATCGATCGGTTGTATCATTTTCTTAGAAAATGTTCGAATAGACTGTATTCTCTTGGCTGCATGTGCAAGTGCAAGTGAAGGACAAACTAGTCAATTCATCTATTACTCGGTTCTCACACTAAGTCATCTTGGAGTGCAAGCAGAGACATACCATGATTACACCAACTTTTTTCTATAAATAGTTAAAAATTTCAAGAAGAAAAGATATCAAGTCATTCTGAAAATTCACAGAATACATAATTCTCTCTCTAGAGAGAATTATTCTCTCAAGAATCCAAGAATAGACTACCCAATCATGGAGATGATCTCTACATCACTGATGCAGTCTGCTCCTTCAATGAGCGGCTATGTCGGTACGAAACCCTAGCTGAGGAATGTAGAACTTTAATTATTTTTTGGCAAAAGAGCATAAAACCCCCTAATGCTTTTTAAGGGTTGCAAAATACCCCTATATGCTTTTTTTTTTTCCATATTTCACTACCCTCACCTTTCTAAAACAAGAAAACTACCCCCTTTACACCACTATATGCCCAAATTACCCCCAATGTTTCATTTTATCAATATCAATTCTATTAAAATTTAAAATATATATATCTTAAAATTTGAATTTTTTTATAAAATTTGAAATAATATATATAAATTTTGAAAAAACATATAAAATTTTAAAAAATATAAATAAAATTCGTAAAAATTATATAAAATTCTAAAAATATATAAAATTCAAAAATATATATATTAAATTTTGAAAAAATTATAAAATTCGAAAATAAATATAACTTTTGGAACAAATATATAAACTTCATAAAACATTATAAATTTAAAAAATATATACATTAAATTTTGATTTTTTTTATAAAATTCGAATATAAATATAAAATTCGAAAAAAGCATATAAAATTCGAAATAAAAATGATATACCTAAAAATACAAGAAATTGTATTGCTGCATGTTGTACCTAAAAATGATATAGGTTGGCATGCTGATTCTACTTTGAAGAGACAAAAAATGTGAAGAACAAACCCATAAAAATCATGTTTTAATATTAATTTTCTCTGTTATCTATTGGCTCATGATTTTCAGTTCTCTCAATGGTTCTGAGTGAATCATCATATCCAATAAATCAATCCATTTTGATTCTCCTATTGGGATCATAAAACAACCTCAATGACATATAAAATTATAAAAATATATATTAAATTTTGAAAAAAATATAAATTCGAAAACAAATTCGAAAAAAAAATATAAAATTTGAAAAATATATATAAATTTAAAAATATATATATATCAATTTAAAATATATATATATAATTCGGAAAAAAATAGAAATTCGAAAAATTTGTTCGTCGAATTTTATATATATTTTTCCAAAATTTATATATTTTTACAAATGTTATATGCTTTTTTCGAATTTTATTTTTATTTTAGAATTTTCTAATTTTTTCGAAATTTAATTTATATTTTTTCAAATTTTTTATGTTTTTAGAATTTTATATAATTGCTTCGAATTTTATGTATTTGTTTTAAATTTTATATATTATTTTCAAATTTTATTTTAAAATTTTGAAATTTAATATATATATTTTTGAAATTTATATATTTTGTTAAATTTAATATAAATGATAATGATAAAATGAAACCTTGGGGGTAATTTGGGCATATAGTTCTAACACTACACTCCAACACTTGGTATGATATTGTCCGCTCTAGGCCAAACCCACACGGTTTTACTCTTGGGCTCCTCCCAAAAGGCCTCATACCAATTGGAGACAACACTGCACATATAAGCACATCCCCAGACTTCTACTCGGGCGATGTGGGACATCACAATCACCCCCCATGGGATCCAGTGTCCTTGTTGGCGACCCGCGGGTGATGTGCATGCTCCCACACTTAATTCCGGCCGGGGTCTAGCTCTGATTCCAAATGTAACACCCCGCTCCAACACTTGATATGATATTGTTCGCCCTGGGCCCAACCCGCACGGTTTTGCTCTTGGGCTCCTCCCAAAAGGCCTCATACCAATTGGAGACAACACTGCCCATATAAGCACATCCCCAGACCTCTACCCAGGCGATTTGAGACATCACAATCACCCCCCTTGGGATGTGATTCCGGCTCTACCCAGGCGATCCCCAGACCTTTACCCAGGCGACCCGCGGGTGTTGTGCATGCTCCCACACTTAATTCCGGCTGGGCTCTAGGTCTGATACCAATTGTAACACCCCCCTCCAACACTTGATATGATATTGTTCGCCCGGGTAGAGGTCTGGGGATGTGCTTATATGTGCAGTGTTGTCTCCAATTGGTATGAGGCATTTTGGGAGGAGCCCAAGAGAAAAATCGTGCGGGCTGGGCCCAGGGCGGATAATATCATATCAAGTGTTGGAGCGGGGTGTTACAATTGGTATCAGAGCTAGAGCCTGGCCGAAATTAAGTGTGGGAGCATACACATCACCCGCGGGTCGCCAACGAGGACACTGGATCCCAAGGGGGTGATTATGATGTCCCACATGGCCCGGGTAGAGGTCTGGGGATGTGCTTATATGTGCAATGTTGTCTCCAATGGGTGTGAGGCCTTTTGGGAGGAGCCCAAGAGCAAAACCGTGCGGGTTGGGCCTAGAGCGGACAATATCATACCAAGTGTTGGAGCGGGGTGTTAAAAGGACGTACTGTCTTCTCAAGGATTTACTTAATTTCCTTATTTGAAATTTCAGCCTGAGCACTAGTTTAAGGTTGGCAAGTCGTACCTACTTTGTGAGTAACAAAATACTTTTCACATAAATTTCCAAGGTATTTAGTACAAAAATGTTTTCCCCCATCAGTGATTATATCTCTCGGTATACCAAATCTAGTCAAGACATTAGATTGTAAGAACTTAATGATAGCTTGATGATTAGCTTTCTTAGTTGGTGCAACTTCAACCCATTTAGACACATAATCTACCCCAACTAGGATATATTCATATTCTTTAGACTTCGGGAATGGTCCCATAAAATCTATCGCCAGCACATTGAATAATTCAATTATAAGAATTGAGGATAGTGGTATCATATTTCATCGAGAGATGGCACATCTCTTACAATACTCATAAGCATATTTAAATAATGAAAGCCAATAAAATCCACTTTGCTGCACTTTTGTAGCTATCTTTTTAGCCGCAAAATGTCCTCCACATTAAAGAATATGAATGTTTTTAAAAATACTTGCTACCTCACTTTCAGGAACGCATTTCATAATTATTTGGGCAGGAAAATATTTATATAAAAGTGGATCTTCCCAAATGTAGTGTTTAACTAGTGAAAAGAAACGATCCCGTTCTTATTTCGTCCACCCTATATGTATTCTATCTGTAGCTAAATAATTAACTATATCAATGTACCATGGTATCTCCTCAATTACATCAACATGAAATAGTTGTTCATCAGGGAAATAATTTGTATAGGGGTTTCATATATATAGTTGACTCCACTATTAGTCTTTATAAATGATCAGCTACTACGTTTTTCGTACCCTTCTTATCCCTGATTTCTAAACCAAACTTGTAATAAAAGTATCCGTCAAATTAATCGGGGTTTAGAATCTTTCTTGGATAAAAGATACTTAAGTGCGGAATGATCAAAATATATTACGACCTTGGTCCCTAATAAATATAACCTAAACTTATCCAAGGCATAATAAACAACATGAGGTACTTTCTCTTTTCTTTGTCCTAATACTACTCCAATGGCATAATCTGATGTGTCACACATTAACTCAAAAGGTAGAGATCAGTCAGGAGGTTGCATAATTGGTGTTGTAGATAAATGGGTTCTAAGTATCTCGAATGCCATAGCACATTCCTCATTAAACACAAAAGGTGTCATTGTCTAGTAAACTACACAACGGTCTTGCTATTTCACTAAAATCTTTAATAAAATGGCTATAGAAATCCGTATGACCTAGGAATGATCGTATTTGCCGAACAAAAGTTGGAGGAGGCAAATTCAAAATTAATTCTATCTTAGCTTTATCCACCTCAATTCCACTTTTTGAAATAATATGAAACTATCCCTTCTTGAACCATAAAATGAATCTTTTCCTAACTTAAGATGAGATTAGTTTATTTACACCATTTCAAAACTAACGCTAAATGTTCGAGGCATTCGTTAAAGGTTGTTCCAAATATGGAGAAATCACCCATAAATACTTCTAAAAATTTCTCAACCATATCAGTGATCGACTCAGTAGGTCGGCTAAAAATATGCTTAAAAATAGACCCTAAATACGACATCGTTTTGCCTATCGCAAGCTTAAGAGTGAGTTCATAGTATAATATAGCTCTTGAGACAGAGTTTATCGATCCCACAAAGACTAAGTCGTACTCTAAATTTTAATAAAATAATATTCTTGAATTTTAAAGATAGTTTGATTTTGATTTTTGATATTAAAATAATTAAATAAATAACTAAACTAAATAAAACAAGTAAAGATAAATTGAGAAAATTTAATAGAGAAAAAGTCTAGGGCGTAACTAGCGCCACCACTAGCTTCATATTGTAAACATGCTATTTATTTTATTGTGAAAGGGAGAGACATCTCCTACAAATCATACTAGTGCCGCTGTAAGCGAGCTTCTAATCCCCATTAAAGGTTACATTTAATTGAGCTCGGTCACAATTCATCTTCGGATCAAACATGATTTAGATATGCCATTACCCTATACTACTCCTACTTGCATTAAATTAAAAACACATCCATTTCATATTCCCTTAGCATGAACTGTCCAAGCTAAAGTTTCATGTTTTAAGTACCGTTATATAGATAACTAACAACCTAACTTTAGGAGTTCAAGCTCGTAGAAATTAGGTACAGTTGTGCAAGAATTAACATGAAATCAACCTAGAATAGATAAAATGAAAGTTCTTATTTAAACATGAAGCACAAATCTCTTGTCTACATAACCATTATAGGAGTGCTCTTTAGCTTCCCCTTTCACATTAAAAATATATAAATGATAGAGTACATTACATGATCTAGGGTTTTACTAGAAACCCTAGTTACCGTTTAGTTGCCCATGGGTGTCGGTGAGAGTGTTGTTGATGATGAACTCGACTCCATGGATCTCCCGGTATTCTCTTCTATCTTTTTTCCTCTCATTGCTTTTCCTTTTATCGCTCTCCTGATATCTCTTTTACGCACTAATTTTATTGCAGAGAAAAGAGGCGATCAAGAGAGAGCCCTCAAATCAGATCTCAAACTTGTATTTATAGATGTGGAGTCTTGTAAAAGTTGGACTCTTTTATTGGTGTCAAATTCTTGTAAAGAAACTTAAAAACTCTTCAATATCACGTTACAGAGTGTATAATACGTCAATCGTGGTCCACAACATTAACCTGATTCGTGACCTGGGATAGATCCCATATTCTGGGGATCTATCCCAGAGCAACTCTTGCCAATTACAATGCCTGAAGGTGGGATCGATCCCAAAAATGTGGGATCGATCCTAAAATAGCAAATGCTTTTATTCTTGTTTGAAATTTGCCCCATGCGTCTTGGTTGCTTCCGCTTGCCTCCAATGCACTTGTTTTGTCTTTTTAACTCCATTTTAGTCTATTTTTGCACCTCATTTTACCTTGGCTTTGGTTCTTGAATGGTTATGAGCTAGTACTTCAGTTAATTCACCGGATTTAGCTCGTTTTACATGTACCAAAACTGAAACATGCTTAAACATACAAATTACATAAAAATACCAAGCTAATAAGATATATAGACTAACAATACCTAATTAATTGCCTAAAATGTATAACATTCGGCTCCTATCAATCATAAAAGATTGACATCATAAATCTTTGAAAAGTGGCTGGTGAATTACACAAACCAAAAGGCATTCTTCTATATGTAAAGGTTGTTTTCTCACGCTACCTCTTCTTATTACCAAAGCCCGAATAAGAACCTCCAAAGCTCTTGGCCTCTGAGTTACAAAACTATCGATACTCTCTAGCATCCTCCTGAGCAATCAATGTCTTTGTAACGGCATCAGGGTAAGTTGGCATATCAAGCACTATAATTTTAGACTTGAGAATGCCCCTCAAACCCCTCACAAAACGATGAGCCTTTACCTTCTCATCTGCCACCATATCAGGTGCAAATCGAGACAAACTAGTGAACTGAATCTCATACTCAGTAAGAAACATCTCACCCTAAACCAACAAACCAAAAATATCTATCATACCCATCCTAGTAACTAGTAACTGGTGGAAAGAACTGATCCAAGAAAAGAGTGTAAAAGTCCGCCCAAATGATTGCCTTGATGTTCCTCGTGTTGGTAACTGATTTCCACCAACCACTAACATCATTCATAAGCCGATAAGAAGCAATCATGACCCTCACGTCATCCTCAAGAACCTTCAACATGTCGAAATCATTGGTATCTTGCTCTAGCCAATCATTCACCAGGAACGGATCCTGATTACCTTTGAAAGTAGGTATGTCCAACCTCAAGAAATCATGGAGAGCCTTTTGAGCACACGAACTCTCATTCTAAAGCCTGGTGTATTTTATTTATTTAATTAAAGAAATTAAAGGAAATTTAATTTCATTTAAGGATATATGTATATATATATATATCTTGTTATAGTTGAATATGTATATATGTAATTAGGTTACATACAATATATATATAGATATCAGAACACATGCACACACGCTTCCCAAGCGCCAACATCTCCTCTTATTTTTCGTCTCTTCACCGCAGTAGAGAAAGAGAAAGAGAGAGGGAGAGAGGGAAATCGCGAGGCATAGAGAGAGGTCGCGAAAGTGAGATGAGAGTTCGACCAGAGGGAGAGGCTGGGAAGGAGATCTTCGGGAAGAGAGGCAATGGTGGGCAGGGGCGGCAACATCCGAGATCGGCGGCACTGTGGGCGGCAGCATGGCTGGAGGAGGCATGACTGGAGGAGGGGGTAGTTGTGCTACTGTAGCTCCTTGGGCCGAGTTTGGCCCGGATTTACGATGCCATTTTGGCGGTGATCACTGCTCCATTTCGCGTGAAATTTGGAAAGTAGTCGGATTATTTTCTTGTGCACGTCATATCTGAAATTGGGACCGATTTGTCAAATGGTTTTGCGTAGATTACATTTTCTAGGTGAGTTGACTTTTTCGGTTTCATGTTGATCCGGTTGACCTAACGTTCATGGGTTTCAATCATACTCTATTATGTTATTCTAGGTGTCGTGGTGATTATTTTACAGCGTCGCGGGGTCCGATTGGATTCACGGTGCAAAAATGCTATTTTAAGGTATATCTATTCGAAAACCAGTATTGGTTAGTTATCGCTATTGAGCATGCTTCTAGAGGTAGGGAAACCTACTTTAATTTGAAGTTTTGTACCGTTGGGGACGTGAATTATTCTTGTGATAATTATGAATTTAAATGGCTTAAAATGTAATATAAAATGTGTTTCTATCAAAATTAATGAAAATATCATGATTTGGTGATTATTTGGAAAGTAGATAAATAATGAGCTGGTATTATTGAGAATTGATGATAGGATGATGTGGTTCGTGCTTATATGATTTCATTGAGCATGCTACTTGTATTAATTAAATTGATTTAATTATTTGGAAAATAGATAATAAAAATGGGTATCATTGAGAGTGATGTGTTTCGTACTTATATGATTTTTATTGAGCATGTTGCGTATGTATTTAAATTTATTTTAAATTCATGCCTATATACCTAGGGTGCTAGGTATAGTATGATGTCATTATGCCATGTCATTGCACGAGCATGTAGTTAGTAGGGACTGCGAGAGCATGTGTTGTATTAAATACTAGACGTCGGGATAAGACTTTCTTGGTGTAAGGACTTTGGAGTTGGGCCACCCTACTGATTTTGAACTTCAGAGTTGGACCATCCCACGGTACTACAGGGACTTTGAAGTTTGGCCATCAAGCCTTTTCCTAGGACTTCGGAGTTGGGCCATCCTAGATGAGTCATAGTGTGTGTGCTTGCAGCATTGGTTCACTGTAGGGTAGTAGAGAGAGCTACGCCCAGTTGCGACTCAACACTGTAGTTGTAGTGAGGGTTGGCATTGTGAGTGTAGGTAGATGAGACCTGGATTTCATTCTCATATCATTACACGATATTTACTAACTGAGATATGTATATATGTTATACAATTTTCTTACTGTTGTTATAGCTGGACTGATGAGTATTCAGTGTGTCAAGTGGTGGATCTCACAGGTATGTAGACTGAAATGAGATGTGTGTTATCTTCTAGGATGGGATCCAGTTTTTGTTTTGGGTCTCACCAGTTAGGGTGTAGACAGAGGGTGTTTCCCTGCTAAGCGTTGAACTCATTCCCCTTGTGTTTATTATTTTCAGGTTATGAGTCGGATAGTGTTGGATGTAGTTGTTGTGATGTTGTTGGCATGTATTGGACCTACTGTTCATTTTGGTTGTTTAGGCCATGGTTAGGGCTAGTTTACTTTTATCTCGCCTTTTCAGATTAATGTATTATTATTTTGGCCCCTACAGGTGTGGTGGTCTGTACCTCAACGGACTGTGAGTTTTATTCTGGGGCTTGGAGAGGTGGCGGCATTACCATGTTGTCTACCTGGTCTCTTGTGAGCTTTGGGCAGGATTTTTAATTTTTGTGTCATATGCTTGTACAGGGTGTATTTTGGATTAGACCTTATCCACTGGAAAGGCTCTCGTACAGACGAAACTTCGGCCAATTTTTGTTAGATTCGACAGGGTAGCGCTCCAGTGATCCTAGACTCTAGTACGGGAGGTATTATGAATTTTGGGGTGTTTCACTCGTCCTCTACGCGATGTCCCTGAGAAGCTTGTGCAATAGCCTCCGCCAAAGCATAAACAAAATGATCACTGTAAATGAAAGGAGCCGCCGGCACACTCTCACTAACATCGGGAAGTGTGGGAACATTCTCGTCAATGACCGAAGGTACTTGTCCCAGAGCATCATCCACTTGAAGTGCAAAAGCTTGCTCCACAACGTTAGGTAATTCTAGTTCCCATCTAATGATACGCAGTCGACCTCTAGGCGGTGGCATGCTCGCTATACGATAATAATGAAACAAGTAAGGCACAAGTACAATCAAGGTATGCCAAACAAAACCACCACGTCATGCCGACACACGCATAAGCTTACGATGCACAATAAATGAGAACTAATACTTAAATAAGTACTAAAAGAAAAAACAAGAAGCAAAATGTGATAACAACCCTCGCCCATCGTCTCATAGAGAAAGAACACACTCTGATACATAGTTGTCACACCCTGAATTTCCACGGACTCCGAAAAGACGAGCCTGGGACTCAAGGGAGTGATGCGGAAGCAAAACAAAACTAAAATAGAACTTTAATCTCCAAAATCCAGTAAAAAGGGTAAAATGGTCATTTCATATTGAAAATTGTTTAATTAAGCATTAGAAAGGCCATAGAAAATAAGTTGGAATGATTCGGGATCAAAACCCAAAAATAAGTTTTAAGTATTTTTTAAGAATAGTGGTGCGTTTATAATAAGGAAAAAAGGGGGCTGGAATGCTGAAATAGGCACTTAAGCGCACCCATCAATGTAGTCTGGCGCTTGACGCGACACTTAGCCCCAACGCCAGCTGCTGGGAGAAAATCAAAGGTTCTACCAAAAATGACCGTTTTCGAAACTGCATTCAAGTCCTCTCGACTAGTTCAATATCATACAAATAAGCTTTAAAATGATATGTTTCGTTAAAAATCACAAAAAATGACCATCTTTCCCCCGGCCTTTATTTTAGTATACTACCGACTTTTAAAGTGTTAAATCATTTTCAAAACAACTCAAAATCATTTTTAAGACTCAAAGTTTTGTCGGGGTCACGGGGTGAGCGAAAACGGGTTTGTCTTTCAAAACGAAAAGGGTTTGTTTGAAAACTGAGAAAAACACCATTTCTGGGAAATACCTAATACCAATGTTTATCTTAATAGGCAATTTTACAAACACCAAATGAAAGGATTCATAGATTCATCACTTAAAGCGTCCTAGGACGGAACATGTCATAGATTAACTAAAGATAAGTTGTTTTACATTTTCGGCACCGAAATTAGCCAAAAGAATAAAATCCCCGCGCATAGCGCTCCAAGGGACGTACATCAATATAAACTACCCGACTAACATGCTAGCCGAAAAAATAATAAGTTTAAATCTTTTGAGTTCCTTAATCAAAAGAAGCATATGTATACATTTTCATCTATGCTAAACAAAAAGAAAGTAGTCCGCCTCCACAAGCTCAAAAGGAGCAGAAACAACTTTTTATCTCCACCAAGAGACTACGGAAATCCCGTAGTGGGATCATCACCTAAAAAATGTTTAAAGTCGTGGGGTGAGCTCACTAGCCCAATAGAGGAAGCATCATCGCCTCAATCTCGGTAGTTCAAGTAGTACAACCCACCTAAGGTACATGTTACTAATTCTAGGTCGGTCCCTTGCCCCACATACCTCTCACGCCAATCCGGGACCCCATCGAACCCAATAAATAATTTCCCCAACATGCACATACCAAAATCATTTAAGGATACAACATGCATCGACATAAATATCTCAATCATATATATAGCTATTTAAATGAAATGTGACTTAACACCACCCATGGTACACACACACGACCACACACTCTAACTCTAAGGGTCAACGGATATAAAGTGTCACCAAATCGTTCACTTGAGAGGATATACACACTGTTCAAGGAAGATTGAAAAAAAAAACACGAAACACGGTCCGCGAAAGTTAGAGTTTGGAACGAGTCCTCCCCCATTATTTCTATTTCTCGGAAGAGTAATTCCACTGGAAGCGAGAAGCACCACCTGGCCAGTTATTGCGACAATCCGACACAAGTCAACTCACACATGGTTACATGACCGACATAGACCAACACCAATGTACATAACACAACAAGGTGAACACTATATTCAAAAAGGTCTCAATTGAACTGTAACACCCCGCATTTCCTTTCTCCTTTTTGGAATTCTTTTCCAAGTGTTAACGTGTTGTGATGTCACTTATTCATAACGTCTTGTGTAATCTTGGTACGTGTAAATTTTTCGTGTTTAAGTTTCGGATTTAGCGGGACAACTTCGTAAAACTTTTATTTCCGGCTTCATGATTTATTGTTCGTTGGCGACTACGTGGGTTCATTGCAACGTTTTCTCATTGGAGTTTCGACAATCGTATTGTGTTCCCAAACATGTCACTTTATTTTATTTTCGATGTTCCAATGTAGCACTTATTTAATTTTATGCTTGTTGTTCTTAGCATATTTAATGGGTGTTTCTTGATAGGTGTAAATACGTGCATTACTTGTTGTATTTTCATTTTGTAATAAATGAAAATAGTTAAAAATGATTCCCGAAGAATAATGACCTAGGGGCATTATAGTATTTTCACTAAGTGTAGAGATACTGTAAAATCCTAGAAATTTTGTTAAGTGTTCAGGTATGAGGGGCAAAATGGTAAATAGAGAAGATGACAGGGGGTGGAAGGGTAATTAAGAGGCATGATGACACTCTCGTAATTAACTAAGTTGAGAAGAAATTAGTCATTTCCCACTTTTATGTGGTGTCTCACTCCTAGCCATTAGATCTCATCTCCCATCTTTAATCTCAACCCTTGGATGTTACGACCTTATTTATCAAATTAATGGGCTTTGTGTGTGGTGTATCTAGTCTTTCATTGCAGTCTACTTTGTGGCCCTTGGATTAGGCCTTCATTTGTTAGCTTTAATCTTATCCATAGGATTGTGAGAGGTGTGAGTGGAGTATCTCTACACATCACAAGTCTTTCATTCCAAGACTTCATTATTTCTCTCCATTTTCTCTCATTTTTCCCCTCTTATTTCGTTTCCACTTATGGGTTGATTTCATCACCCTAAGTTTAGAGTTTGATGTGGCCTTCAAGATGAAAGTTGATCATGATGTTCTTGTCTTTAGTTTGAGCCAATGATTGGGAAATTTTATTCCATTCTTCTATGTTTTCCTTTCAAACCCTAGTTTTGGATTTTCTTGTCAAACCACTTCATGTTTCTTGAACTATTCTTGTATTAGGTCTTGATTCGTTGTTAGGAGGCTATGGTGAAGCTTTTCACCAATTTTCTCCTTTGATTTTGGTGTTGGGGAAGAGCTAGGGTTTCTTTGGCCTTGCTTAGTGGTTTTGCTTTGCTCTACATGGAGGTAGGGGAAAACTTCTTAACTATATCATCTTGTGATTGTGTAGGTGTGAGAATTTGATTCTAAGATTCCTAACCTTAGATGTAATTGCCAAGTGTATCCTTGAAAATGTGAAGTTAGGGTTCGAACATGTTTATGTAAATTAACCTTTGTGTATGGAGTACTTGGTGATAATATTGATAGGACAATGATGCATGCTAGTTGGGTGGTTGTTCTTGAGATTTCCAATATTAAAGTATGTTTCTATGTCTATATATGTGTATATGTATGTGGGTATAGTTATGTCTATGTGTAAGTGTAATTATACATATATGTGTGTAAGTGTTAGGGATGCAGCCTTGGAATGAGATTAGACTAGCTCCTTTGGTTAGCACATTTGAGGATATATTATGTGATTGGTGTAACGCGGCATCTCAACTTAGAATGACTATCTAGTTCCCCTTTTGTGAATGATATTTAATATTTTGGGAATTGATGTTATGTTTGAGATGTGATTTGTGGGAAACTTGCTTTAATTGAACTAAGAGCATGTTTAAAAGAATCAAATTGTTATGCTTGTGAATTAAAGGACACTTTGATGACCTGGAACATTAATTGTGCATGAGAATGTATCCTTGTGATTTAAATGCCTTAGTTGAGATAAAAGCCTGTTAAAATGAATGAAAATATTATCATTGTGTATTAAAGAACAACTTGATGATCTGGAACATGAATGGTGCATGAGAAAGCATATTTGTTGATTGTTGATTTAAATGAGATTTCAAGGCATGTTGAATGATGAATGGTATTCGTGTTGGAAATTTATGAATTTTGTGCATAAATATGATGAGATACATATATATGTTTGGGCATGGGTCATTTAGACATATTGCTTATGGGTTAACCTTTTGTATTGAGAATTCCATTGGTGTTGGTCTATGTCTGTTTGTGTAATTATACATGAGTAAACTTATTTTGGATCATCGTAACAACTGGCTAGGGGGTGCTTCTCACTCCTATAGACTTGTCTTCCAAGTAATAGAGACGTAGGGGGAAGACTTGTCCAAATCCTATTTCACGATCGCGTCGTGTTTGACTGTCTTCCTTGTTAAAAGTGAATGTGTAAAAAATCACTTGGGGAAAATCGATACGATAAATCTACCTTCCTTCATAAGCTTGTATCCTCAAAAGTGAATGGTTAGAGAATGATCCCGTTGACCCTTGGAGTTAGGGTGTGTGTGGTCGTGTGTGTACCATGAGGTTTATGAGTCACATTACATTGAATTTTCGTTATCCGATTTATGTTTACATGCAGATCATGATATTATTCACTGTGGTAGAGGAGAATGTTTAATGTGAATTTTGATATATAATTCATATGTTATTAAAATGCTTAAGTGAAATTGGATAATGTGAAAATATGATTTGCATGCCTTGTTTTAAAGTATAACGTGAGATGAATCCTTATACTTGTTGATATGTACTTATGTGCCTTCGATGGTAGAATAAGTTAACCTAATGGCTTTCTTTTGATATGTTAAAGTCAGTGATGGATCATAGAGTTGATTGTGAGTTGAGGCCTTTGGGAAGACGGGTGATAGTTTCGCAATCTTTGTTAGTTGTGTAAAAATGACATTTAGTGGTTCTTGCACACTTTGAGAGACGTATCACCTATTGTGCCTTGAGGTTTTGAGTTAACTAGATGAGGCTATGATTGAACTTAGTCATTTGCATGACAATGGTCTATTGATTCCTTTAATAATGTAAGAGAGGTGATATTACACGTGATTTCCTGTTTTGAATGGATCGGAAGTGGTATTAATTGCAACTAGTTGGTTCCATGGCAACGACCACTAGGTTCCCTTTAGCGATCTTAAGGATTGTAGTGTCCTTGGAGTTGTGGTCACTCTTGATTAAGTCGTTATGGAGTTTAGGGAATTGGAAGTAGAGCTAAGTGTGGTTGGATTGGGGTTAGTGTCCTTGTGTAGAGCCACTTGCCTTTTTCTTTTCAGGTACCATTTACTTCGGTTTTTCATTTCCTTTATCCATTGAGCGTCTCTAAATTTTCTTTGATTTTTCCTTTGGTGTATCGGTTTGTTTACCCGAAAACGGATTTTTCATAAGACTTATATTTAAGTTCATTCGGTCTTTAAGAGAAAAAAACCGTTTTCGCTCACCCCCATGACCCCGACTAAAATTTTGAGTTTTAAAAGGCTTTCGAGTTGTTTTGGAAAGGTCTTGAAATTTTAAAAGTCGGGGGTATACTAAAACGGAGACCGGGGGAAAGATGAATAATTTTACGAAACTTTAGAGAATCACTTTAATACAAAGTTTTCATTTTAAGAGTTTCTCGAGGTTTTAGAGATTATTTTTGTGATCCGTGAATGAAAAACTCAATTTTTAAATATTTGTGATTTTTCGGGACCAACGGCGCAAAAAATGGAGCCATATTGCAAAATATGAAATTTTGCATATTTTGAAATTTCTTGAAAAACCAGTGGGTCAGCTTCCAAATACTTAGAAAAAATTTCAGGATTTTTGAAAATTTCAGTTCGGACTGCTGCGCAGTGGCATGCGAAGTCCGATTTTTAAATATTCTTTACTCCCACTTCGCAACTCCGAATTTAGCCCCGTTTGTTTCGATGGCTTATACTATGTGCAAATTCTTGAGATAAAATTTGAAATCATTTATTTACCCTTGAACTGACTGTTTTACCCTCGGTGAAAGTGGAGTACTTTAACTTTCTGTTTGGGTTGGCGTTGCCCGATACCGTTTTCAAAAATGCATATCTCTCGCCTCGTGACTTTGATTTAGGTTTAGTTTGTTTCTATGGTCTATCCTATGTAAAATTATTTGATACAAAATTTGAAATCATTTATTTTCACTTGAAATGACTATTTTACCCTTGGTGAAAGATGAGTACTTTAACTTTCTATTTGGGTCGGCGTTGTCCGATGTCATTTTAAAAATATCATATCTCTCGCATCGTGGCCTTTAATTCGGTTATGTTTGTTTCTATGGTTTAACCTATATGTCCAAATAGGTGGGATAAAGTTTGAAATTACATTTGTGCCCTTGAAATGACAATTTTACCCTTGGGCGAACATGTGACCTTGAAGTGGTCGGTTTGATGAGTCGTTTGATCCCTTTCACTTCTCTTTCATTTTATGACACCCTTTGTGACTTCCCTTAAGTTGAAATGATTATTTTTACCCCTGTGTTGCGTCTACAGAGGGCGGGGAGTGATATGTGAGGTGATTAGTAGTATGGCTTGATATTGATTGGAGGTTTTGGAGCTCAATATGCTCGTGATCTAGGAAGTGTGATTGTTATCCTTCCTGGTGTTGTGTGGATTGTCAGTGTTGGACTGGCAGGTACGAGTTATTGTGATCCCTGAGGTGGTCTGTACTATATGGCTTGTATTGGATGTATGTCTCTCTCTATATACATACATACATATATATATAGGGATGCGTTTATTATATGTTGTTATGTTATGGTTTCATTACGTGCTACTTGTCCTATTTGTGGATGAATGATAGGGGAATAGAGGGATGTGTTTCCGGGGTCTCGTATTGGCATAAGTGCCATGTCGGACGTTTGACCGACCTTGGGTAGATGCATGTACACGGGTTGGTTCACATTAGACATGGACAGTCGGAGGATGTGACAGTTACAATTCATTTCTCCTACGAGGCTTTGATGAGCTTACCCCGACGTTGGTTTGCCCTGGTGGTCCACACCAGTTTGCAGGTGATGTTTTGGCTACAAACAACATGTGGTACAATGACACCTTTCTTTTGTTTCCTCGTTACAGGTTCTGGATTTGCACAGAAGGATACGGATGATATTGAGTGATTGGGACGTCTTCATCTAGTGTTGTTCTTATTAGTTTTTCCCTTTGATATCCCCTTACATGGGGATTGTTATTGTATTTCTTAGGAGCTAGTCTATTGGCATATCCCTTCCTTGTATTTCGTATCATTGCATCGTTGGAGAGATGTATTCTTTCGGTGTCTCGATGTTCCATGTGTTTCATTTGCTTTAGCTTCCACCTAGTTATGTGTGGAATTATTGTTATTAATAATATTCCATTCATTTTATTCTTATTTATGATTTTAGTTGGTCGTTCTTTGTATGAATCACACCCCGGATTTCTCAGATGTCCCAGTTCGGGAGTCTTTGGAATTTAGGGGTGTGACATGAACCATGTATCATCATAATATATGCTCTATGATGAGACCAAAATAATTGATATTTTGGGCGTTAATATACCTCTTGTTAGTCTCTTTATTCAATTAATTTGGTACTTTTATCCAAGTTGCGTGTTAAGCATGTTTTCAGGGCCTTAATGCAAAAATGAGTTAATTCTGGGTTTTAAACAAATATGCCTGATTCGGAGCAACACTTAGAAGATATTCGCACTTAAATCAACAAGGTACAAGTCAGTAAAGCAGAGTACAATTGGCCGAAACAAGGAAATTATCAAATTAAATAAATATTAAAAATCAGGAGCCACTAATCGATTAGTGGAGACTTCGATCGTTCGAAAATAACCGACTTGGAATCTATGCGAAACTTTAGTGCAGAATTCTGACTTGGTGTACAAGTATATCACAGGGCAAAATCGTCCATTCAACGTTATTTCTTAGTCCCTAAGATCTCTTGGAGTGCAAGCAAGGAACATGTCATATCTGCACCAACTTTTGTCTATATATATAGGGGGAATTCATGAAGAGAAGATATCTTAGAAATATCTCTGAATTATCTCAAGAACGTATTTTCATATGATTGTTCATAAAAAGCCTCTCTCAAAGAGAAAGGCTCTCTCCCTCAAGAACTCAACAACCGACCATCCAATCATGAAGATGGCGGTTACATCAACAATGAAGTCTCCTATTTTCATGAGCAGATAGTCGGTATCTAGGGTTTCCAACAAAACTCTAGTCGAGTAATGTAGTGTTTTATTTATTTTTATTGCAAAGGGGGGAATCTAATTAAGGGCACTTATATGATGATTATGTAGTGAGGGACCGAACAGGACCACCTAAATAAGATTTATTTATTATTTTTTTACTTAAACTGAGACTGAATTAATGATTTATCTTGAACAACCATGATTTTACTAAGGGCAACAAATCCGAGGTTTAAAAAATGGTTTTTATATAATGGTACTGATTTGGCATGATAAAGTTTTACGTTTACACAATCCATGCTTAGAGAAGATGGTTGTTAGCGTGATTTTTAGTTTCGTGTTTTAGGAGTAGTTGTATTATAGATCCATACAACAGTCATACTAATCACAGATGGATTGTAGTGAATACGGACCGATTGCATCCTTTTGGGGACTAGGCAACTGCTTGTAGCATTACTAGTCTGATTCATATAAGTTGTACCGCCCCCTTGCAATAATATAATTAAAGGAATACATTATAAGGCTAGTGGTGGAGTAGGAATTCAACCCTAGACTTGTTTATCTTGAGTGAAACCAAAAATAATTATCTTTATTTTATTTTATGTTCCGTAGTTTAATCAAACAAACCAATCAATTTTTTTTTATAAATATACGTCAATTTTCTACTTTATAATTATTTGAAATACGACTTTGATCTCTGTGGTTCGATACCCTCTCTACCCAACTATACTATATACTACTCGCGTACTTGCGACTGAGAGGTTAAAACAAGAGCGTGTTAATTCTTTCTTTTAACACTTTTATTTTCACACGTCTGGAACCGATCACAAGTTTTTGGTATTTTAGATTATTATATTGGAGTTCTTTGAATTATTGTATCAATTTTTAATTTTTATTTTTAATTTTTGCATTTTGTTATTGCAGAGATAACTTACTGACGAAATTTCAGATTTCCAGAAAAGTCACGGACTCCAGTGCCTGATCGATCGGCTTCTTCAGCAATCGTTCAGTAAGTTCTAGCGATCGATTGAAGAACTCTCTAATCGTTCAATAATAACTCTAATCGATCGGTTAACTTTGAGATTAATCAAAATATTGTGTTTGTGTAAAAATATTGAAAACATAACAGATACATTGAACCATATCTCAACATTATTAGAAAAAATTAAAATATAATATTTTATAAAAGGAAAAAAAAATATTTACAGATTTATAAACATATATATCTTATTATCATAAAAAACAAAAATCAGAATATAATCTTTTCCGAAAATAAAATATATATTTAGATTTTAAGGAGATTTTTTTACATTTATATTTTATTTACATAATATATATATAAATAAATAATAAATAAAAATAATAAATAAATAATTAATATTTAAATAAATATATATAATAATAAAATATTCATTTATTCATTTAAATTCCTTATTGCATTATTCAAATATTGCAATTTCCTGCTTCTTTATTTAATATTTTTCTTGTTTATTGTTTATGCTTGGACGTCGTTCAGTTAATAGTCCCCTTGAGGCTTTTGATCCTGAAATTGATGGAACGTACCGAATAAACAAAAGAAATCATTTATTAAATAAAATAAATAATTTAAACATGGGAGAAAACGTAGTCGCCGCACCAACCGCAGTTTTTAAAGATTTCTATTCACCTCAAGACTATATGTCACCTTTAGAAATCTCACTACCTGATGGAGTGGAAAATTTTGAAATTAAACCAACAATAATGAATATGTTATCTAAATTTCATGAAAATGCTCATGAAGACCCTTATCAACATATGGATGAATTTTTAGTGGTTTGTTCTACCATGCGTATAAGAGAAAAAACTGATGATAAATTTAAAATTCGATTATTGTGTCATTCCCTAAAAGATAAATCTAAAGTATGGTATGTAACTATACCAACTGATATTAAGAGTGATTGGAAGAAGCTTCAAAAAGAATTTTTGCATAAATTCTTTCTCATAGGAAAAACTCATGAAACTACACGAACTATTTTAATGTTTACACAATTACCTGATGAGCAATTCTATGAAACTTGGGAGCGATTTAACGAAGTATTAAAAAAATGCCCTCACCAGGGTTTTCCAACACATGACTTAGTCCGTAGTTTCTATATAGGACTAGGAGAGGGACATAAAAATACAATTTATGCAACTTGTGGAGGTACCTTCACACAGAAACCTGTAGACTTTCTATGCAATCTTTTCAAGAATCTTAGTGAAGATTCCCGTCAAAATATGTCGGAAATTAGAGTACCACGAATTAAGTTATATAATCCTAAAAGAACGGATAGTGCATTTGAAATTAGTCAGATAAACGAAGTTACCTCAAAAGTAGATCAGTTAAATAAAAAGTTTGATCTATTAATTAGAAATACTCAAGCCAATCCTATCCAAGAACTCTGATCGGTGTGCGCTAATCCTTCACACCTTGCTAATACTTATCCTTATATACAACAAGAGTCAGAGTTTATCACTGAGGATATTAACGCTACTTTCACCAACCTGAATAATGATCCGTTCTCAAATACTTAAAACCCATGTTGGCGAAACCATCCTAACTTCTCATACAAGACTCAAAATTATACCTTTAACCAAAGCCCTAATCAACCATCTAACCAATTCCGCCCATTTAACCAATACCCTAACCAACCACCCTTTAGAAACCCAAATAATACACAACCTATGAGGTCTCCTGGTTTTTAACAAGAAATCAGGAGTCTCTTAAACAAATTCAAAAATGCTACACAACTCCTACATACACATTCCCAATCTATTTCTAAACTAGAAACCCAAATTGGGCAAAAGCTAATTCTATGGATAAAAAGGAAGAACGAAAATTGCCAAGTCAACCATTAACAAACCCTAAAGGGCAACATATGATAAAGCATGTAATTCCTATAGGAGAACCAGCCATTGAAACTATTCAATTATTAACCACTCTTAGAAGTGGAAAAGTCGTAGATAATAAGGTTGAAATTAAGGAAAGGACGAAGAAACAAAATAATGATGAAATAGATAAAGAAAAGGAAAAATAACATGTCATTGATGAATTAATCTATAAAGGAAAAGAACCTATTAAATAAACACAAAATAATTATATACCACTTAAAGAAATAGTATAAACAAGCTATGAACCAAAAGCTCATTTTCCACAGCGCTTAAGAGATCTTGTTCCTTATGGTAAACAAGGAGAAAATATTCAAGAAATGTTCGAAACTTTCAAACAAGTAAAAATCAATCTTCCTCTTCTTGAGGCTATTAAGCAAGTTCCTAGTTATGCTAAATTTTTAAAAGATTTATGTACCCAAAAAAGGAAGAACCGAACTCACAATACTAAGAAAATAGTACTAACCAATCATGTGAGTTCAATAATATCCAACACTATTCCTCAAAAATATAAGGATCTTGGAGCCCCATTATTTCCTATGTAATAGGAGATCAAGAAATTGGGAAAGCCCTTCTTGATTTAGGAGCTTACGTTAACCTACTACCTTTCTCAGTTTATAAGCAAATAGGCTTAGGAAATCTAACTCCCAAACCTGTTATTCTACAACTTGTTGATAGATCAACTAAAACACCTAGAGGAATTGTAAAGAATGTGATTGTTCAAATTTGTAACGCCCCGCGTTTCCTTTCTCCTTTATGGAATTCTTTTCTAAGTGTTAATGTTTTGTGACGTCACTTATTCATGACGTCTTGTGTAATCATGGTACGTGTAAATTTTCCGCGTTTATGTTTCGGACATAGCGGGACGACTTCATGGAATTTCGTTTCTGACTTCGTGATTTATTGTTCGTTGGCGACTATGTGGGTTCGTTGTAACATTTTCTAGTTGGAGCTTCGGCAATCGTGTTGCGTTCCCAAACGTGTTACTTTAGTTTATTTTGGACATTCCAGTGTACCACTTATGTGGTTATATGCTTGTGTGTTTAACATATTCATTGGGTGCATTTCGATAGGTGTAATTACGTGAATTATTTGTTGTGTTTTCGTTTTGTAAGTAATGAAAATAATTAAAAATGATTTCTAGAACATAATGGCCTAGGTGCATTAGAGTATTTTCACTAATTGTTGAGTTAGTGAAAAATCCTAGATTATTGGTTAAGTGTTGGGGTATGAGTGACATAGTGGTAAATAGAGAGGATGAAAAGGGGTGAAAGGGTAATTAAGAGGCATGATTGCACTCTTGTAATAAACCCTAAGTTTGGAAGAAATTAGGCATTTCCCACTTTTATGTGGTGTTTCACTTATAGCTATTGATCTTCTTCTCCCATCTTTAATCTCAACCTTTGGATCATAGGGCCTTGTTTGGATGACACTTAAATGCAAGAATGCATTATTCTTAGCCTTTCAATTTGCAAGACTTCATGTCAACCATTGGATCCTTTATTCATTTTCATTACCTAATTCTCAACTCTTGGATGTTAAGGCCTTGTTTGGCAAATGTATAAGGGTGGCGTGTATTCCTTTTAGTCTTTCCATTGCAAGACTACTTTGTGGCCCTTGGATTAAGCCTTCATTTGCTAGCTTTAATCTTAGCCATTGGATTGTGAGAGGTGTGAGTGGAGGATCTTTACACATTATAAGTCTTCCATTGCAAGACTTCATTTTTTATATCCATTTTCTCTCCTCTTTTCCCTCTTGTTTCTTCTCCACTTATGGGTTGATTTCATCACCCTATGTTTGGAATTTGATGTGGCCTTTAACATGAAAGTTGTTCATGGTGTTCTCCTATTTGATTTGAGCCAAAGATTGGTAAGTGTTCCTTCCTCTTTGTGAGTTTCTACTTCAAACCCTACTCTTGTTTTTTCATGAATAATTATCTTTGATTCTTGGTTTCATCTTGTTTTGAGTCTTAACTCATTGTTAGGAGACTATGGTGAAGTTTTCCGCCAATTAGCTTCTTTGAATTTGGTGTTGGGTAGAAGCTAGGGTTTCATGAAGCTCACTTTTTGGTGTTGCTTTGTTCTTCACCTGAGGTAGGGGAAAACTTTTTAACTATATCATCTTCTGATTATGTAGGTGTGAGAATTTGATTATAGGATTCCAAAACGTAGATGTAATTGCTAAGTGTATCCTTTAAAATGTAAAGTTAGGGTTTGAACATGTTTATGTAAATTAACCCTTGTATATGGAATATTTGGTGAGGAAAATGATAGGACAATGATGCATGCTAGTTGGGTGGTTGTTCTTGAGATTTCCAATATTAAAGTTTGCTTGTATGCCTATATATGTGTGTATGTATGTGGGCATAGTTGTGTATATGTGTAAGTGTAATTATATATATATGTGTATGTAGGTGGTAAGGATATAGCCTTGGTAGTAAATTAGGCTAGCTCCTTTGCTTAGCACATTTGAGGATATACTATGTGATTGGTGTAACTCGGCATCTCAACTTAGAGCGACTATCTAGTTCCCCTTTTGTGAATGATATTTACTATTTTGCTAATTGATGTTATGTTTGAGATGTGATTTGTGGAATTGTTATCCTTGTGAATTAAATGACAACTTGATGACTTGGAACATTAATTATGCATGAGAATGTATCATTGTGATTTAAATGCTTTAATTGAGATATAAGCATGTTAAATGAATGAAAATGTTATCATTGTGTATTAAAGGACAACCTTATAATTTGGATCATGAATGGTGCATGAGAAAATATCCTTGTTGATTATTACTTTAAATGAGATTTAAAAGCATGTTGAATGATGAATGACATTCGTGTTGGCATTTTGGGAATGTTGTTCATGAATATGATGAAATTCATATTTATGTTGGTGTATGGGTCCTTGAGACATAGTGCATATGGGTTCACCTTTTGTGTTGAGAATTCTATTGGTGTTGGTCTATGTCCGTTTGTGTAATTATGCGTAAGTATACTTGTTTTGGATGGTCGTAACAACTGGCTAGGGGGTGTTTATCTCTCCTACGTAACTAGTCTTCCGAGAAACAAAGACGATAGGGGGAGGACTTGTCCAAATCCTATTTCACAACCACGTCGTGTTTGACGGTCTTCCTTGTTAAAGGTGTGAAGTGTCAAAAGCACTTGGGAAGAATCGGTATGATAAATCTACCTTCCCTTTTGAGCATAAAGTGAAGGGTTAGAGAATAATCCCGTTAACCCTTGGAGTTAGGGTGTGTGTATGTTCACGTGTGTAGCATAAGGTGTGTGAGTCACATTGCATTGAGTTACCGTTATGTGATTTATATTTAAATACGGATCATGATATTATTCATTGTTGTTGAGTAGCATGTTTAATGTGAATTTGGATATATAATTCATATGTTATTAAAATGCTCAAGTGAAATTGAATAATGTGAGAATATGATTTGCATGCCTTGTTTTAAAGTATAATATGAGATAAATGCTTATGCTTGTTGATATGTTCTTATATACCTTAGGATGGTGATATGAGTTGGTTTAATGGCTTTCTTGTGATAAGAGAAAGTCGGTGATGAGTCACAACATTAATTATGAATTGAAGCCTTGAAAAGGCGGGTGATGATTTTGGAGTATAGTTACCGTTGGTGTAGAAACGTGGCGTCAATCATGATATTGATGTTTTGATTTTGATAGACGAGGCTATGAGTGAACCAAGTCAATTGTGTAGTAATGGCCATATAATATTGATAGAAACCTAAGTTATGTTGTTTTGAATATTGAAATTGAGGTTTGAAAGAATCGGAAAAGGTTGTGATTGAAACTAGTTGGTTCAGTGACAATGGCCACTAGGCTTCCTTTAGCGATTTTAAGGATTGGAATGTCATTGGAGGTGTGGTCATTCATAGTTAAGTCGTTATAGGGTTTTTGGGTTTGAAAGTGGAGTTAAGTGTGGTTGGATTAGGATTAGTGTCGTAGTGTATAGTCACTTACCTTTTTATTTGAGATGTCATTTACTTCCGTTTCTTCATTTCCTTGCTCCATTTAAGAGTCTATAAATTCGCTTTGGTTTTTCCGCTGGTGTTTCGGTTTGTTTCCTTGAAAATGGATTGTCATAAGACTTGTATTTAAGTCCATTCAGTCTTTAAATGAAAAACTCATTTTCACCTACCCTCGTAACCCCGACTAAAACTTTGGGTTTTTAGAAAATTATTTTGACTCGATTGAAAAGATTTTGGCACTTAAAAAGTCGGTAGGATGCTAAAACGGAGACCGAGTGCAAAACAGTCATTTTATCACAAATTCTCACGAAACGAAACATTTCTAAGCTTATTAGTGTAATAATGAATCAGTTTATAGGGGTTGGATGCAGTTTTTCAGAAGTCAAAAAATGGTAGAAAGTTGGGTTTTTCGGTGGTTATTGTAGCCGGTCGCACCTTGCTGCACAGTGCGTGCGACAATTTTCAAAAGTTCATATCTCTCCCCTCGTTGCATTGATTAAGGTCCCGTGTGTTTCTAAGGTCTGTCCTATATGCAAATATTTGTACTTGGAATGACTGTTTTACCCTTGGTGAAAGTGGGGTACTTCAGCTTTCTGTTTTGGTCGGCGTTGTCCGATACCGTTTTCAAAAATCCATATCTCTCGTCTGGTGAGTTTGAATTAGGTCCCGTTTATTCCAATGGCTTGTCCTAGGTCCATAATTTGTATTTATATTTTTAAATATCATTTTTACTCTAGAAATGACTATTTTACCCTTGGTGAAAGTGGGGTACTTCGACTCTTTGTTTTGGTCAGCGTTGTCCGACACCGTTTTTAAAAATTCATATATCTCGCCTTGTGACTTTGATTTAGATACCATTTGTTTGTATGGTTTCCCTTTGTTAAAATATTTGATACCAAATTTGAAATCATTTATTTTCACTTAAAAATACTATTTTACCCTTAGTGAAAGAGGGGTACTTAAACTTTCTATTTTGGTCGGCGTTGTTCGATACCGTTTTCAAAATTTCATATCTCTCGCGTCGTGGCTTTGATTTAGGTTTCGTTTGTTTTTATAGTTTGACCTATATCCAAATAGGTGGGGTAAATTTTTAAAGTACATTCTTGCCCTTGAAATGATAATTTTACCCTTGGGCGAACATGTGACCTTGAAGTGGTCAGTTTGATGGGTTGTTTAATCCCTTTTCCCTTCCTTTTAGTTTTCGGCAACCTTTGTGACTTCCCTTAGGTTAAATATATTATTTCACCCCCGTATTGGGTGTAGAGAAGGTAGGGAGTCACATGTGAGGTGATTAGTAGTATGATTTGATACTGATTTGAGGTTTTGGAGCTCGGTATGCTTGTGATAGTGTAATGAATAGGAGTGTTTCTCCCGTGTTTTAGTGATAGGTGTTGTGTGGTGTTTCAGTGTTGGACTAGCGGGTAAGAGTCATAGTGATCCCTGAAGTGGTCTGTACTATGTGGTTTGTATTGGATGTATGTCTCTCCCTATATATATAGGTACACATATATATATATGGGTGCATTTATTATATGTTGTTATGTTATGGTTTCACTACGTGCTAGTTACCCTATTTGTTCATGCATGATAAGGGACTAAAGGGATGTGTTTCCTGGGTCTCATATTGGTGTGAGTGCCATGTGGGACATTTGACCGACCTAAGGTAGATGCATGTACATGGGTTAGTTAACACTAGACTTGAATAGTCAAAGAATTTGACAGTTACGATTCCCTTTCTCCTACGGGGCTCAATGAGCTCACTCTTACGTTGGTTTGTCCTGGTGGTCCACACCAGTTTGTAGGTGATGTTTTAACTACGGATAACATAGGGTGCAATGACACATTTCTTTTGTTTCGTCGTTGTAGGTTCTGGATTTGCGCAGAGGGATACGGATGACATTACGGGATTGGGACGTCTTCAGGTACTGTTATTCCTATTAGCTTTTCCCTTTGCTGGATTTTACGTGGGGATTGCTATGGTATTTCTTGGGAGCCAGTCTATTGGCATATCCCTTCCTTGTATTAGGTATAATGGCATCATTGTAGAGATGTATTCTTTTGGCACATGGATGTGCCTTATGTATCATTTGGTTTAGCTTCCACTTGGTTATGTATGGAATTATTGTTATTAATAATATTACATTCATTTTTTTGTTATTTATTATCTTAGTTGGTCACTCATTTTATGGATCACAACCCCGGATTCCTCGGATGTCCAGGTTTGGGAGTCTTTGGAATTTAGGGGCGTGATAGTTTGGTATCAAAGCACTAGGGTTCACTGTCTTAGGGACGACGGGTGATGGTCGGTGGTACGTTCGACGTTAGATGTTATCTACGATTTTGATCTTTATTTTCTCTGTGTGATTTTGGGTTTCTGTATTTTCATTATGTGGTGTTGAGTACGTGCATTGCTAGATATATCCCGTTGTGATTTAATTCCAACGGAATAGGACCACTCCTTAGTCTCTTTTCATTTTCGTACTCGTATCATGGTGTTAGCTACCGATAAATATGAGTAGATTATTCGGTCTAATCAACCGGATGTGGCTCGTGGACTAAGGTACTCCCTGATTTCAAGGATGAAATCTCCTAAGGTGTAAGGTTTTAACGCCCCGCGTTTCCTTTCTCCTTTATGGAATTCATTTCCAAGTGTTAACGTTTTGTGACGTCACTTATTCATAACGTCTTGTGTAATCTTGGTACGTATAAATTTTTCGCTTTTATGTTTCGGACTTAGCGGAATGACTTCGTGGACTTTCGTTTCCGGCTTCGTAATTTATTGTTCTTTGGTTATGTATGGAATTATTGTTATTAATAATATTCCATTAATTTTATTGTTATTTATGATCTTAGTTGGTCGATGATTTTATGGATCACAACCCCGGATTCTTCAGGTGTCCCGATACGGGAGTCTTTGGAATTTAGGGGCGTGACAAAATTAATAAATTTTACTTTCCTGTGGATTTCGTTGTTCTAGATACCGAACCTATGTATGATCATATGAAGCAAATACCCGTAGTCCTAGGAAGACCTTTCTTAGCAACTGCTAATGCATCTATCAATTGTAGAACTAGGGTTATGGATCTATCCTTTGGAAACATGAAGGTGGGGAAGAATATTTTTGAAACCAGTTATCAGTTAGATAGTAATAGAGAATGTTTAGTGATTAACACACTTGATGAAACACTACCAAAGTTGATACCTCAACTAGTAGATAAACCGCCAGGAAATTGCCTAGCATTTCAACTAGACACGTCGGAAGATAAACGATTGCCAAGAGATTATAAGGTATCAAAGAAACCTAGACCTAAATCCTTGAGTGTTTTAGATTTCTACTTTGAGCTGGTACGAAATCAACACAAAGCTAAAATAGAATAAATAAATAGGAAGAAACTTGTGAACTAGAACATACTTTACCAAAATTACATCCGCAACCTACAAAATAAAATTATATTACGAATCATTCCTTAAAATATGAATGCATTTTCTTTGAGGATGAACATTTAGAATTAGCAATTGAGAAAGTTATAGCAAAACTTTAGAAATGAAGACTAGAAAATCTTTTACAACCTGTTTCATCTGTTGCTTATCCTAATTTATTTTGGGAGTTCTATCAAAATATATATTCAAAAGATCCTGAGATAATTAAAGTATTACATACTAAAGTACAGGGGCATGAGATAGAAATATCCCCTGGCACTATTGCAAGAGCATGGTGAATTCCCAATAAAATACCCTCAAATTTAGAAAATGTTTTCCCAAAAATACCCACTCCCAATCCTACAACTCTTACTATGACTAGAAGAATCTGTGGAGATAATTACATAAAATTAACATGTAAGGGATTACAAAATCCAAAATTAAACCTGAACTATGGTTCTTAGATACGATTATTTCAAGATAAGTTGGTCTAAAATTTGGTAATATACGGGCCAATCACTTATTAAAATGTTTTATTATTTAGATAATGGATATTGGACTTCAATTTCTGAGATTATTTATGACCATATAGAAACATTTTGGGAAGCCATAATAGGTGTGAAATTCCTTTCGATCAGAAATCGAAAATTCCATTACCTTTCTTAGTTCGAGCTATGATAAAAGATCAATTGGAAATCAACGTCGAAATCCCATCAGAAATAGGCATTTTTGTTAGTAAAGATAATGATCATTGGAAAATTTTCAATACACTAAGTTATGAAGAGATGGGGCGATGGTGGGAATGTCAATTAAAACTGATTAAACAAAACAAAAATCGTATTAAGGAACACACATTAAATGCTCAAGGTACTAGCACATCTATCAATATGATAGATGTCATGGATGAGCCTGGTTAGACACGCTAAAGCTATCGTGCCATCAACATTAAACAATGGTCTCGATTCAAAAGTTACCTAATATTTTAACCGAGTGTATTAATTAGGATTTTAGTATGCTTTATTATTTTATAATCATATTTATTTATATTTATGAAAATTTGAAAAATAATAAAATATTTAATTTCACCGATTGATCGATGTCTTCCTCGATATATCGATCGATCTGTTGCGTAAAAATACGTCCCATGCGGCAGAATAATATTAGGTCATTAGGGTAGTCATTTAGTAGACACTGATATGGTAGAATATTAGTATAAACTTATAAGACTGATTCTTTTATTTTCAATCAAACCAATAACCTGACTAATTAATCACCCTATATCTTTATAAATTTACTAGTTAACATTTCATATTATTTCATCCCTATATAAGAATACTAGCATAATGGTTAAAAAAATTATCATTTCTTCTTCTTCTCCCTCTTCATTTGTTGCCTCAAACTCTCCTAATGAAGAGGCTAGGATTGAGCATATCTTAGTTGTTGATGATGTTGCTCAAGAAGAAGAACCCGACTATTCACTTTTTGATAATCCAAACATTGATGCCCATGATTTACATGAGTTAGGATATGAGGTGACATTTCTCGCTAATCGATTAGTTCATCCTCGTTTCCATTTTGCTTTAACATTACTTCTAAATCAAGGGTTGCTGAACCTTTTGATTGCTAGTTCCACTATCATTTTCCCAAACATAGTACGCCAATTTTACAGAAATATAAAAGTTGTTTAAACAAACAATGGAGTTGCTCTCTGTGTGTGGACAGAGTATAATTTCAATTCCATTCTAATTGATGCGAGTATGATATCTAGAGAGTGGGAGATTCTGAGAGAACTTCTTGAGGAATGGCGAGATCAGTTTACTATGCCACCTAATCCTTTGCCTTCTTTTATAGAGATGGTAAAAGAAATTTGTAATGGTTTTGAAATTCCAGAAGGGGTAGAATTGATGGATAAGCATTATTTAAATATCAATTATTGGGCTTTAGATTTCATTTCGATGACTCAAATTTACCCCAACCAAGATGGATTGCTTCGTTATCGAAGTATGATGGAGTTGATTTATAAATTTCATATGGGATATTGGGTATCATTTCTGGATATAATTATTGAAAACATAAGGTTACATATGGAGATGATAGTGGAAAGAGAGGACCAATTTGTTAATGATTGGAATCTCCCATACCCTTTTCTTATTAGCAAAATCCTTGAAAGTGAGTTGGGAGAATATATGCATGACAACGAAGATGAATGTGAAACATTTACCAAATATTATGGTTCGAGGTCCTTTGGGATTGAGTTAGATGAGGAAATACGTACTAAATAGAGTGGGGAATAGAGAACTAAAACAATGAAGATTATTATTAGGGATGAAATTAGTTTGTTTTTAATTTTTGCATTATTTCAAGTTCTAGAACTATGTTTTTTTTTATTGCAAATTTTAATTCCTTGTAGACCTCTGGCCAACCTATCTTTAATTTTATGTCATTAATAAAAATTTCATTCCTTTATATTCCTTGTCTGAATGCAATAAATAAACTATGATCTTGGTTTTAGTCTTGATACGAATGCAAATTATGGTACACAACAAGTTCCGGGGAGGTTTCGTCACCATTCATAAATCTTTCTCAATTCAGTGGTAATATTATTCTATCCCTATGTTTTTAGGTTTATTATAACTATGAGGACATGGTTCAATTCAATTTTTTTTTTTTGGGGGGGGGGGGGGTGGAATAGTATTTTTTAAAAAAGTTTTTAAAGAAAATAAAAAAACTACAATAAGCTACTGGAAGCTACTGTTAAAAACGTATAAAATGTTGACCGATCGATCGACCACTGTTGTGATTGTTTGGCAAATAAAAAAAAACTTTTACATATTTAGATTTATATAGTGATTTTTATTTTTACTAACTTATATATAAATATAGGTATCTATGTAAAATACATATTTATTATATTATTCTAAATCTTATTTTTATTTTTATTTATTTATATTTAAACATATTCTTGATTAAAATTGTAGTTAATTAGGATATGAGACTAGTCTAGAAAATAGATGTATGTGATTATTTTATGCTTTTTTGAATAATAGTTAAATTAGAAAGGTGGAAAAATGTTGTTCTCTGTAAGTGAGTAAATTTGGTGAAAATAAAAATAGAAAAGACAATCTTGACCTATAAGGACATGCACATGATCTCTATAGTTTTATTTATGAACATATAAGGTATTATCTCCGAGAGGAAAAAGAAAAAAAAGAATACATATTATGGAAGATAGAAACGAAATACGTAAACATTATCCCTCTTAAATGATACGATATAAAAGAGTGGAGAATGACATATCAAAAAAATGAGTGGAAAAAGCTAATAGGAGAAGAAAGCCTTCTCCAAGAAAAGAAAAAAACAAAAAGAGAGAGGACAACCCTCTCCAAAAAAAAAAAAAGAAAAAAGTGGAGATATACTATGTAACACCCCGCTCCAACACTTGGTATAATATTGTTCGCTTTGGGTCCAACCCGCACGGTTTTGCTCTTGGGCTCCTCCCAAAAGGCCTCATACCAATTGGAGACAACACTGCACATATAAACACATACCCAAACCTCTACCCGGGCGATGTGGGACATCACAATCACCCTCCCTTGAGACCCAGCATCCTCGCAGGTGACCCACGGGTGATGTGCATGCTCCCACACTTAATTTCGGCCGGGCTCTAGCTCTGATACCAATTATAACACCTCGCTCCAACACTTCGTATAATATTGTTCGCTTTGGGCCCAACCCGCACAGTTTTGCTCTTGGGCTCCTCCCAAAAGGCCTCATACCAATTGGAGACAACACTACACATATAAGCACATCCCCGGACCTCTACTCGGGCGATGTGGGGCATCACAATCACACCCCTTGAGACCCAGAGTCCTCGCTGGCGACCCACGGGTTATGTGCATGCTCCCACACTTAATTCTGGCTGGGCTCTAGCTCTGATACCAATTGTAACACCCCGCTCCAACACTTGGTATAATATTGTCCGCTTTGGGCCCAGCCCGCACGGTTTTGCTCTTGGGCTCCTCTCAAATGGCCTCATACCAATTGGAGACAACACTGCACATATAAGCACATACCCAGACCTCTACCCGGGCGATGTGGGACATCACAGTTACACACTGACGCAATATTATCAAGGGGTTAGTAGCATGATATATTAAGTTACCCTATCCTTGCTTGATTGGTGCACTCCTTCATGATCAAGTTGGTGATGAAGTTAGTTTTCATATACCATCTTGTTATTGGTACCCCACTAAATATGATTCATGGAAGTTTTTTTATAATGATAAACGAAAAGATATGAATAGATGGGGAGAACATATGGAGCAGTTTCATAGGGAGGAAAGTGGCTAAAAGTTGAGCAAGAATTTTATTGCTAGGAATAGAATTAGTTTGTGTTTAATTTTTGCATTATTTCAAGTTTTATAAATTAGGGTGTTTTAGAACTGGCAATTTCTGACACGAATTGACCCGTTTGATACGATTATATTTATTGTTATATTTATTTGTTGAATTTTTCTATTATCTAATTGGTCATGGATTAAAATACATTAATAAACTATTACTGAATTGTGTCAAATTCAAATTCAATTTTATTTTTATTTTTTATTTTTTATTTTTCGTGTTGGATTGTATCATATTTAAAATGTTTGATTTTCGTGTCAACTAGTATCAGATTACCCTGTTGACCCGTGGGTCAACCTGTTGACACGAATTGCTAGTCCTAGGGTGTTTTTATTTTCTTGCAATTTTCAATTCCTTGTAGGCCTTTGGCAACCTATCTTTAATTTTATGTCATTAATATAAATTCCATTCCTTTATATTCCTTGTCTAAACGCAATAAAAATACTATGATCTTGGTTTTAGTATTAATAAGAATGCAGATTATGGTACACAACAAGTTTGTGGGAGATTTTGTCATCATTCAGAAATCTTCCTCCAATAAAATGGTAATATTGTTCTATCCCTATGTTTTTATATTTATTATAACCATGAGGACATGGTACAATTCAAGTTTAGGGGGCAGGGGGTGGAATGATATAGACATGACTATAAGGAATACAAAATTTGAAGTTTTTAAAGAAAAAAATATAAAATTGTAGTAGTTACTGGTGGCTACTGTTAAAAACGTGAAAAACATTAACCAATCGATCGGACGTTGTTGCGATCGTTTAGTAGAAAAAAATATGGTATTTTTTTATAGATAGATATATGCTAATTTTCTTTTTACAAACTGATATAATTATAGATATCTATGTGAAATATATATTTATTATATTATTCTAAATCTTATTTTTATTTAAACATATTCTTGATTAAATTTCTTAGTTAATTGGGATATGAGACTAGTGTAGAAAATAGATGTATGTCATTATTTTTTGCTTTTCTGAATAACAGTTAAATTAGAAAAGTGAAAAGATGTGGTTCTCCATACGTGAGTAAATTTAGTGAAATTAAAAATAGAAAAGACAATCTTGACTTATAAGCACATGCACATGATCTCTATAGCTTCATTTATAAACATATAAGGTATTATCTCCGGGAAAAAAAAGAGAAAAAAATATATATTATGGAAGATAGAAAAGAAATACGTAAACATTCTCCCTCTTAAACGATACAATATAAAAGAGTGGAGAATGGCTTATTGAAAAAAGGAGTGGAAAAAGAAAATAGGAGAAGAAAGCATTCTCCAAGAAAAGAAAGAATTAACTAAGTTTAGCCACTACTGGAGACCATTCTTGACTCTAATCTGAGTTAATTATTCTTTTGTATAAGTAGAATTTATTTGTTTGCATTTATTCTATAGACTATATCATTTCCTAGTTAACGAACAAGTATATTTGTAACGCCCTGCATTTTCCTTTATCTTTTCAGCAATTCTTTTCCAAGTGTTAACGTTTTGTGACATCACTTATACATGACATCTTGTGTATTCTCGGTACATGTAATTTTTTTGCATTTAAGTTTTGAACTTAGCCAACTTCGTGGTATTTCATTTTTGGCTTCAGCTTCGTGGATTTGAGTGTCGCCAACGACTACGTGGGTTTGTGCAATGGTTTCTTGTTGGAGCTTCGGCAATCGTGTTGCGTTCCCGAAAGTGTTACCTAGTTTAGTGTAGACGTTCGGTGTAGCACTTATATGAATTTCTTGTTATATTTTCATGTTGTTAGTGATGAGAATAGTGAGAAACAATTTCGGGAAAGAAATAGCCGAAGGGTAAATGAGTATTTTCATATTTGGAGCACTTACTGAAAAGTGTAGAGATTTGGCTAAGTGTTGGTGTATGAATGGCATGTTGGTAATTAGAGAGGGTGATAAGGGGTAGAAGGATAATTAAGAGGCTTGATGGAACTCTTGTAATTAACCCTACATTGAGAATAATTTGGTCGTTTTCCCATTTCAAGTGGTGTCTCATTCCTAGCCCCTTGTTTTCATTCTCCCATCTTTGTTCTAGACCCTTGGATAATAAGGCCTTGTTTGGTTGGCGCTTAAATGCAAGAATCCATTATTCTTGGTCTTTCATTTGGCAAGACTTCATGTCAACCATTGGATAGTTTATTCATTTCCATTGCCTTATTCTAAACCCTTGGATGTTAAGGCCTTGTTTGGAAAATTAATGGGTTTTGTGTGTGGTGTAATTAGTCTTTCATGACAAGACATATTCCTACCCCTTGGATTAGGTCTTCACTTGCTAGCTTTATTATTGGCCATTGGATGGTGAGAGTTGTGAGTGGAGAATCTCTACAACTCTTAGGGTTAGCACACATTTGGAAAGACTTCTCCATTGTCATCTCTTGCTCCCTCTTTTCTCCCTCTTGTTTCTTCTCCACTTAGGGGTTGATTTGATCACCCTAAGTTGGGAGTTTGGTATGGCCATCAACATGGAAAATGTTCATGGTGCTCCTGTGTTTGGTTTGAGCCAAGGATTGATAATTGTTCTTCCTTCCTTGTGTATTTTCCATTCAAATCCTAGTTTAGGGTTTCTTGATAAACCATTTGATAATTTTTGTTTGCCTCTTGTGTTGGAGTTGGATTCATGGTTAGGAGACTATGGTGAAGCTTTCCACCGAATTGCTCATTTGATTTCGGTGTTGGGTGAGAGCTAGGATTTCTTGCCCTTGCTAGGGTTGTGCTTTGCTCTTCAAGAGGTAGGGGAAAACTACCTATCTAGCCATCTTGTGATTGTGTTGTAGGGTGAATTTGATTCTAGGATTCCTAGCCTTAAAATGATATTGCTAAGTGTATCCTTGAAAATGTGAAGTTAGGGTTTGAACATGTTATGTGGATTAACCTTGTGTATAGAGTACTTAGTAATGAAATTGCTAGGAATATGATGCATGCTAGTTTGAGTGGTTATTCTTGAGAATTTCCATAGTAAAGTATGCTTGTATGCCTATATATATGTGGATATGTATGTGGGTATTGTAGTGTATATGTGTAAGTATAGTTATACATATGTGTATGTGGGTGGTAGGGATATAGCCTTGGAATGAGATTAGGCTAGCTCCTTTAGTTAGTACCTTTGAGGTATTTTGGGAAGTGATGTTATGCTTGATTTGTGATTTGTGATAAGCTTGCTTGGATTGAACTAAGAGCATGTTTAAAAAGAATGAAAATGTTATCTTAGTGTATTATAGGATAACTTGAGGAATTGGAACATTTTTTGTGCTTGAGAATGTGTTCTTGTTGACTATTGCTTTAAATGAGATTTAAAAGCATGTTGAATGGTGAAAAGCATTCATGTTAACATTTTGGGAATATTGTTTATAAATATGATGAAATACTTGTTTATGTTGTTGCATGGCCCATTGAGACATATTGCATATGGGTTTACCTTTTGTAGAGATAATTTATATGGTGTGGTCTATGTCCTTTTGTGTATTGTGCGTGAGTATACTTGTTTTGGATCATCGTAACAACTGGCCAGGGGTGCTTCTTACTTCTATAGAACTAATCTTCCGAGAAACGCGGACAGTAGGGGGAATACTTGTCCAAATCCTATGTACACGACTGCGTCATGTTTGACATCTTCCTTGTTAAAAGTGTAAGTGTCAAAAGCACTTGGGAATAATAGTACGATAAATTTACCTTTATTCTTAAGCGTGTATCCTCAAAAAGTGAATGGTTAGAGAATGATCCTGTTAACCCTTAGAGTAGGGTGGTGGGGTCGCGTGTGTACCATGAGGTGTGTGAGTCACATTGCATTTGAGTTGCTATTATGTGATTTATATTTACATATGGATCATGAAATTATCCTATGTGATTGAGGAGCATGTTTAATGTGAATTTTGATATAAACAATTCATATGTTGTTAAAATGCTTAAGTGCCTTGTTTAAATTATAAAGTGAGATAAATGCTTATACTTGTTGTTATGTGCTTATATACCATGGGCGGGGTGGGGGGTGATATGAATTGGTTTAAGGACTTACTTATGATAAGTAAAGTCGGTTGTGGCTATTGAGTTGAATGTGAATTGAAGTCTTGAGAAGGCGGGTGATGGATTTGTGGTTTAGTTGGCATTGGTGTAGCAACGTGGCATCAATAGGGAGATTGACGTTTTGGTTATGGTAGATGAGGTTATGAGTAAACTGATTCGATTGTGTATTGATAGCCCTATGATATTGTTAGAAACCAAAGTTAGGTGGTTTCGAATGTGGAATTAAGGTTGAAAGAATCGGAAGATGTTCTTGGTTGAAACTAGTTGGTTCCGTGGCAACGGCCACTAGGTTTCCTTTAGCGATCTTAAGGATAGGAATGTCACGCCCCTAAAATTCCCAAAACTCTAATATAGAGAATCAACAAATTTCCAAGGGATAACATCAGTCAAACGACCTCTAGAGTGAACAATAACAAGAAAATACATGGAATAACAATAAAAAATATACTCCATGGCTAATCGAATACTAGAAACTTAATAGTATCCTCTGATACCAACAAACACGCCCCTAAATTCCTAAGACTCCCGAACCGGGACATCCAAGGAATCCAGGATGTGATCCTTAATACGAACGACCAACTAAGATATCATTAACCATGAAAACGTAAGGAATAATGATAAAAATGGTATATTTCATAACCAAATGAATGATAGAATAAAGCAGCGAAATCTAACGAAAATCCGGCAGACTTCCGTTTGTAAATGGAACATCCAGACATACAACCACAATTGAATAACCTGCCAATAACAGTTCGATAATAACTATGGCTCACATGCCCAACATTCATCAATCCTACTAGGGCCGAGGAAGTGGAAAGAAGCACTGCTACCCCTACACAACCCTCTATAATCAACAGAGCCACAAATGCTCGAATAAGAATACAGAAATGCACATGGTAGTGCAGAATAGATACAATAACATCCAGAAATAATAAATACAGGAAATAAAAGATACACCAATAGGGATATGCCAACGGACTGGCTCCCAAGAGAAATATACGACAATCCCATATAAAATGGGTAAATAAACTGACAGTAGATAACTATCGTTCCCAAACCAGTCGCGCTACAACCGTAACCGCATCATCCTGCGCAACTCCAAAACCTGTAACAAGGAAAACAAAGGAAAGCTATCATTGCACCGTATGTTGTCCGTAGCCGTAACATTTCCTGCAACCTGGTGTGGGAATACCAGGGGGCGATGAAATACTCCTGTGAGCAAATAAGCTTAGTGGGAAAAATGATATTCTAACTATCACATCCTCTGATATTTTAGGTAATGCTAAACCCTCCAGTGAGATACATAGCCCACAACATAACCCAACCACGAAAAACCTAAGGCACATACTCATATGCTATCGTAAACGGGTATAAATATCAGGGATATATATATATACATATACATATAAGTACACAACATGAGTCTATAAGGTACGACTAAGAATCGTACTCCAAGTACCAATACCGGTAGTCTACACTACTCTTACAACGTACACTAGGTACATGACACTATGGTCCGATCTAACAAATCATCAAGCGCTCACGACGCTAACCAGAAACTCCAAATAGAAGGAATCACACTCACCTCTATTATCCACAGGATCAAAATCCACAACTAGTACCAATGAAGGCTCATAACCCACTCTCCGAGAACACAGGAGGAAAAACACTCACGTCCTTGCGTACTAACACAACTGTCACTCCCCAAATTCTTAGGACTCCGAAACCCGAACCTAAGAGCTATGGGAGTGAATGCGGAAGTAAAAAGAAACGAGAACAAATGACCTTCAGTCATCAAAAGGGTAAAAATGCTCTGATACCATGTTGTCACGCCCCTAAAATTCACGAAACTCCAAATCCAGAGAATTAGAGAATTTTCAAAGGGTGACGTAAGTCAAGCAACGACAAGAGTCAACAATAATAAGTAAATACATGGAATAACAATGAAAAATATACTCCATGCCAAAATGAATACTAGAAACTCACTAATATCCTCTGATACCAAACTGACACGTCCCTAAATTCCGAAGACTCCCAAACCGGGACATCCGAGGAATCCAGAATGTGATCCTTAATACAAACGACCAACTAAGATATCATTAACCATGAAAATGTATGAAATAATGATAAAAATGGTATATTTCATACCCAAATGAATGATAGAACAAAGCAGCGGACTCTAACGAAAATCCGGGAGAGTTCCGTTTGTAAATGGAACATCCAGACACACAACCATAACAGAATAACCTGCCAATAACAGTTCGATAATAACAATGGCTCACAGGCCCAACATTCACCAATCCTACCAGGGCCGAGGCAGTGGAAAGAACCACCGCTACCCCTACACAACCCTCTATAAAAAATAGAGCCACAAATACTCGAATAAGAATACAGAAAAGCACATGGCAGTGCAAAATAGATACAATAACATTCTGAAATAATAAATATAGGAAATAAAAGATACACCAATAGGGATATGCCAACAGACTGGCTCCCAAGAGAAATATATGACGATCCCATACAAAATGGGTAAAGAAATTGATCGTAGATAACTATCATCCCCAAACCAGTCGCGCTGCATCCCTAACCACATCACCCTGCGCAACTCCAAAACCTGTAACAAGGAAAATAAAAGGGAACCACCGTTGCACTGCATGCTGCCCATAGCCGTAACATTTCCTGCAACTTGGCGTGGGAATACCAGGGGGCAAATGAAATACCCTTGTGAGCAAATAAGCTCAGTGGGAAAAGATGTTTTAACTACCACATCCTCTAATAGTTTAGGTAATGTTATACCACCCAGTGAGATACATAGCCCACAACATAACCCAGCTACGAAAACCCAAGGTACGTGTTCACATGCTACCGTAAACGAATATATATCGGGGATATATATATATATATATATTGTCACGCCCCAAATTCCTAGGACTCCGAAACCTGAGCCTAAGAGCTAAGGGAGTGATTGCGGAGGTAAAAAGAAATGAGAACAATAACCTTCAATCATCAAACACCCCCAAAAGGATGAAAATGTCACGCTCTAACCATGTTGTCATGCCCCTAAAATCCCCGAAACTCTAATATAGAGAATCAGCGAATTTCCAAGGGTGACGTAAGTCAAGCAACTACTAGATCCAACAATAACAAAGAACTACATGGAATAACAACGATAAATATATTCCATGCCAAACCGAATACTAGGAACTCACTAGTATCCTCAAATACCAACAGACACACTCCTAAATTCCTAAGACTCCCGAACTGGGACATCCAAGGAATCCAGGATGTGATACTTAACACGAATGGCAACTAAGATATCATTAACCATGGAAACGTATGGAATAATGATAGAAAATGGTATATTTCATACCCAAATGAATGACAAAAAATGCAGCGTAATCTAACAAAAATTTGGCAGAGTTCCGTTTATAAATAGAACATCCGGACATACCACCACAACAATTTAACCTGCCAATAGCAATTCGATAATAACAATGGCTTCCAAAACCCACATTCATCAATCCTACTAGGGCCGAGGTAGTGGAAAGAAACCAAGACCTCTCCAAACCCTCTAAAAGCAACAGAGCCACAAATGCTCGAATAAGAATACAGAAAAGCGTCTAGTTGTACAAAATAGATACAATAACATCCTACAAGAATAAATACAGGAAATAAATGATACACCGATAGGGATATGCCAACAGACTGGCTCCCAAAAGGAATACATGATAATCCCAAAACAATGGGTAAAGAAGTTGACAGAAGAATACTACCGTCCCCAAACCAGTCGTATTGCATCCGTAACCGCATCACCCTGTGCAACTCCAAAACCTATAAGAAGAAAACCAAGGAAAGCTGTCGTTGTACTGCATCGTGCCCATAGCCGTACATTTCCTGCAACCTGGTGTGGGAATACCAGGGGGCAAATGAAATACCCCTATGAGCAAATAAGCTCAGTGGGAAAGGATACTCTAACTACCACATCCTCTAATAGTTTAGGTAATGCTAAACCACCCAGTGAGATACATAGCCCACAACATAACCCAGCCACGAAAAACCCAAGGTACGTGCTCATATAATATCGTACGTAAGTATATAGGGGACATATATATATATATATATATATATATATATATATAAATACACAACATGAGCCTATAAGGTATGACTAAGACTCGTACTCCAAGTATCAACACCGGTAGTCTATACTACTCTCACCAATGTACACTAGGTACACGACACTCATGTCCAATCTCACAATCATCTGGCGCTCACAACGCTAACCAGAAAATCTAAACAGAGGGAATCACACTCACCTCTAATATCCACAAGAATCAAATCCATCACTAGCACCAAGGAATACTCATAACTCACTCCCGGATAACACAGGAGGAAAAGTACTCACGTCCTTGCGTACTAACACAATCATCGTCCGTATATATATATATACAATATATATATAGCAAACCTCATCCCATTCCTAAGGAAAATCTACCTCTCAAAGGCTAGATTCACCTCAAACATATCACCATACCATAAATCATATCGACCTCATAATACTATCATCCATAGGGTCAATCACATCACTAACACTCTCACTGTAGGCGAGGAAAACCACCCAATCAAATCACTAAGAGTACACGAACTCAACTCACAAGAACGACCACCTCAGGGTCACCAAAGCAAAGCGAAAGAAAGGACTTCCCAATGCTAAACCAACAGATAACCGAGACAACAATGTCAAGGTTAAGAACACCACAAGTGTTTAGTGAAACGCCCGAACAAAAGAAACCAATCCACTCGGTATCTATGCCCCTAACACGTGTGACAACTCAAATCACCTAAGTGGTGACATCAAAAACCAAGAAGAAAGGAAGGGAAACACTACATATGTGCACTAAACAACACTAAGCCTCATACCCGAGACTTAGAAATGATAGGAAACAAAGGTGAAACAATGGAACATCTTTCAAAACTCTACAAGATGAGATATTGAGAAAGAAGTCTCGGAATCTCAGAATCCCAAGAAAAGTAATAAAATAGTTTTCCTTTTAAGAAACCACATAGTAAAATGATCGTCTTGCCCCCGGTCTCCGTCAATTGCCATCACCGGCTTTTAGAGTTAAAAATCTTTCCAAAGAAGATCATAAGATCATTTTATAAAGTGTTAAAACTTTCATTTCTACGGGGGTAGGCGAAAACGGGTTTTTCCTTTTAAATACAAAGAGTTTATTTTAAAACTTAGAAAACACCGTTTTTGAAACAGTCCAACAAGAGTGAATACAATTCTACAGATTCCTATAATGCCCAAAAGGACAGCAAAGGAAGAACAACACGTTGGACTCACGGAAGACAACCATCCGTTTCCAACTCCACCAAATCAAATGACAACACATGGAAGAGGTTCGACGCCACGCCGTAACCGACAACTCAAGGAATGACATAGGAGTCAACGACTACGTATTAGCATACAAACACAGTACAAGGAATGCTTAGGGGAATGAACTAAGCACTAGAACCAAGACTGTCAAGCTACAGTACCTTGAGTACTTAATAAAGTCACTCAATCATAACCTCTTCTCACCAATCAAAATCTCAACTACAGTTGATAGCCTATTCCTCAAAAGTGAAAGACACCAAAAAGGTCCATACTACAACTCACAATCTCATCACCCGCCTTCTCGAAGGCCCCAATTCATAACTGATACTAAAATCAATCTCTAACCTCCAATCTCTAACAAGATCACACAGCTAACCACAATCACCAAACTATTAACCACAATCACAAGACTATTAACCACATTCTCTAAGGCCTCAACTCAAAATCAAGCCTACAGTCCACCACTAGCCTCAACTAGTCACATAGATCACTATGCCAATACACATAACCTCCCCCAAGGGCACTAAAGTATACAACAAGTATAAAGATATACGTTTCATTTATACTGTAACAATTTTCTCATTTAATTCATGTTTCTACATTTATCACTTTAAACTGAGCATTTTATAAAGATATGAATTTAATTTCACAATATTCATACATAACATGCTCCAAAATCCAACAGGCAATAATAACACATATTAAACCTGCTCCAACATCACATGTAATAATATCATGTATACATGTCAAATGAAATCACATAAATGTCATGCATATACAATGTGACTCATACACCACCCTTTGCCCACATCACGTGGTTAACAAATACGCATTCCACCCATTTACAAGGAGAAAGAGTACCGCACCGATTCTTCCCAAGTGTTTTTGACACTACACTTTCAACAAGGAAGACGGTTGCACGAGACAACCCGTGAGCAAAGATCCGTATAACGGATGCACGAGACGACCCGCGACTTCGAGAATGAGACGACTCACCCTATACCCCATTCACGGCTCATTATTCCGTAGGATTGGAACACCCCCTAGCCAGTTGTTGCGACAATGCGACACAAAGACACCCCACATGATTTCACAACCCACATATACCAATACCATGATTTGACACTACATGATATTCTCAATATGCATCCAGGTCCAAATGACAATCATGCCTCAACATAAATATGTAATGCATCATATTTATGAACAATATCCACATGATAATATCAACATAATTCTCAAAACCTCTTTTCATGCTTTAAAATAAAATAAAGCAATTAAATCATATGAAGACAATTTCATATAAAATTCATGTTTTCAAATATGTATTTTCTTTAATTCGTTACAAAATATTTCAATTTCCCCTATCATGCCTTTAAAATAATTTAAACAAATAATCCACGTATAATGAGAGGGACCTAGCATAGCGTCTAAGTTTCTCTCGTCCAACGTTTACAAAATTCTCTAGCCCATTTAATTCTCTAGGGAATTTCTAAGCCGTCTATTCCTATTCGATTCAGATAGGAAATTATTTAATTACATAGGAAATAATTTAATTAATTTTCTTAAATTAATTCCTAAGTCCAATTCTGATTCTAAAGGAATTATAGATATTTAAATTAACGATTTAATATATCTATATTAAATTAAATAAGGGTTTTGCACCCCTAAACTACTTCAATAATGCGGAGTGAGAAATATAATTTCCCACCTGAAATACGCTTACAGAACAGCCGTTTCGGGCCCACCGTGAACAGTATTGGCGCCCGATTATGGAGTCCGCCGACCAAAGTCGTCCGAAAATTATTTCGAATATATCAAAATGTCCATCTCGACAACCTATACGATATATAGGAAGCCCATTAATAATAGGTTAATTAATTTGAGTAAATCTAAATTAACCCAAATGAAAATTCGAAACTTCAAATCGAATTTCCTTGTGCCACTGACGACCCCTGCACGATGCTGCCATGCTGTCGTCGACCACTGCGAACCGCCGCCGCATCGCCGTGCCATAGCTCCAGTTGCTGCTACGCACGACAACCACCTACAACCAGTCGCGCAGCTCTCCTTCCATGGCCTGCTCTCTCTCTCTCTCCAGACGAAGATGATGATGAAGAGAGTGGATTCACAGGTCGGTGTATGCGTGGAGAGAAGAAGGAAGCTGTAGCAGATTTCGTGTGGAGAAGAAGAGAGTGATCTGTTGCGTGTATACATGTATCTATAGATATGCAAAATCGCTCAAGTGACCCATGTTTTATCCACAATTGCGAAACAACCCCAAAACTATATATATATAATTACAATTAAATATATATATATATATAGATACGGTAAATCCCAATAATTAACGGGAACACCCAATCATAAACTCGAAACCCGAAATAACAACGGGACGCCCAATTAAATATACCGGGTTAGGAACCCAAACATCGGAACACTAAACAAGCCCGATCGATTACAATACGTCGTTGCCCAGTTGAAGTACTAAATATGTAAATATCAAAATGATACCGCGTAGTCGAGAACGATAACTCGCGTAGTCGTCAAAGAGAAACCGAAATGTCATCCGGTCGACTTTAAAACTAAACGCGAAAAATTTACAGGTATCAAATACCAAGAATAAATAATACGTCATGAAGAAGTAACGTCATAACCGAAATTAAATATAAATATAATTTCAGGTAAAAGAAAAGTAACACGGGGTGTTACATATATGTATATATATATAAGTACAAAACAAGAGTCTATAAGAAATAACGAAGACTCATACTCCAAGTACCAACACCGGTAGTCTACACTACTCTCACCAACATACACTAGGTACACGACACCCAGGTCCATTCCAACAAATCATCAAGCGCTCACAACGCTAACCAAAAGATCCAAATAGAGGGAAAACACACTCACCTCTAATGTCCACAGGAATCAAATCCGCAACTAGTACCAAGGAATACTCATAACTCACTCCCCGAGAACACAGGAGGAAAAACACTCACGTCCTTGCGTACTAACACAATTGTCATCTATACATATATATGTACAATATATATAAGAAACATCGTCTCATTCCTAGAAAAAATCTATACCTCAAGAATGAAATCACCTCATCATATCATCATACGAAAATCTCAAAACACCATCTCCAACAAGGTCAATAAATCACCAACACAATCGCTATAGATAAGGAACGCTAAACTGTCGAATCTCGGAGAGTACCTGAACACTACTCTAATAACAACCACATAAGAGTCGAGGAACCAAAGCAAGCGAAAAGAAGTCCCAATGCTAAACCAACAGATAACCGAGACAACAACGTCAAGGTTAAAATACCACAAGTGTTTAGGGAGAACACCCGGACCAAAGAAACCAATCCACTCGGCATCCATGCCCCTAACACATGTAACATATCAAATCACCTAGGTGGTGGCGTCAACAACCAAGAAGAAGTGAAAGGCAACACTATATGTGTGCACTAAACAACACCAAGCCTCATTCCCGAGACTTAGAATCAAAGGTGAAACAAGAAACCACATTTTAAAACTCTACAGGACTAGATCTTGAGAAAGAAGTCTCGAAATCTCAGAATCTCGAGAAAAGAAATAAAATAGTTTTCCTTTAAGAAACCACACAGTAAAAATGACCGTCTTGCCCCCGGTCTTTGTCAGTCGCCATCACCGGTTTTTAGAAGTTAAAAATCTTTTAAAGAAGATCCTAAGATCATTTTATTAAGTACTAAAACTTTTAGTTGCTACGGGGGTAGGCGAAAACGGAATTTTCCTTTTAAATAACAAGAGTTTATTTTCAAGACGTAGAAAACGCCGTTTCCGAAAGATAGCCATGTTGGAATTATGGGTTCCAACAATCTTCCTTGAGGGACTCGCTATCATATGGTATCGGTGCTTGACAGCCCAACCCGTTGGCACCAACACTTGGTGCAGCCCCTTATGTCCATCCACCGCTTAGTGTGGGGCTTTGCGCTACCATAGTATAAAGGAATAAAGTTGTGCCCTTGCTAACAGCTATAGCTTTTTGCAAAGTGGGTAAGTGCTTGATCCTAAATGCTGGTATTAGAGTGAGGTCACGGGTTCGAGTCCCCCCAGGGTAGTTGCTGGGGGGGGGGGGATAGCTGGAATTATGGGTTCTAGCAATCTTCCTTAAGGGACTCGCTATCATATGGTATCGGTGCTTGACAGCCCATCCCGTTGGCACCAACACTTGGTGCAGCCCCTTATGTCCATCCGCCGCTTAGTGTGGGGCTTTGCGCTACCATAGTATAAGGGAATAAAGTTGCGCCCTTGCTAACAGCTATAGCTTTTAGCAAAGTGGGTAAGCGTTTGATCCTAAATGCTGGTATTGTTGGCTTTGAAATTTACTCTCGGCAAACAATTCCAAAATTGATGATAACAAACTATTGAAGAGTGTTTGATACTAATGAATTATCGAGTTTATATTTTCAGCAAAAGACAGGTGAATGACTCATAAATCAAACTCGGAAAGGAAACGACTCGAAAAGCAAGCTCGGAAAGAAAGCTTGATTTAAAAGCGAAAAGTTGTGAAAGAAATTGAAGCGCAAATGGAAAATCAATTAATTCAACGGCAAAGGCGAAAGTCGAAGACTCAAGACTCGGGGTAGATAGGTCGGGGGGCGAACATTGTAACAAGGTAATTTTATGTGTCGATTTTATCATATAAGCTCAAGTATAAAATGAACCGAACTCAAATGGAATGAAAAACGGTTTACTGAACTTAAACGGAAAGAAAAACATTTTTATTAAATGTTTTTCAAGTTATAGTCGACTAGAATCACCCTGTGTATTTTCTAGTAGTAGACTAAATCAATCAGTAGCTATTGGTTTTTCATCCACATCAAAGGAGTCGACTGAAAGAACTTTGAGTCGACTAGACTACAAGAAGTAGTCGACTATAACTCATTCTAGTCAACTAGATGAATCATTGTAGTCGACTAGAACTCAATCTAGTCGACTAGATGAAGCAATGTAGTCAACTAAAATAAAAATTAGTCGACTAGTTGATCCTCAAAACTTGCAGATTCTTCAGAAAACATTTCCCATGTTTTGTGGATTGTGTTTGATGGTGTTCAAACGGCTCTTGTCTTTCAAATACTATAATCATTCTTCAAAACCCTAATGCAATGCTATATATAGAATGAGATGTGTATATTGAACATTAAGAGATTGAAATACAAAGAGAAAGAAAGCTATCAAAAATTCTGCAGAAATGTTCTCTACAAAAGCCATTAAAACCAAGCTTTGAAAATCAAAACCTCTAGTATCTCTTCTTATTCTCCAAATATCATTCATTGATCATATCCTTTGAGAATAAATTTCTAGAGCTATTGTAAAATAACCAAATACACTTGAGCTTATATTGATTTATCTTCCATAAAAACCTTTGGGTTTTGAGTGTTTTTGTTCTTGAGTGATTTTATTGATTACATACGAATTTGTAATCTCGGACAAGTGAAGTCCACCAATTGTTCAAGAGAGGGTTGTTCTCTTGATTGAGAGACAAGCTCGAGAGGCTTGTGTTGTAAAGGTTTTCCATTCCACCTGTGAAGGAAGGGTCATAGTGAAAGGATCGGGAAAAGTCTCAAGAAAGGGTTCTTTAGCCGAGGAGTAAGAGTTACCGAACCTTGAAAAAATCATGGTGTCAATCTCTCTATCTCTTTCTCTATACTTGATTTATTTGCATGATATAATTGCTTAAATATCTTGTATGCTATCTTGTCTTGAAATTAATAGTTAGAGAAATTTAAATTGAATCATCCACTTGATTTTTGAGAAATTGATTTTTGTTTAGAGTGTGTTCGAATTTCGAAAAGAATTAGAATTATTTTTGAACACCCTATTCACCCCCCCCCCCTAGGGTTAATTAGTGACTAACAATTGGTATCAGAGCCTAATCTCTATTTATTTTAGACTTAAACGTCTTAGAGAACGATCATGTCATCAAATTTAGTCACTCATGTTGAAGGACAATCGAATAATGGGCCCCCATCTTTTGATGGATCAAATTATAGCTATTAGAAAACTAGAATGATAGATTTTCTTCAAGCTATCGATTACCAAATTTGGCAAGTAGTTCTTGAAGGACCATTTGTATTGACCAAAATTGTTGATGGAAAAACCGTCCCCAAATTACCCAATGAATGGGATAATGATGACCGTAAACTCATGTCGTACAATGCTAAAGCCAAAGTAAATTTAAATTGCGCTTTAAGTCCAAATGAATTTAATCGTGTATCTTCTTGTTCAACGGTAAAAGAAATGTGGGATAAACTTGAGGTAACCTATGAAGGTACATCTCTAGTACGAGAATCTAAAATTGACATACTCATGCATGAATATGAATTATTTGCTATGAAAGATGATGAAAATGTGAATTCTATGATGTCTCGCTTTACAAATATTTTGAATGGACTAAAGCATCTTGGTAGAATTGTTCCTAGATCCAATGCGTCACGAAAAGTGCTTAGAAGTCTCCCGGCAAAATGGGATGCAAAAGTAACGGCTATCAAAGAAGCTCATGACCTCAACACCATGAGTCTCGATGAAATTTTCGGCTCCCTACTCACTTGGGAAATAACATTAAAAGCTCATGAAGACAACATCAAGCCAAGAAAGGGGATAACTTTGCAAGCCTTCACCAAAAATGAAAACAATGAGCCGTTTGAAGAAGAAGAGGATGAGGACATTGCCTTGTTCACCCAAAAATTCAAGAGACATCTTCAAAGAAAGAAAGCAAATGGTGGAAGATTCGTGAAGAGAATCGAACCAAGAGGCGAGCCCAGCAAAAGAGAACCCCCGACGTGTTTTAATTACGGAAAGCCGGGACACTACAAAAACGATTGCTTCAAGCTCAAAAAGGAAAACGAGAAAAGTCCTAGCAAGATGGCAATGAATGTCACATGGGAAGACTATGACTCATACGACTCGGATGAGGAGAAAAGTGGTGAGGAAACGACAAACATTTGTCTCATGGCAAATGAAGAAGAGGTACATTTAAATTTAAATGATTTAGATAAACTATCATATGATGAACTTCTTCTTGATTACAATGAATTGCAAGATGTGTTTGAAGAATTACATGATGAATTCGAAAAATTAGCTAGAAAATATATCCTTCTTAAGAAAGCTAAATCTTCTTGTAATCTCACTAGTTCAAGCTTAGAAGTTTCTTGCAATGACAAAAGCATTGAGCTAGAAAAGGAAAATATTCGGTTGAAAAATACTATTGATGATCAAATAAATGTTTTAGCAAAATTTCCAAAAGGAAAAGAGAACCTTAGTATCATGTTAGGAAGACAAAAAGGATCATTTGATAAATGTGGTCTAGGGTATGATGCTTTTGACAAAAATGCTCTCATTTTGAAAAAGAGAAAATCACTTATCTCTACATTTACTAGAAAATCATCTCATGCATCTTCAAATGATTATAAACATGTTACTTGCTACTATTGCAATAGAAAAGGACACAAAGCAAATGTATGCTTTCATAGAAAGAAGAAAATTATGTCAAAAATTGTTTGGGTTCCGAAAGGGATTATTGCATGCTCTCATAGAAAAGAAAATGTTGTAACGAAACAAATTCGGGTTCCAAAAGAAACTATTGCGTATCTATCTAACCAAAATGGACCCAAAACAGATTGGGTACCAATAAAAGTTACTTGAACTTGTTTTGTAGGTATGCTTGAAGTCCGCATCAAAAGAAAAATGGTTTCTTGATAGCTGATGCTCAAGGCATATGACGGGAGATAAATCAAAGTTTATTTCACTAAAACCATATGAAGGAGGAAACGTAACTTTTGGAGACAACTCTAAAGGCAAAATTATGGGAATTGGCTCAATCGGTATTTCCTCTTCTCTCTCTATAGATGATGTGCTTTTAGTTGATGGTTTGAAGCATAACTTGTTTAGTATTAGTCAACTATGTCACAAGGGCTATGATGTTATATTTAGGACAAATGCATGCATAATCAAGAAAGATGGGAAGCAAATGTTCAATGCCAAAAGAAATGGAAACTTGTATACTTTGTTGCTATGTGAATTGCATGATCAAGATGTTAAATGTTTTGTCACATCTAGCGAAAATAGTTGGTTATGGCATAGACGTCTAGGACATGCTAGTATGGACCTCATTCATCGTTTTTCTAAAAATGATTTAGTCAAAGGCCTCCCAAAGACTAAATTTTCGAAAGATAAAATATGTAGCGCATGTCAAGTAGGCAAGCAAGTTAAATCTTCTTTCAAGAGAAAGAAAGATATTACCACTTCTACACCTCTAGAGTTACTTCACATGGATCTCTTTGGTCCGGACAGAACAGCTAGCTTAGCCGGAAAACTCTATGTACTTGTTATTGTTGATGACTACTCTAGATATACTTGGGTTCACTTTCTTGCTCATAAAAATGAAACTCACTCCATTCTTGAAAGATTTTATAGAGTTATTCAAAATGTAAAATATTTGAAAATCAAGAAAATTAGAAGTGATAGAGGTAGGGAGTTTGAAAATCAAGACTTAGAGAAGTTATGTGATGACCTCGGTGTTTCACATGATCTCTCGGCCCCTAGAATCCCTCAACAAAATGGTGTAGTTGAAAGAAAGAGTCGATCTCTACAAGAGAGGGCTAGAACCATGTTAAATGAGCACAATCTTCCCCGAAGCCATTGGGCGGAAGCGGTAAACACCGCTTGCCATATAATTAATCGTGTTATTATTCGGATGAAGTTGGGGAAAACACCCTATGAGTTGTGGAATGGTCGAAAGCCCAATATTGTGTATTTCAAAGTTTTCGGGTGTAAATGTTTTGTGTTAAATGATAAAGACAACCTTGGAAAATTCGACTCCAAATCGGATGAAGCAATTTTCCTAGGATATTCTACAAGGAGTAAACCATTTCGGGTTTATAACAAAAGGACTCTAACCATGGTTGAGTCTATTCATGTTGTCTTTGATGAATCACCCTCACCACCATCACCTACAATTGACCTAGAAGAAGATGAGGTTGTTGAGATTGAGGATAATCTAAATACTCTTAATATCTCCAACTCATCATGTAGCCAAAAGGAAATGAGGGAATTTGAGCATCAATCCAATGATGACTTGACCAACTCAATGCCTAAAGCATGGAGGATTGTTCACAATCATCCTCTTGATCAAGTCATAGGTAATCCTTCAAAAGGGGTTAGTACTAGATCTCAACTTAAATATTTTTGCAACCATATGGCCTTTGTATCGCAAATCGAACCCAAGAACTTCCACGAAGCTCAATGTGATGATTCTTGGATCGTAGCAATGCAAGAGGAACTAAATCAATTTGAACACAATCAAGTTTGGCGTTTAGCTCCTAGACCCGAAAATCAAACTATAATTGGCACAAAATGGGTTTTTCGAAACAAAAAGGATGAGAATAGAGTAATTATTCGAAATAAAGCAAGATTGGTAGCTCAAGGATATAATCAAGATGAAGGCATCGACTACGATGATACCTTTGCACCGGTAACTAGATTAGAAGCAATTAGAATGCTTCTTGCATTTTCATCATATAGAAATTTCACTCTTTATCAAATGGATGTCAAAAGTGCTTTCTTAAAGAAGTTTTTGTGAAGCTACCACCCGGTTTTGAAAATAATCTTTTTCCAAATCATGTTTTCAAATTAGCTAAAGCTCTATATGATTTAAAGCAAGCTCCTCGAGCTTGGTATGAGAGACTTAGCGGATTTTTGACTAAAAATGGTTTTACAAGAGGAAAAGTTGACAACACACTTTTTACAAAAATCATCAAGAATAATTTTTTGATTGTCCAAATTTATGTTGACTACATCATATTCGGCTCAACAAATAATTCCTTATGTAGGGAATTTGCTACAAGCATGCAAAATGAATTTGAAAGGAGCATGATGGGTGAGTTGAATTTCTTCTTAGGGTTGCAAATCAAGCAAAGCTCGGATGGTTTATTCATTAGCCAATCCAAGTACACTAAAGATTTGCTAAAGCGATTTGATATGGAGGCTACCAAACATGCCATAACTCCTATGAGTTCCTATATTAAGATTGATAAAGATGAAAATGGTAAATGTGTTGATATTACCAACTATAGAGGCATGATCGGTAGTTTGCTTTATTTAACCGCTAGTAGACCGAATATAATGTTTAGTGTATGCTTATATGCCCGGTTTCAATCATGTCCTAAGGAATCTCATTTGCTTGCGGTCAAACACATTTTTCGCTACCTAAGTGGTACAATAAACTTAGGTCTTTGGTATCCATGAGGAACTTCAATTGATCTTATTAGTTATTCGGATGCCGATTTTGCGGGATGTAGAATTAATCGAAAAAGCACAAGTGACACTTGTCATTTTCTAGGACACTCACTAGTATCTTGGTCAAGTAAAAAGCAAAATTCCGTTGCATTATCTACGTCCGAAGCCGAATATGTGGCAACCGGTAGTAGTTGCGCTCAAACTCTTTATATTAAGCAACAACTAATTTTATCATTTTCACCTTCTAGTCGACTCATTCTATGTAGTTCAAACCATTCTAGTCGACTACTTCCGTCAATAGCTTCACCATTGCATGCTCTTCACCATTCTAGTCGACTACTTTGGTCCTTTAGTTGACTCAAATGCCCTTCGAGTCGACTCAAACCTCAATCTAACTGACTCAACCCTTGCCTAGTCGACTCAAACCCTCTATCTAACCGACTCAACCCTAGCCCTAGTCGACTCAAGCCCTATAAAACCTAACCCTTATCTCATCTTCTCCATCCACCTCCTTCAACCTTCACCCACCTTCAAACCCTCTCCTCTCAATCCCTCTCCTACTACCATTTATACCTTCAAATCCTCACCTATCTCTCATTAATTTTACATTTCTATCATCCTTCACCCATTTCCTTTATTTAATCTCTTCATTTTCATTATCTTTCTCACATTCATATATACACCCACATATATATATATATACACCATCATATATCTATATATATCTATACATTTGTGCATCATCTTCTACAATGCCACCGAAAACTCGAGGTCTATTTCAGAAACGTTCCCGCATTGATGGAGGCCAAAGCTCCACCCATTCATACTTTCCTACGGCTGTAGAGGAAGAAGTTTCAACTGAACCTCTGTTTCTTGAAGTGCTTCTTCTTGATGATGATGATTGAAATCAATTCATCACGGTTTTTGACCATCGTGCTCCTACACCTTGCCGAATTGTCACACAAGATTTATGCACTGAAATTAGGGCTCGCACTTTCGAATTGTTCCTAGCAATTGGTTGGGATTTTTTCGTTTCTATTGACATTCCGGTACTTCCGCGAATTGTCAAAGCCTTCTACGCTTCTCTTGAAAATCATAAGGAGAAATTACTCTCTCATCTTCATTTTAATTTATGTGGTGAAGACGAGACCGTTGATGACAGTGAAATCAAGCGCATTTTCTCACTTCCGAATGACGGTATCCGCCACTTCTCCAAAGATTGGTATAAGGCTGATGGTTTCGATTGTATTGAGGTTGTTCGGGCCATATGCGTCGACAAGGAAATTTTGCAGAACGCCGGTATTATCTCTTCTATGCTACTACCCGAGGCTAGATTAATTCATAATGTTATTACTTACTCTATTCTGCTTAAAACTGGTAGTCGTAGCAGTGTTTCTCGTATGGAGGCTTTTTTGGTTTATTGCGTTTTGACAGGAACCCTTGTTGATTTAGCTTATATTTTCCGTTCCGTCATCCTCACATGTCAGCGCAAACCATCCGGCCCGCTTTTCTTTCCTGCACATATTACATATCTACTGTAGCGGAAAGGTTTTAAATTTCCGAATGAAGAGTCCGAGCATCACCCTATTTTTCTTGACGCCACTCATGTCAAACATATGCATATTTCTTCTAATGCGGAAGGAAATTTCATTTCTGAAAGTGCACCTGCTCCTCGTTCTCGTACAGCTCCTAGCGGTTCTGCATCGCGCCAGGAAGCCTCTTCCTTGGTTCCTCCGTTGGACGGTGCTTCGGCTTCTCAGACTGCTCTTCTCAACAAACTTCTTGGGGTTGTTCAAAGCAATACGGAGCTCCTTAGACAACATGAACAAGTGCTTCAGCGCCTTGATACGACCGTGAACCAGAATACGAAAGCCATTCGATTGATCAATGAGCGCCTTGTTATTCATGATGCAGAAATGTCTACCCATATTACAAATCTGGTCGGGTCACTTAATAACCTTACTCTTGGACTCACGAATCCTCGCTCACGCACCCCTCGACGCTGACAAAAAGGGGGAGAAATTATGCTATTGTACTATCATGTATTTCATTATCCGACATTAGCAATTTATGTTTTTTGTGTGGCTTGTTATGGTTATTTGCGAACTTGTTTGTTTTCTTTTCCATGTTTTTCATTAGTATAAACAACTTGTATTAAACTGAAACATCTATGATAGGCTGTTTATTTTTGCTATCTCAAATGTGCGCCTATTTTTATATATTGTATCAAAATGCCTATTAAATTGCAAATTTCATTTACTAAGGGGAGCATTTGATCAAAATATTATGCACATGTTGAGGGGGAGCATCACTTGATGTTTCGCCAAATGCCAGGCAAACACAAAATGTTTTGTCATCATCAAGGGGGAGATTGTTGGCTTTGAAATTTACTTTCGGCAAACAATTCCAAAATTGATGATAACAAAACATTGAAGAGTGTTTGATACTAATGAATTATCGAGTTTATATTTTCAGCAAAAGACAGGTGTATGACTCATAAATCAAACTCGGAGAGGACACGACTCGAAAAGAAAGCTTGATTTAAAGCGATCATTGTAACAAGGTAATTTTATGTGTCGATTTTATCATATATGCTCAAGTATAAAATGAACCGAACTCAAATGGAATGAAAAACGCTTTACCGAACTTAAACGGAAAGAAAAACATTTTTATTAAATGTTTTTCAAGTTATAGTCGACTAGAATCACCCTCTGTATATTCTAGTAGTCGACTAAATCAATCAGTAGCTATTGGTTTTTCATCCACATCAAAGGAGTCGACTGAAAGAACTTGGAGTCGACTATACTACAAGAAGTAGTCGACTAGAACTCATTCTAGTCGACTAGATGAATCATTGTAGTCGACTAGAACTCAATCTAGTCGATTAGATGAAGCAATGTAGTCGACTAAAATTAAAATTAGTCGACTAGTTGATCCTCAAAACCTGCAGATTCTTCAGAAAACATTTCCCATGTTTTGTGGAATGTCTTTAATGGTGTTCAAACGGCTTTTGTCTTTTAAATACTATAATCATTCTTCAAAACCCTAATGCAATGCTATATATAGAATGAGATGTGTATATTGAACATTAAGTGATTGAAATACAAAGAGAAAGAAAGCTATCAAAAATTCTGCAGAAATTTTCTCTACAAAAGCCATTAAAACCAAGCTTTGAAAATCTGATTTTCTCCAAGTTTCTTTGAAAATCAAAACCTCTAGTATCTCTTCTTATTCTCCAAATATCATTCATTGATCATATCCTTTGAGAATACATTTCAAGAGCTATTGTAAAATTACCAAAAACACTTGAGCTTATATTGATTTATCTTCCATAAAAACCTTTGGGTTTTAAGTACTTTTGTTCTTGAGTGATTTTATTGATTACATACGAATTTGTAATCTCGGAAGAGTGAAGTCCACCGATTGTTCAAGAGAGGGTTGTTCTCTTGATTGAGAGACAGGCTCTAGAGGTTTGTGTTGTAAAGGTTTGTCATTCCACCTGTGAAGGAAGGGCCATAGTGAAAGGATCGGGAAAAGTCTCAAGAAAGGGTTCTTGAGTCGAGGAGTAGGAGTAACCGAACCTCGAAACAATCACGGTGTCAATCTCTCTATCTCTTTCTCTTTACTTGATTTATTTGCATGCTATAATTGCTTAAATATCTTGTATGCTATCTTGTCTTGAAATTAATAGTTAGAGAAGTTTAAATTGAATCATCCACTTGATTTTTTAGAAATTGATTTTTGTTTAGAGTGTGTTCCAATTTAGAAAAGAATTAGAATTATTTTTGAACACCCTATTCACCCCCCCCCCCCTCTAGGGTTAATTAGTGACTAACAATTGGTATCAGAGCCTAATCTCTATTTATTTTAGACTTAACCGTCTTAGAGAACGATCATGTCATCAAATTTAGTCACTCATGTTGAAGGACAATCGAATAATAGGCCCCCATAGTTTGATGGGTCAAATTATAGCTATTGGAAAACTAGAATGATAGATTTTCTTCAAGCTATCGATTACCAAATTTGGCAAGTAGTTCTTGAAGGACCATTTGTATTGACCAAAATTGTTGACGGAAAAACCGTCCCCAAATTACCCAATGAATGGGATAATGATGACCGTAACCTCATGTCGTACAATGCTATAGCCAAAGTAAATTTAAATTGCGCTTTAAGTCCAAATGAATTTAATCGTGTATCTTCTTGTTCAACGGAAAAAGAAATGTGGGATAAACTTGAGGTAACCTATGAAGGTACATCTCAAGTACGAGAATCTAAAATTGACATACTCATGCATGAATATGAATTATTTGCTATGAAAGATGATGAAAATGTGAATTCTATGATGTCTCGCTTTACAAATATTTTGAATGGACTAAAGCATCTTGGTAGAATTGTTCCTAGATCCGATGCGTCACGAAAAGTGCTTAGAAGTCTCCCGGCAAAATGGGATGCAAAAGTAACGGCTATCAAAGAAGCTCATGACCTCAACACCATGAGTCTCGATGAAATTTTCGGCTCTCTACTCACTTGGGAAATAACATTAAAAGCTCGTGAAGATGACATCAAGCCAAGAAAGGGGATAACTTTGCAAGCCTTCACCAGAAATGAAAACAATGAGCCGAGTGAAGAAGAAGAGGATGAAGACATTGCCTTGTTCACCCAAAAATTCAAGAGACATCTTCAAAGAAAGAAAACAAATGGTGGAAGATTCGTGAAGAGAATAGAACCAAGAGGCGAGCCTAGCAAAAGAGAACCCCTAACGTGTTTTAATTGCGGAAAGCCGGGACACTACAAAAGTGATTGCTTCAAGCTCAAAAAGTGAAAGGATCTCTCTATCTCAAGAAAGGGTAATTGAGCCGAGCAGTAGGAGTTACCGAACCTCGAAAAAATCACGGTGTCGATCTCTCTATCTCTTTCTTTTTACTTGATTTATTTGCATGTTATAATTGCTTAAATATCTTGTATGCTATCTTGTCTTGAAATTAATACTTAGAGAAGTTTAAATTGAATCATCCACTTGATTTTTGAGAAATTGATTTTTGTTTAGAGTGTGTTCCAATTTTGAAAAGAATTAGAATTATTTTTGAACACCCTACTCACCCCCCCCCCCCCCCCCCCTCTAGGGTTAATTAGTGACTAACAATTGGTATCAGAGCCTAATCTCTATTTATTTTAGACTTAACCGTCTTAGAGAACGATCATGTCATCAAATTTAGTCACTCATGTTGAAGGACAATCGAATAATAGGCCCCCATGGTTTGATGGGTCAAATTATAGCTATTGGAAAACTAGAATGATAGATTTTCTTCAAGCTATCGATTACTAAATTTGGCAAGTAGTTCTTGAAGGACCATTTGTATTGACCAAAATTGTTGATGGAAAAACCGTCCCCAAATTACCCAATGAATGGGATAATGATGACCGTAAACTCATGTCGTACAATGCTAATGCCAAAGTAAATTTAAATTGTGCTTTAAGTCCAAATGAATTTAATCGTGTATCTACTTGTTCAACGACAAAAGAAATGGGGGATAAACTTGAGGTAACCTATGAAGGTACATCTCAAGTACGAGAATCTAAAATTGACATACTCATGCATGAATATGAATTATTTGCTATGAAAGATGATGAAAATGTGAATTCTATGATGTCTCGCTTTACAAATATTTTGAATGGACTAAAGCATCTTGGTAGAATTGTTCCTAGATCCGATGCATCACGAAAAGTGCTTAGAAGTCTCCCGACAAAATGGGATGCAAAAGTAACGGCTATCAAAGAAGCTCATGACCTCAACACCATGAGTCCCGATGAAATTTTCGGCTCTCTACTCACTTGGGAAATAACATTAAAATCTCGTGAACACGACATCAAGCCAAGAAAGGGGATAGCTTTGCAAGCCTTCACCAACGATGAAAACAATGATCCGAGTGAAGAACAAGAGGATGAGGAAATTGCCTTGTTCACCCAAAAATTCAAAAGACATCTTCAAAGAAAGAAAGTAAATGGTGGAAGATTCGTGAAGAGAATCGAACCAAGAGGCGAGCCTAGCAAAAGAGAACCCCCAACGTGTTTTAATTGCGGAAAGTCGGGACACTACAAAAGTGATTGCTTCTAGTTCAAAAAGTGAAAGGATCTCTCTATCTCAAGAAAGGGTTCTTGAGCCGAGGAGTAGGAGTTACCGAACCTCGAAAAATTCACGATGTCAATCTCTGTATCTCTTTCTCTTTACTTGATGTATTTGCATGCTATAATTGCTTAAATATCTTGTATGCTATCTTGTCTTGAAATTAATAGTTAGGAAGTTTAAATTGAATCATCCACTTGATTTTTTAGAAATTGATTTTTGTTTTGAGTGTGTTCCAATTTCGAAAAGAATTAGAATTATTTTTGAACACCCTATTCACCCCCCCCCCCCTCTAGGGTTAATTAGTGACTAAGAAGCCAATCAAAAGTGAATACAACTCCACGAATTCCTATAATGTCCAAGAGGACAAGGAAGGAAGAGTACTACATTGGGTTCACGGAACACAGCTATCCGTTTCCAACCCCACGAAATCAAATGACAACACGTGGAAGAGGTTCGGCACCACGCCGTTACCAATGACTCAAGAAGTAACACAGAAGTCAACGATCACATACTGTAGATACAATATTTGCACAACACAGAAAGATCCTTTTCTTATTACTCTTCATTGGATTATATTCATTTTCCCTATGGGCCCTTGGCCCATTAGGGCAACCTTTCTTACTTTGGAATTTTGCCCTTACTTTACACGTCAGCTATTTTTTCCCTATACTATGCCATTATCTTGAGTTGCAAGTCTCTTCTAGAATCTTCGAGTTTGTTCTGGAATGCTCTTCGGGTCGGGCCATAAGGTGGGCCTGGTAGTCGAATCTCGGCACGGACCACAAGGCTAACGTGTTTGTCGGGTTATGATATTGTTACAATGACCGGATCATCATCTCGGACCTTTTTTGGATCGATTCGGTCGGGACGAGGCTTTTATATGGGCGGGGAAAACTCACATGTACAGAGGCCCTCTTTTAGCTCATGGGCCTTCTTTTAACAGGCCCATTAGATGGAAGAATCTTAAGGCCCATGAAAAAATCCTTTGAAGTTGGTGCGCGGGACGCGTGCCTGATGACGTGGAGGCGCTTTAAATGCTGCAGCTATCGCCATCATTGCAATTTTTAACTTGTGGCTGGAATGGCATAGGTATGCGTGAGATGGGTCGGGTCATGTCGGTTCGATGCCCTGACCCGGGCAGCTGAAATGTCATGCCTATATAATATGTATATCATTCATATATGCCACACTTGCACTATTTTCGGACTGTTCGTCCTTCATCTTTTCTCTCAGCCATATCCTCAAGCAAATTCAAATCTCAAATCCACATAATCCCTAGTTTGTCTCACCAATTTCTGTGAATCCCAGTGATCATGGTTGAGTATTTCACTGTGCGGAGTGTTGTGAACCTTGCTGCGAAGTGTTTGACCGGACGCACCCATTTTTGCCTGTTGGTACAGCTGCCGGTTTCTGCAAATCATTCGCCGGAGAAAAAACACAAAGGGGGAACTACTGGTATCCTTTATACCTTTTTGTAAGTTATTCTTCTCAATTTTCTACCTTTCATCAAATATGTCGGGGAGTGATGACACTAGGTCGGTTAGTGACTTGCAACTGACAGATACCGATTTGACCATTACTGATCCCGAAACCTTAGTAAGCACCCCGTCAGTAGAGATTACCCAAGTCACTAGGACTAGCCCACCAGAAGTTAGTCAGGATGTTGGGGGTCAAGTTGTAGAGGGTGCTGATGGAAATGATCAGGGTCTGGGTGTTGAAGAAGAGGAGAATTTTTGTACTGACCCTCTCCCGACCAAATACAGGAAAGACGCTCAACTTAAGAGCCTTGGGGTTCCCGAAGGGGTGAAGGTTAGACATTATCCTCTGGACAAAGACTTTAGGATTGGTGAGGGGCTGAAGGACGGGGAGATATTGCTCTCCTCATTCCACATTGTCATACTAAAGTTTCCAATCCATCATTTCTTTCTCTTGGCATTGGCGACTTTGGGTCTGGCCCCCCTTCAAGTTGGTCCCAATTTTTATAGGATCCTGGCCATGATCCAACTGATCATAAAATAATTGAACCTAGACTTAGGTTTGGCCGAGCTTCTGTTCTCGTACAAAATTCAGGAATAGGAGGATAATAGGGGTCGGTACAATCTAACCTCGTATGTTAAGAGAAATATGTGTAACAACATCCCGATCTCCAATAAGGGATGGAAAAAGAGGATGATAGTAGTGAGTGGTCGGTGGAGGCCTCCCGATGCCATAAACATACCTGTCAGCCATGTTTTCAATCCGACCCGACTTCCCGAGTATAAGAGTTTTCATACCCGAGCCTCATTCCATTGCGATCTGTGTAATGATAAGTTGGGTATGCTAGTGATGGGTTTCCTTCAGGCTCCTCGGGAGAAAAGGGAGGTCGGGTATATAAGATCCCGATTTGAACTGTTGCAGGCCAGAATATAGAGTTAGGATTTATGGGATAGCCAGGTTTGCCTGACCGGGTCTGTATTACAGGATCTTACATCAGGATCATCTACGTCATCGATCGCCTCGGGTTCTGCTGTGACTGCATCCGGATTGAAGAAATTGAAGTCCAAGTCATCAGCAGTTAAAAAACTCAAGAGAAATATGTCGGGAGGCCAGCAGAAAATGAAAGCGGTTACCATACCCAATCTTTCAATAAAGAAGACTAAACGGGCTGACACCGGCTCCACATCCTTTCTTTATGGGGTTATTGTCCTTTCGGTTCCCGAGAACACTTCAGTCAGTATACCAGTGGGGCCGACTGGAAGCCGAGCCGCCACGCCCCCTCCTCCTCCTCCAGCAGAGCACCCTCCGGTCACGCCCCCACTTCCACCTTCTAATAACCCTCAAACGGTTGCATCGGGGGCGGCGGCCGAGGTCGGGAATGATCATACCTTGGTCCCGAGATCACAGGTTTAGATCAGAATCCGTTCCAGGCTGATCCTTCAGTTAGGCCCGGTTCAAGCCTCAGTATGGCACTGGGGGTTCCTGCCTCGATGTCTGATGCTCGGGAGTTGGACTCTGACGAAGAGGGTCAATCCCGACCCACCAAGCTGCGCACTTCCATCTCGCATTATGTCAGAAACAAGATTATAGGGAGATTGAAAGAGCTGCTAAGAGTGGGAAAAAGGTTCCCCATGGACCCCGGTTCAGGCTGGATACTAGGAAGGGCCACCCATATCTGTTTGTGGGGGATCAGACGATTTGGAACTCAGAAGCCCTGCGGGAGATGGCCCTGGGGGTATGGACCCCGGCCGATAGGTTGGCGATGGGCCGGTATGACAGGATGAGCCTAGCCTTGAATGGGCCCGAGCTTGCAATGAAGGTAATATATGTATATATATATATATATATATATATTATAGATTAGCTTCATATCTGTGCTAATATTCTTTTTTCAGATGTTTCACGCTACTTAGGCGTACAATTGCAAGCTTGAGGATGATGCCCGATTCATAAATGCCCTGACTCGGGAGGCTCAGGTCAATAAGGCGGGGTGTGCCAAGGCACTAGAGCAAGTCAAGAAGGCGAATGACGAGATTCAGTCCCTGACATACAGGGATGTTTCAGTTGAGGAAGAGCTTGTAGCTGCCAAAACAACGATCTCAGAAATTGAGGGCAAAGCTCAAGAGGCTGAGCAAATGGCTAATCGGGAGGCCCAGGCTCAGGAAGCTTTAACTCTCCAAATGCAAGCCCTGACTGAAGAATTAGAGAAGCTAAAGACTTCGGGACAACAATTTCTTGAGGATAAGGTCGAGGTCGAAAACGCCTTAGGCGTGGAGAGATCTCGGGTAGAGATATGCCATATGGGTGGTAATTAGATGATCTCTCGCCTCGAGCTGACCTGCAAGTACCGTTATGAGCAGGGTTGGAGGGAATGCATATTGGAGCTTCAAAGGCCTAAAGAGGAAAGGGAGATCCCGACTATTGAGGATCTTGACCGCAGCATAGGAGTTAGGCTTCCGTATGATGATCCTGAACCCGAACCCGAACCCGAGGACCTGGCCTTTGGCGAATTCCTTTAGGATAACCTGCCCACTCCGCCTTCTCGTTCTGGCATGGATGAGCCTGAAGGCACAAAAGGACAGTCCCTCGGGACCAAAGGCTCAGGTGGTAATAAAGATCCTCCCGTGGTGGGATAGGGCTATTCCTCTAGCTTTTTGCCCCTTCCCCTATTTTTTATTTTATCTTGTGTTTGTAACAACTTGACAACGCTTCATTGTATCAGCCTTGGCCACCGGCGCCCTTAATATAAATAAATTTATTTATTCATATTTTTTTGGGGATCTGTGTGATCCATACTTGTTTCTTTTGATATGATAATAAAAAATGGGACTTCAATACAGTAGGGACTTTGGATTGTGACTTGGTAAGAATAATAATAACACCAGACAATAACAGTAGAGATTTTGAATTGGGACTAACAATAAAGAACGACAGTTGTCGGGCCTGTGATCATCTCTCGGGCACTTTGGGCCCATGGAGAGGATTCGACACTTAGGTTTTCAAACTGATATTTTGTAAAACCCGACCACTGGTGGGTCTGTGAAGATCTCTCGGGCACTTTGGGCCCATGGAGAGGATTCGACACTTAGGTTTTCAAACTGATATTTTTTAAAACCCGACCACTGGTGGGTCTATGAAGATCTCTCGGGCACTTTGGGCCCATGGAAAGGATTTTTCACTTAGGTTTTCAAACTGATGTTTTGTTAAACCCGGCCACTGGTGGGTCTGTGAAGATCTCTCAGGCACTTTGGGCCCATGGACAGGATTCAACACTTAGGTTTTCAAACTGATGTTTTGTAAAACCCGACCACTGGTGGGTCTGTGAAAATCTCTCGGGCACTTTGGGCCCATGGAGAGGATGCAACACTTAGGTTTTCAAACTGATATTTTGTAAAACCCGACCACTGGTGGTTCTGTGAAGATCTCTCGGGCACTTTGGGCCCATGGAGAGGATTCGACACATAGGTTTTCAAACTGATATTTTGTAAAACCCGACCACTGGTGGGTCTATGAAGATCTCTCGGGCACTTTGGGCCCATGGAGAGGATTCGACACTTAGGTTTTCAAACTTATATTATTATGGAGGTGATTTCGATACTCGTGGAGATGATCGGGGAAAAATGGAAATTCCATTGCAATCTTTTGGGCTCCAGTGGCCTTTCTTTACATTAGTCAAATCAAACTATTTCTAGGGATAATACCACTTAAGTCGGGATGCATTCTGTGTGTTGGGCTCCCTTCTGTTATCAGAGTTCTTGAGTAGTCTGTAGGCCCCGCGCCCTATTACTTCAGTGACGGTGTAGGGTCCCTCCCATGGCTCTTGGAGCTTGCCCACGTGTCCAATCTTTCGTCTAAGGATCATGTCCCTGACTTGGAATCCTCTTCTTTTCACTCTTTTATTGAAGTGATTTCTGACCCGCTGTTGGTAAGCTGCCAGTCTTATCTCGGCAGTTTCTATCCTCTCTTCCAGCAGGTCGAGCTCGTGAGCCAAGTGCTGGCTATTTGTTCTCTCGTCCTAGGCCACTGATCTCAATGTCGGGACAACATACTCTATCGGGATTACGGCCTCTGCCCCGTATGCCACGGCGAAGGGTGTCTCACCGGTTGGTTGTTGAGGAGTGGTTCTATATGACCACAGTACCTCTAGTAATTTGTCCAACCATGCCCCTTTGGCCTTCTCAAGTTTCTTTGACAGGGTGTTGAAGATGGAATGATTGGTCCTTTCTACTTGTCCATTGGCTTGCGGGTACCCTACCGAGGAGGTATTCTGATTGATTCCATGCTCGGCCAAAAACAACTTGACCAGTTCGCAGTCTAAATTTGTGTCGTTGTCCATCATGATGGTCCGAGGCACCCCGAACCTGCAGATGATGTGATTTCATATGAACTTGACTACGTGGCTGCCCATTATAGAAGGATAGGCCTTGGCCTCAACCCATTTGGTGAAATAGTCTATGGCTAGGAGTACATGAGTATTTGACTTGAAGGCTTTTGGAAGCGGTCCGACTATGTCCATTCCCCATCGGGTAAAAGGATGCGGAACGATTGTCGGGTTTAAGAATTCCGGCAGTTGAAGTATAGCGTCACCGTGCATCTGACAGGCTTCGCATTTACGCACATGCTCCTCTGCATCCCAGGATAGGTAGGGCCAAAAGTAACCCTGGGATAGGATTTTGTGGGCAAGAGATCAGGCTCCTGAGTGGTTTCCACATGCTCCAACGTGTATCTCTTGCATTACTATCTCTGCCTCGGAAGGAGTTACGCACCATAGATATGGACCCGAGAAAGATCTTCTGTAGAGTTGTCCTTGGATGATCGAGTACCTGGCTGACATCATTCTGATTTTCCTTGCCTCTGTCTTATCAGGGGGTAACGTCCCGACACTGAGGTAGTCGATTATGGGATCCATCCAGCTCGACTCTCGAGGAACAAGACATATCAGTTCGTCGGGTTCTCGAATGCTTGGTGAAGTGATGAAGTTGGTCAGTACTACTCGGGTCATATCTTCACTAGCTGCAGATGCCTGATTGGCAAAGTGATTAGTAGAGGTGTTTTCTTCCCGAGGGATTTGGCTGAATGTTAACTTTTGAAAACCTTCGGACTCTTTGATTACTAACGCTCTGTAAGATTCCATTTTGGGGTCTCTGGTTTCGTACTCTCCGGTTATTTATCTGACTATCAGCTGGGAGTCACTGTATACGAATAACGATTGTATTTGCAGGCTTCTGGCCAATCTCAGGCCCGATATGATTGCTTCGTACTTTGCCTCGTTATTAGTAGCTGAGAATTGTAATTGCATCGAGGCATGTAACTTAGTCCCGTCGGGAGTATGGATTTCCAGCCCGATGCCTACTCCATTGGTGCTCACCGAGCCGTCTACGAATAATTTCCAAGTTTCTAACTTGACAGGTTGATCGGCTTCCTCGGTTTCTCCTTCCAATAGGAAATCGGCCACGTCCTGCCCCTTGATCGAGATTCTGGGAATGTAGGTTATATCATAAATGCCCAGCTCAATGGCCCATTTTGAGATCCTTCCGGAGAGATCGGGCTTCGCCATAAGCACACGAATAGGAGTGGTAGTGGGGACAATAATTTGGTGAGCTTCAAAGTAATGCCTTACTTGTATAGAAATTGGGCATCTGGAGGTTCTCGTCCTCTTTGATGAGTACAACACTCGTTGACATTGATGATACTGCCAGATACAAGAGTAAGACATCATCGGGCTCGGGCGTCGCAAGAATGGGAGGCTTGAGCATGTATTCTTTCAATCGGGATAGGGCTTTGGTTTGTTCGGGCCCCCATACCTCTCCCTTCTTTGGTTTGATCGCTTGGAAAATAGGTCGGCATCTGTCGGTCAGTCTTGTGATGAATCTGCTTAAAGCTACAACTCTTCCGGTTAGAATTTGGACTTCTTTATGAGTGGTTGGCTCTTTTGTTTCGAGCAGAGCCTTCACTTGGGTCGGGTTGGCCTGTATGCCTGATCGATTGACAATGTGCCCGAGGAACTGACCCGAAGACACCCTGAAGGAGCATTTGGCCGGATTGAGTTTCATACCATGTTTTCTTAGGGTCTCAAACACTTTTCGGAGATGCTCCAGGTGGTCAGTTCTCTTTCTGCTTTTGACTACTATATCATCAATGTAGACCTCGACCACTGTGCCCATCATCCCTTTAAAGATCCTGTTCACCAGTCTCTGAAATGTGGCTCTTGTATTTTTTAGTCCGAAAGGCATAACTTTAAAGAAATAAGTACCTGTCTCGGTAATGAGGGAGGTCTTTTCCTCATCGGTCGGGTCCATTGGGATTTAGTTGTATCCCGAGTACGCATCCAGGAAGGTTAATCTTTCATAGCCCGTGGTAGGGTCGACCATTTGGTCTATTTTGGGTAGGGGGAAGCTGTTTTTCGGGCAGGCTTTGTTTAGGTCGGTGAAGTCGACACAGACTCGCCACTTCCTGTTCTTTTTCTGCACAACCACCACGTTGGCTAACCACTCGGGATACTGAACTTCCCTGATGAACCCGACTTCGAGTAGTTTTGACACCTCGTCAGCTATGATTTGGTTCCTTTGGCTTCCCATTCGCCTCTGTTTTTTTCGGACAAGTCTTACATTTGGATCAACATGTAATGTGTGTCGGGCTATGGAGGGGTCGATGCCGGGCATATTAGTATGTTCCCACACGAAGACATCATGATTATCCTGTAAGAATGTTGTCAGTTCATTTAATTCACTTGTGGTGAGTCTTGTACCTGCGTAGGTGACCTTGTCGGGTTGGTTGGGCATTACAGATACCAGCTACAGAGGTTCCGCGACGATGGGGGGACTCGAATCCCCATCCTGTAGTTGTTATTTGGGTTATGGGTCGAGATCCTTATCCTCTTCTCTAGACCTCTTTCGATCGGGCTTATCCTTCATTCCTTTAACAGTGACAGCGTAACATTGCTTGGCCGCTACCTGATCCCCTTTGATATCAATTATGTCATAACCATTTGGCCCAACGCACCTCATCATTTGATGGAGAGTTGATGGTACGCCTTGCATCCTGTGAATCCATCCTCTTCCCATAAGCAGATTGTATGAGGGCTTCACGTACACTACGATGAAGGTCTCGGGCAGAGTTCTCTGGGCTGTTGACACGGGCAGGCTGATCTCCCCGAGGGGTTCGACTTGCTTTCTGTCGAACCCGATAATTGGATTTCGGGAAGTCACAATATCCCTCAGGTCGATCTCCAACTTATCGAAAGCCCGCTTGGTCATGATATTGGCACTGCTTCCTGGGTCAACCATGACCCTCCGGACAAGACATCCCGAGACCATCAGAGTGATTACTAATGGATCATCGTGTGGGACCTGGATGTCTCGGAGGTCATCTTGGGAGAAAAGTATCTGAGACTGCCCCGTTCGGTGGTGGACTTTGTTTATCCCGGCTATCCTGTTGATGTGATGTGCTCTTCTCATTTGTGATTGTCTCGATCCTTCTCTGCCTCGTGGGTCGGGACCTCCATGGATCACGTTGATGATTCTAACCGGGTGAGCAGGGGCTTGATTCCGTTGATTATTTTGTGCGGGTTGATGGGCTCTTGGACCATCCCTCTAGACATAGTCCTTCATCTCTCCTCGGGCTATCATTGATTCGACCTGGCACTTTAGGTTCCGACAATCATTTGTCGTATGGCCTAAATCACCATGGAGGGCGCAGTGCTTTGATCTATCCCTTTGGCCGAGTGGTTGCCTGATTGGGGGAGGAGTCTGGAAGATTCCCTTGGCCTTGTTTTCCTGGAAGAGCTTGGCGAGGGTCACTTTCAAGGGAGTGATCTTTTCTTTGAATTGGGCATGCCTCTCGGGCTGCTGAGGGAACTTAGATGTAGAGGGGATCGGGGGATTTGAACGTTTGCGATTACTCATCTGTTGGGATGTATCCCAAACCTTATCCTTGGACTTGATTTCCACATTGATCAATGCCACTCTCTTCAGTCGGGTAACCTCCTCCTCTTCGATCCTTAGGTGACCCTGAGCTCTAGAATTGAGTTCCCCGATTCCCGAGGGTGGTCGTTTCACAAGTGATTGGTGGAACTTGGTCCCGGGAATCAGTGTCATCCTGAAGGCTTCCACGGCTGAGTGTTGGTCACAGTTGTCGATGGAAGACGACTCGATGTTGAATCTGGATAGGAAACTCTTGAGGGACTCGCCCTTTTCCTGAGTCATGGTAAAGAGGCTCGAGATTGTTTTCTTTTGCCTCTTGTTCCCGAAGTACTGGGCCACAAAGAGGTCGGACAGTTGCTGCCAGCTGCCAATGGATCTCGGAGGCTGCTTCCTGAACCAGAAGAGTGGCGCGTTGACGAGACTGGTCGAGAATACTTTGCACAGCAAGGCCTCATTCTCGGCTTACATGGTCATTTTTTGGTGGATCTTGTAAATATGCTCCTCGGGATCCTTCGTTCCATCGTAGGGATTGAATCTGGGCATGACGAACTTCTTGGGGAAGGGTTGCCGTGTGATTTCCTGAGTGAATGGTGACTGAACCGAGTCAGTAGAGGCTTGGAGGGCCAGGCCATCGGTAGATCGGGTCCTCAGATCCTTCATGACCTTCTTTTGGAACTCTGCCATCATCTCCTGAAGTTTTTGCGTTGTTAAAGGCTCGTCGGTGACGGGAACTTCGCCTGCGGCCGGGGTTTCACCTAGTCGGTGAGAGGTTTCATCGTGCTCCTCCTGTGGTTCGGCTTGTTCTTGGATCTGTGACTGATCGGGAAATACCGGAGGGGTAGTCGCCTGATTCAATCTTATCAAGAGCTCCTCGCTTCTTCTCTCCGCCGCCAGGCTTCTTGCTTCGGTGGCCAGGCTTCGCTTCTCCGCTTTGACGAGTTGCTGCAGGAGGTGCTCGATCGTTGGTGGGGCACTGGGTTGTCTATCACCGGGGATCTGTACCTCTGACTGGGATCTCGTTATCGGCATGGTCGGGTTTGGACGGAGAAGATGATTTTTAAGGTCTGGTGGTGGTATTTAGGTTTTGCTCAGCTTTTTGAGGTAGGAAAATGGTCGGCGAAATGACCTAATTTCCCACAGACGGCGCCATTGTGTAGATACAAGATTTGCACAACACAAAAAGATCCTTTTCTTATTACTCTTCATTGGATTATATACATTTTCCCTATGGGCCCTTGGCCCATTAGGGCAACTTTTCTTACTTTGGAATTTTGCCCTTACTTTACACGTCAGTTATTTTGTCCCTATACTATGCCATTATCTTGAGTTGCAAGTCTCTTCTAGAATCTTTGAGTTTCTTCTGGAATGCTCTTCGGGTCAGGCCATAAGGTGGGCCTGGTAGTCAAATCTCGGGACGGACCATAAGGCAAACGTGTTGGTTGGGTTATGATGTTGTTACAATGATCGGATCATCATCTCAGACCTTTTTTGGATCGATCCGGTCGGGACGAGGCTTTTATATGGGCCAGGAAAACTCACATGTACACATACTAGTGTACAAAACACAGTACAAGGAATGCTTAGGAGAATGAACTATGCATAAGAAACAACATTACAGTAACCCAAGTACTTAAATACAATCACCTCAACTATAACCTCTTCTAACCCAATCAAAACCTTGAATGCAGTTGATAACCTATTCCTCAAAAGATGAAAGGCACCTAAAGGCCTATATAACGACATCAACTAAGTTCACAATCTCATCACCTACCTTCTATAAGGCCTTAAATCTCAATTGATACTAAAATCAATCCATGACCTCAAATCTCCAAAGAGGTCACACAACTAATCACGATCACAAAACTATTAACCCCGCCTTCTGAAAGGCCTCAACTCAAAAATCAACCATGCAGTCCATCATTAACCACCACTAACCACAGAGGTTGCTATGCCAATATACTTAACCTTCCCCAAGGGTACCAAAGTATATAATTACAAGTATAAAAATATACATTTCATTATACTTTATTAATTACTGCATGTAATCATTTTATTTCACATTAATCATTATCAGCTGAGCATTTTATAAAGATATGAATTCATTTGCAATATTCATACTTAACATACTCCAAAATCCACATGCAACAATATGACATAATAACCTGCTCCAACAATCCATATGTAATAATATCACATATACATATCAAATGAAATCATATAATGCTATACAAGGCAATGTGCCTCATAAACATCATGGCAAAAACCTCATGAAACATACTTTGCCCAAAAAGATTAACGGATATATATTCATCCGACACTAAACCGCCCACACATGATGGACACGGCGCCCAAACAGGTTAACGAATACGCACTTTACCCATAAATATGAGTTAACAGAGCACCGCACCGGTTCTTCCCAAGTGATTTTGAAACTTCTCACTTCAACAAGGAAGGCGGTTTGTACGAGACGACCCGTGACAAAAGATTCGTAAATATGAATGCAAGAGACGACCCGCGACTTCAAGAATGAGACGAGTCACCCTATACCAAAGATCCGAATAACGGAAGTCGCCTGAGATGACCCGGGACTAAAGATCCAGAGATTGGATGCACGAGACAACTCGCGACTTGTGATCAAAAGATCAAATGCACGAGACGACCCGCGACTTTAAGAGCGGCGCATACCACCACCATGGGGCAGTAACCAACCCTATATCCCAAATTCCCGGATTACTAGTTCGGAGGTGGGAGACACATTTTCCTGGCCTGTTGTTGCGACGATTCAACACAAAGACACCCACTCATGATTACATAACCCTCATAACCTCTTTAACATGCTTTTAAAACAATAAAGCAATAAACCACGACAAGCAATTATATCACATAATCATGCTTGGAATTTATCAACTTATACTTTAATTCACAAGTATACAAGATCATTCATTTAAACATGCTTTTAATTCCCTTAAAGCAAATAGTCCACGTATCATAAGGGGAACCTAGCATAACGTCTAACTTTTCACGTTCCTCACGTTCATATATTCCCTAACACATTAAAAAGGGAACTAAGCCACCTATTATCTTTCAATTCACATAGGTATTTATTTAATTACACAGGAAAATAATTTAATTAATTTATCAAATTAATTTCTAAGTCCTGCCTCAATTATAATTCAATTATAGATATTTAAATTCATAATTTAATATATCTATATTTAAAATAAATACGGGTTTTCACACCCAAACCATGTCAACAATATGGAAGTGAGAATAAAATTTCCCACCTGAATGTATGCTTACAGAACAGCTCGAAACGGCACACCGTGAACAGTACTGGCGCCCGTATATGGAGCCCACCGACCAAAGTCACCCGAATAATATTTCGAATATACCAAAATGTCCGTCTCGACAACCTATACGATATATACGAAGCCCATTAGCAATAGGTTAATCAATTTGCGTAAATCTAAAATAACCCAAACAAAAATTAGAACCTATAAATGAGATTTCTAGACAAACCGTTCAACGAAAAATTACGAAACTTTAGTATGACATACCTAGCATCAATACGAAGCGAGGTCAGGAAGTCGACCAAATTGTCGGCCGAAATCCGGCCGAACTCCCATGCTCGCGCAAACTGCGCCACCCAGCTGCGCCATACCCTCCGCGCGAATCAGACCCACCAGCTACGACCCTCGCTGCTGCTCTCCGTCGCCTTGCCTCCACTCCCGGCGACCCACGTCGCGTCGTCGCCACCCCAGGACCGTCGTCGCATCGTCTCTGACCGACGACCCATCTGGCGCGACCTCCAACTCTCTCTCTCTCTCTCTCCATGATCGGCGATGAAGAAAGAGATAGAGCAATTTGTCATCGAGTAATGAGAAGAGAGGGATGAGGAGTTGGCGTCCAGAAGAAGGAGAATAATAGATTCATCCTCTCTCTGATATCTATACATACGCATATACATATATTTGCTTAATCGCAAAAGTGACCCTCCAATCATCCAAAATTACAAACTAACCCAAAAACAATATATATAATTACAATTAAATATATATATACAATAAATTCCAAAATATATCGGGAACACCCAAACATAATCTCGTAAGACCCCCAATAAACAATCTCAAATAAATATATCATGATGGGAACCCAAATGTCGGAACACCTAACAAGCTCAATCCAATAAACGTGTCGCCATCCTTTCGAAGCACTAATGCTAAACGTTGAAACGAAACCGTGTAGTCGGGTAATAAGAATTCGCGAACTCGTCAAAGAGAAACCAAAATGTCGTCCAGTCGACTTTAAAACTAAACGCGAAAAATTTACATGCGAAATACTAAGATAACAAGAACGTCATGAACAAGTGACGTCATAACCGAAATTAAATCGGAAATAATTTCAGGAAAAAGGAAAATAACACGGGGTGTTACAACAACCGTCATCTATATATATATATATGTACAATATATATATAAGAAACATCATCTCATCCCTAGAGAAAATCTATACCTCGAGGATGGAATCACCTCATCATATCACCATACGAAAATCTCAAAATACAATCTCCAACAAGGTTAATAAATCACCAATACTCTCACTATGGATAACGAACGCTAAACGGTCAAACCTCGGAGAGTACCTGAACACTACTCTCATGACAACTACATAAGAGTCAAGGAACCAAAGCAAGGGAAAAAAAGTCTCAATACTAAACCAACAGATAACCGAGACAACAACGTCAAGGTTAAGAACACCCCCAAGTATTTAATGAAAACACTCGAACAAGGAAACCAAAAGCGAATGGTCGAGAGTGAATGTTATAGAAAGATGAATCCCAAGGATTCAATAGTTTTTAAGAAAAATGTTTTAAATCTCGAACCAATCCATTCGGCATCCTTGCCCCTAACGTACGAAAACTCAAATCACCTAGGTGGTGACATCAACAACCAAGAATAAGGGAAATGCAATACTATATTTGTGCACTAAACAACAACAAGCCTCAAACCCGAGACTTAAAAATGATCGGAAGCAAAGGTGAACAAGAAAACACCTTTCAAAACTCTACAGGGCGAGATCTTGAGAAAGAAGTCTCAAAATCTCAGAATCTCGAGAAAAGGAATAAAATAGTTTTCCTTTAAGAAACCACACAGTAAAAATGAACGTCTTGCCCCCGGTCTCCTTCGTTTGCCTGTCCTAGCTACTACGGTAGGCGAAAACGGGTTTTTCCTTTTAAATACAAAGAGTTTATTTCAAAACTTGGAAAACACCGATTCCAAAAGACAACCGAATAAGAGTGAACACAACTCCATGGATTCCTATAATGTCCAAGAGGACAAGGAAGGAAGAGTACTACATCGGGTTCACAGAACACAACTATCCGTTTCCAACCCCACGAAATCAAATGACACCATGAGGAAGAGGTTCGGCACCATGCCATAACTGACGGCTCAAGGAGTGACATACAAGTCAAAAACATATCCTCTAGTACACGAAGGAAAGCACAAGGAATGCTTAGGAGAATGAACTAAGCACGAGAAATAAGACTGCAAAGCTACAGTATCTCGAATACTCAATAAAATCACTTAGACCCCTTAATATCATAAAAAGGGAAACTAGTGGCCGATACCACGAAACTAACTAGTTTCAATCAATACCTCTTCCAATTTATTATAACCTCAATTTCACATCTGATACTAACTCTCTAGATTACTAACAGAATCAAGAGACCATTATCACTCAACTAGACAGGTTCAATCACCACCTCGTCTAACCGCACTCAAAACCTCAAAAGTACGATAAATGATATATCCCTCTAAGTGGGAAAGAAACATCAAGGGTCAGTACTATGCACCCGACCAAAACCACAAGACTATCACTCGCCTTCTCAAAGCCTCAACTCACCGTTGATATTACACAATCAACTCAACATCGACTCTACACTCGATCATTAACCTTAACTATCCATAGAGGTCACTACGCCTATATACTTAACCTCCCCCAAGGGTACAAAAGTATATAATCACAAGTATAAAAATATACATTTCATTATATTTTATTAATTACCGCATGTAATCATTTTCTTTCATATTAATCACTATTAGTTGAACATTTTAATAAAGATATGAATTTATATTTCAATATTCATAATTTTCATGCTCCAAAATCCACAGGTAATAAATAGCACATATAAACCTGCTCCAACATCACATGTAATAATATCATATATACATGTCAAATGAAATCACATAATGCTATGCAATACAATGTGACTCAATACCACCTTTTGCCCAATCACAGGTTAACGAATACACACCCTACCCATACTATGAGCATAAAGAGTACCGCACCGATTCTTCCCAAGTGAATTTTATCTTTCACTTTCAACAAGGAAGGCGGTCGCACGAGAGCCCCACTGGCGACTCCCATGCTACGAAGATCCGAGAGTGGCGCGTACCACCACGATGGGGCAGCAACCAACCCTATATCCCCAATTCCCGGATTACTAGTACGCAAGTGGGAGACACCTTTTCTTGGCTAGTTGTTGCGACGATTCGACACAAAGACATCCACGCATGATTTCACAACCCGCATATACCGACACCATGATTTGACACTACACAATGTTCTCTATATGCATCTAGGGCCTCAATAATAATCATGTCTCAACATAAATATGTAATGCATCATATTTATGAACATATCCACTTGCTACCACATGAATCTCATAATCTGTTTCACATTCTTTTAAAACCATAAAATATTAAACCACGACAAGCAATTATTTCACATAATCATGCTTGCAATTCGTTAACTTATACTTCAATTCACAAGTATACAAGTTCATTCATATAAACATGCTTCCAATTCTCTTAAAGCAATAATTCACGTATCATAAGGGGAACCTAGCATAACGTCTAACTTTTCACGTCCCTCCCGTTCACATATTTCCTAACACATTAAAAAGGGAACTAAGCCGCCTATTCTTTTTCAATTCAAATAGGAATTTATTTAACTTAGGAAAAAAATAATTTAATTAATTTCTTAAATTAATTCATATGTCCTGCCTCGATTCTAACTCAATTATAAATATTTAAATTCACAATTTAATATATCTAAATTAAATTAAATACGGTTTTACACACCCAAACCACGTCAACCATACGGAAGAGAGAATAAAATTTCGCACCTAAATGTACAGTTACAGAACAACCCGAAACGACCCACTGTGAACAGTACCGGCGCCCGTATATAGAGCACGCCGATCAAAGTCACCCAAATAATATTTTGAATATAACAAAACGTCCGCCTCGACAACCTATACGATATATACGAAGCCTATTAGCAATAGGTTAATCAATTTGGATAAATCTAAAATAATCCAAACGAAAATTCTAACCTATAAACGCGATTTCCCGACAAACCGTTCAACGGAAAAATACGAAACTTTAGTATGATGAACACTAAGTAGAGACGAAGCTACTCACTAAAAATTGGTCCAAACCGAAAACGGGAAGCTGACCAAATCGCCGGCCGAAGTTTCGGCCGAAGCTCCCTACTCGCGCGAACTATTGCTGCTCCACCGCGCGCAGCTTCAGCGATCACCAGCAATACCACCTGCTACCCTCGCCGACACCACCAGCCGCAGTCGACCGCCGATGTGCTTCCGGCAATCCAACACCAACAGGTCGCGCCTCTGTGTGCGACCTCCACCTTCTTCTCTCTCAACTGATCTCTCTCTCTCTCTCTCTCACTCGCTTGAGATGATGATGATGGTGGGGAAGGAAGTCGCGGCTGTTGTAGAGAAAGAGAATAAAGGAGAAGCCATGTGGGAGTTGTGTTGTGCGCGGGAAGATCTGTTCTCTCTATACACTGATATACATGTGTATACATTTATATCCAAATTACATAAGTAACCCTTCAATTATCCGAAATAACAAACTAATCCCAAAAATAATATATATAATTACAATTGAATATATATACAATAAATCCTGAAAAATACTGCGAACACCCAAACATAATCTCGCAAACCCGAAATAATAACGGGACGCCCAATAAACAATCCCAATTAAATATACCGAGGTAGGAACCCAAACGTCGAAACACCTAACATGCCCAATCCAATTAAACGTGTCACCATCCAGTCGAAGCACTAATGCTCAACATTGAAACGAAACCGTGTAGTCGACAACAAGAATTCTCGAACTCATCAAAAATGAATCATAATGTCGTTCAGTCGACTTATTTGAGTGTCTATAAATACGCTTTGGTTTTTTTCCATTGGTTTCGGTTTGTTTCCCCGAAGACTTGCATTTGAGTCTATTTGGTCTTTAATTGAAAAACCCATTTTTGCTTACCTTGTGACGCCGACAAAAAATATGAGTTTTGAAATGGTTTTAAAGTCATGCTATAAAAGATTTTTACCTTTGAAAGTCGGCGGTGTCCAAAACGGAGACTGGGGGAAAGACGAATAATTTTATAAAATCTTAAAGGAATGTTTTTGATTTAAAAGTTATGTTTGGTAAAGGTAATTTGGTGTGTTGATCAAATTATGAGTTTATACACATAGGAAAATGTGTGCATGGTTGTTTCGGTGATTTTCTGACCATTTGGAGCCCTTTTGGATCCGTGAGTCGATTGACAAAATTGCATCAGTCGACTGACAAATAGCCACAAATTTTCTGGTGCGTTCAGTTGACTGGTGGCTAATGGTCAGTCAACTGATGGCCCCCATCATTTGAATGATGGTCCATATCAGTCGACTGATTTTCCTAGGGTGTCACAGTGAGTCCCGTTTTGACGCTGCTTCACTATTTAGGCTATATCTCAAGCTACGAATTTCAGACGGAGGTGTTCTTTATATTTTTATAAATATTACTTAAATCTCTTGAATTTAGGCTTTTGAATCACTTCATCTGATTCATTTTTGAGTGCGAAATTTTTGTTTGAGGGTGACGGTTAATTTTGGACCTTTACAAGTAGCGATGCCCGATTTTTCAAAATGTTGTGGTTTCCGCTTCACACCTCCGAATTAGGTCCCATTTGTTTCCAGGGCTTTTCATATGTCCAAATATTTGATATAAAATTTAAAATCATTTATTTTCACTTGAAATGACTATTTTACCCTAGGTGAAAGAGGGGTACTTTAACTTTCTATTTGGGTCAGCGTTGTCTAATGTCATTTTCAAAAATTCATATATCTCGTGTCAACGCTTTGAATTCGGTTCCGTTTGTTTCTATGGTTTAACCTATGTCCAAATAGGTGGGTTAACCTTTGAAAGTACATCCTTGCCCTTGAAATGACCATTTTACATTTGGGCGAACATGTGACCTTTGAGTGGTAGGTGTGATGGATTATTCAATCCTTTTCACTTATTTTCGTTGTTCGGTAACCTTTGTGACTTCCATTAGGTTGAAGTGATTGTTTTACCCCTTGTGTTGGGTTTACGGATGTCGGTAGTGACATGTGAGGTGATTGATAGTATGAGTTGATACTGATTTGAGGTTTTGGAGCACGGTATGCTCGTGGCCTAGGAAGTGTGAGTGTTATCCTTCCTGGAGCGTTATGAATAGGAGTGTTGCTTCCGTATTTTGGTGATAGATGTTGTGTTGATTGTCAGTGTGGGACTGGCTGGTACGAGTCGTAGTGATATATGTAGTGGTCTATACTATGTGACTTGTATTATTGTATATCTCTCTCTATATATATACGTGCATATATATATATATATATATATACAGGTGTACGTTGGTATATTGTTTGTGTTATAGTTTCATTAGGTGCTAGTTGCCCTATTTGTTGATGCATGGCAAGGGACTAGGGGGATGTGATTCTGGGGTCTTGTATTGGCGTCAGTGCCATGTGGGACATTTGACTGACCTAGGATAGATGCATGTACAAGGGTTGGTTCGCACTCGACTTGGACGGTCGTAGGATGTGACATTTATGATTCCTTTCTCCTGCGGGGTATCGATGAGCTCACCTCGGCGTTCTTTTGCTTGGCGTCCTAAACGCCAGTTTGCAGGAAAGGTTTCGGCCACGAATTGCTTGGGGTGCAACAACACTTTCTTTTGTTTCCGAGTTACAGGATGGCTCGTGGCACGAAAACTGATACGGGATCTGGGATGTTCGTATGTAGAGTTGTTCCCTTTTGTTTTCCTTTGCTTGTCACCTATATTAGGACTGTTGTTGTATCTCTTGGGAGCCAGTATGTTGGCATATCCCTTCCTTGTATTCGGTATCAGTGCATCTTTGTATTGATGTATTCTTTTGGCACATCAATGTGCCTTGTGTATCATTTGGTTTAGCTTCCACTTGGTTTTGTATGGATATTATTGTCATTAATAATATTCCATTCATTTTATGGTTGTTTAGGACCTTAATTGGTCGCTTATTTTATGGATCACGACCCGGATTCCTCGAATGTCCTGGTTCGGGAGTCTTTAGAAATTTGGGGTGTGAGAATATTCATGAATATGTGCAAATTAAATATTATAAAGAAGTTTTGGGTAGTCTATTTAACCCTCACGAGAATTCGCTCATCCACTAGGATTTTTCCTAGGGGTTTAAAAGGTTTATTACACGTGCTAAGTGTAATCGTTCACCCTCATGAAAGAAAGGTGTTAGTTTTTACTTTTATATTTAATTACTCTTCATGAAAGAAAGGGTTTAAAAGGACTAACAATGTTTAAGTTTGGGGGATTGTTGAGACAAGAACAGTTGATATTCTGGACATTAATATACCTCTTGTTAGTCTCTTTATTTTATTAATTTTATATTTTTGTCCGAGTTGTGTGTTAAGCATGTTTTTAGGGCCTTAATGCAAAAATGAGTTAATTCTGGGTTTTTAGCAAATATGCATGATTCAGAGTAACACTTAGAAGATAGTCACACCTAAATCAGCAAGGTACAAGTCTGTAAAGCAAAGTACAAGTGGCTGAAGCAAGGAAATTTGGGGATTAAATAAATAATAAAATTTAGGAGCCACCAATCGATCGCTGGATCCTTTGATCGTTCGGAAATCGTCGTCTTGGAATCTTTGCAAAACTATATTACAGAATTCTGACTTTGTGTACAAGTATATCAAGGAGCATAATCGTCCATTCAACGTCATTTGTTAGTCCCTAAGTTCTCTTGGAATGCAAGCAAGGAACATGCCATATCTGCACCAACTTTTATCTATAAATACAGGTAGATTTCATGAAGAGAATATATCTAGATATTTGGAATATCTTTTGATATTTTCAAATATCATTGTTCATAAAAAGCCTCTCTCTTTGAGAAAGGCTCTCATCCTCAAGAACTCAAGAACCAACCATCCAATCATGAAGATGTTTCATGACTATCAGACTTTCTCTCTGAAAGAAGGCCACATATCTTATGATATTTGAGATTCCCCTTTTTCTGTGTTAAATCTGGTATTTCCCTCTGTTTCTTGGTTTGAAGAGGATCTATTTCTCCAAGCGGGAAACAGGGGCTTTTATACCATTAGAACGGGCTTTTGGAATTACGCATAAAATCAAGGTGAGAAGAATATCTTTTCCCCTTGCTTCATTTCCAAGGACCCTATCTGTTGGTTCGGGGATTGACCCCTCAGCTCACTCAAAAGCGGATACGATATAGTAAGATAGCCACTCACTGGCCTAAACTACCATAATTCCTAGCTTGATTTGAGAACTCCCCGACTTCCCAGCTTTCATGCGACTATTTAACTAGACTAGCTGTTATATTTCTAGCTGACCACCTACTTCCGAGATTAAGGCAGTAAACGAGAAAGTGCGCTAGATACGCTGCAAAGCTGTCAATCCTAGGCTACATCAACAATGAAGTCTCCTCTTTCCATCAACAGCTAGTCGGTATCTATGGTTTTCAACGAAACCCTAGCCGAGTAACGTAGTATTTTATTTATTTTTATTAGAAAGGGGGGAATCTGATGAAGGGCACTTATATGATGATTATGTAGTGAGAGACCGAACAAGACCACCTAAATAAGATTTGTTTATTAATTATTTACTTAAGCTAAGACTGAATTAATGATTTATCTTGAACAACCATGTTTTTACTAAGGGCAAGAAATCCAAGGTTTAAATAATGGTTTCTACATAATGGTACTTATTTGGCATGATAAAGTCTTATGTTTACACAATCCATGCTTAGAGAAGATGATTGTTAGCGTGCTTTTTAATTTCATGTTTTAGGAGTAGTTGTAATATAGATGCATACAACACTCATACTAATCGCAGATGGATTATACCGAATACGGGCCGATTGCATCCTTTTTGGGACTAGGCAACTGCTTGTAGCGTTACTAATCTGATTCGTATAAGTTGTACCGCCCTCTTGCAATAATATAATTAAAGGGATACATTATAACGCTAGTGGTGGAGTTGGAATTCAACCCTAGACTTGTTTATCTTGAGTGAAACAAAAAACAATTATCTTTATTTTATTTTATGTTTAGTAGTTTAATCAAACAAACCAATCAAACAACTTTTATAAATACAATTCAATTTGCTACTTTAGAATTATTTGAAATATTACTTTGATTTGTGTGGTTCGATACCCTCTACCCAACTATACTATATACCACTCGCGTACTTGGGACTAGGAGGTTAAAACTAGATTGTGCTAATTCCTTATCTTTAACACTATTATTTTTACACGTCTGGAACCGATCAAACGTGTACTTGGTTAATTCACTAAAGTTAGCTCTATTTCTTCATTAAGCTCCTGAAACATGCTTAAATAGACAAACTACAAAAAAACACTAAATAATGGAATGAAAGGACGTAACTATAGTGAGTTATGAGGTCAAAATGTCTAATATGTGAAACCTATCACACATAATCACATAAACACTTAATCAATGATAAAAGTTTTAATTTAGACATAAAAATACCTGACGTTACACGACTGGTCAGGGCAGAAACATAAAAAATTCATGGAGAGAAGCATTGGATGCCCCAGTCGACTGATTGGGTAGTGCCAGTCGACTGCTAGGTCTAGAATGTCCCAAAACTGACTTCAAACCCCCAAAAGAATGAATTTTGTCTGTGACATCCGACATTGGCACTACTTATTCCGGACACTCACATAAGCCTCAAAAACTATTAGGAAACTTTCGGAATAAAAAATATCACCGGAGCTCGGCAGAGAGAGAAAAACCTATATTTTTGTTAAAAATACTTCTTTGAAAGTCTGTAAAAATATCCGTCTTTCCCACGATCTCCATTTTTTATACCACTGGCTCTGAAAAGTTAGATTATTTACAAAAATAAGTTTAAAGTCATTTCAAAACATAAAAAATTTATGGGGTTATAGGGGTGAGCAAAAACGGGTTTTTCTTTTAAAACCGAAAGGGTTCATTTATTAATTATGAAAAATGTTGTTTTCGGAGATAACCTAATAAACCATAATAGTATCAATACACAACTAGAAACATTAAAATAAAATGAGTTTGTTGAATTTAACATTTAAAGTCACCCCATGGCGTTACAAGAAATCATTTTGCAAAAGAGAAAAGTCTTTGTACAAATGGCACCGAAGTGTACCAAAAGAATAAAGTCCATGCGCCATGGTGCTCCAAAGGACCAACATCACTACCCACTTGGCTAACATACTAACCGTCAAAAGAATAGAAGTTTAAAACATAGTTCGTAAAATAAATAAAATAAGCAAATATACATGTGAATGCTCTACAAAAGGTAAAAAGCTGACAGAATGCCAAACAAATAACGAAACAATGTACCAAGTGAACCATCAATACTAAAGGCCTCTCGTGGTGGGATCAACACCTAAAAAAGATTTTAAAATAATAGGGTGAGCTCACTAGCTCAGTACAAAAAGCGTTACCACCTCAATCCCGATCATCCGAGTTATACAACCCGTCCAAGGTATATGCTACTAATCCTAGGTTGGTCCTTTTGTCTCACATGGCTCTCACGCCAATCTGGGACCCCATCAAACCCAACATACAATTTCCCCAACATGCTCAACATCATTACAGTTTAACAACAAGACGAACATCAATATAAACAATTAAATCACATAATAGCACGTCAAATACAATGTGACTCAACACCAACCCAAGGTACACACACTATCCATTAAGGTCAACGGATATGAAGTATCACCTAAATCGTTCACATGAGAGGATGTATACACTCATCAAGAAAGATTGAAAACATGAGATGACTCGTGAGAAAATGGGTTTTGAACAATCCTCTCCCTTCTCTGAATCCGGAGTTACTATTTTCATGGGTCGTGAGGACACCCCCTAGCCAGTTGTCGCGATGATCCGACACAAGTCTACTCACACATGATTACACGACCGGGCATAAACCGACACCAAATTATCATAATACAATAGGTGTACACAATATCCAATTATGTATCAAATGAACCATGTGTCAACATAAATATGTTATCCATCATATTTTCAAATATCATCCTCAAGAATGACAACATGCTCGTATTGTTTCAAGAAATAAGCAATTCCAACCACAAGCATATAAAATCACAAAATTCATACTTTGAAAGGGGCCTAAATTCTCGTCTAGGTTGCAAGAACTCAACAAGTATATATATTGCATATATACATAGATGCACACACCCATGTTACATGGAATTAAAATGACTTATTTTTTCCCTACCTCAAGCTAAGCAGAGCGAAACAAATCTAAGAGAGCAAGAGGGTCACCAAAGTCCAAGGGATCTTCCAATAAATGAAATTTATTCACAAAGAGTTCTTCTAACCAACTAGTGTACAAGGAAGGTACAACACAATCACAATAGGGATTTTTAACAAGTTTTAATTAAACAATTGAACTTAACTCTAAGAGTGGAAAAAAGTCCCTAATGGGTCATGATGTGGGTGTGAAAAGGAGAGAATTCAAGAGGGATGGAAACTTACCCAAATCTTGAATAAAGAAGAACTTGAACCACTACAAGTTGAGTTAATTTGTGAACAAATGCAACACTTACTCTTCAACAAGAGTCAAGCAAAAGAGAAATAAAAATCCATATATAGAAGTTCATCTTCCTAGAAATTGGAAAGGAAGAAAACTAGGTTTGTGAGAAAAACCCTAAAATGAGAAGAGTACTTACCAAAGTGGAGTTAAAAGAGAGTCAAGAACATGTCCTCAAGCAACCAACACAGGTGATCTCCAATCTTTAAACATGGGGTGTAGAAGAGATAGCTTGTATTAAGGCACAAATGAGAGATTATAGAAGGAAATAGGTTTTGAGGTGGATGGATAAAGTATTCCAAAGGATAAGACTAACATGAGTAAAGATACTCCACTAACACGAGTACTCGATGAAGTGCGAAAGTGCGCGCACTTGCGCAACAAGACAAAAACCACCAGAACCTTAGGTGCACTTGCGCCCGTTTAAGCAGCATTCAGAAGCCACTGAGTACTCGGTGAGACTAAATACGTCAGGCCATATCAACAACTTGTATATGCACTTATGGGACCCGTTTCGGCCAGAATCAATATGGGATGATCTCTAGGCTATATTGGACACTATATTGACCATATTTGATGAGATTTAACACCATTCTTCAAAACATATCACGATACACATTCCTAACTTAACCGTGAAGCAATCAGATTACCAAACAAAGACTTCTTTTTTTCTATAAAAGATAGGGGTCTCCCTTAGGGTTTAGGATGTTATTATTAGTGTGTTATATCAGAGTCTTGATACATCGTTGTTGGATATTTATGCAAGAATATCAACCATGGAGGGCGTGTTTACATCAACAATGCAGACAGCCACTACCATGAACAACTAAATCGGTATCTAGGGTTTTTAACAAAACTCTAGCTAAGTAATGTAGACTCTTTCTTATTTTTATAGTATAAGGGGAAACTAAAGGACACATATGTGATGATTATGTGGATGAGTGATTACGTTTGATTTTATATAAGATTCTTCATTTATTATATGTCTTGTCTTAGCTTGAAGGAATGTTTTATCTTGCACAATCATGGTTATTCAATATGGGCTAGATCTCGGATGCTTAACTCATGATGTTCTACACAATGGTTTTAATTAACATGCAATCTTGATTTAGATAAACCATGCTCAAGAAAACATAACGAGTGACATGTTTTTAATTTATGTTTAGAGTACATGCATGTACTAGTTATGCTTGTTCAATGATAGATTGTGTCAATGATGCTTGTTCATAATTTAGTTATAATAATTATAGAAAATTTTATGAATTCATTAGTCTCTGTGGATACGATATGCCCTATCTCATCTATACTATACCATAATTGATTCGTGCACTTGCGATAGGGAAAACTAGGTCAACTTTAAGGGCTTATTTGCACATAACGTTATTATTATTATTATTTATTACCCAAGCCTTGTAGGCTAAACCAATCGAGGTATGTTCGACCGATCAAGTTTTTTACGCCGTTGCTGGGGACTATTGATTTTCTATACTTTTAAATAATTATTATAGTTAGATTATTTATTTACCTTGTTTTTATTTTCTTATTTTAAGAGACAATATTGTGTGATATTTGACATGTGGATTAAGATTGTGATGATTACTTTACTGGACTGTTTGTGAGTTTTTGTCGTATATTAAATTATTGTTCAATCTTATCTCGAATTTTCTTATTTAATTTCTCTTTTTATTTATTTATTTATTTTTAGTTTATTATTTAGATTAGTTTATTTTCATAAAAATTGTTTCATCATTGAATGAGTAGTTTGCGTTCCATATCTAAAGAACTTGCTCCTTTTGATCCTAAAGTTGATAGAACTTATCGTAAAAACTTAAGAACTAATAAACAAAGGATTGAAAAAGATACATTAAATTTTTAACAATAAGGGCGAACCTCAAGTACAACCACTAGGTTCCTTGAAAGATTATTACACACCTTCTAATTTCGAATCACCAGCGGATATTATAATACCAGGCGAAACAACATCTCATTATGAAATTAAAGTTAGTATTCTGAATATGTTGCCTAAATTCTATGGACATAAACAAGAAGATCCTTATGAACATATTATTGAGTTTATAGAAATTAGTTCGACAACTAAAATGAATGGGATGTTTACTGATGCCTTACGTGTGCGATTATTTCCCTCTTCACTCAAAGAAAAAGCTAAAGGATGGTATAATAGTTTAGAAAAAGGAGTGAGAACTAATTGGGAGAACCTTAAAAAAGAATTTCTTCATAAATACTATCCTATGGGAAAAACACACGAAACCCAAGTAGCTATAATGAACTTTGCCCAAATTCCGGGTGAACAATTCCACGAAATTTTGGAACGTTTTAAAGAAATCTTGGCTAAATGTCCACATTATAAATTCACAAAATACGATTTGGTGCGTAATTTCTATCATGACCTAGGCAAGATATAATAACATCGTATAGATGCGGCATGCGGAGGAACATTTTCATTAGAACTAATGGACAACATATGGAAAATATTCGAAAGATTGAGTGAAAATTCACAACAAAACGCGTCAGAAGCTAAAGCTAGATCAATACTTAATAACCCTAGAAGAATGGAAACTATTAAAGAAATAGAAATAACTGACGACGTTACGGCTCAAGTAGCTAAGATAAATAGAAAATTAGACAACTTTCTAAATTTCACTCAAAATCTTCCTAGAGAAGTCTGTTCGATCTGTTTTGATCCTTCCCATTTAGCTAGCGGATGTCCAATGACATACCAAGAAGATATAATACCATATGATGTTAACGCAACCTTTACAACTACCAATAATAATTCATATTCAAATTCTTTTAATCAAGGCTAGCGGAACCATCCATATTTATCTTATCATTCTCAAAACATAGAAAATCCTATCTAAACTCAAAACTTCAATCAAAATCCAAGACCATTCAATAATACTCAGAATTTTAATCAAAATCCAAGACCATTCAATGGTTATTGTTTCATGGGGTTTCGATGACTATTGTTTCAGATCGATATCCGCGATTCACGTCATTGTTTTGGGAGGCTTCTCAAAAAGTCTTGGATACACAGTTACAGTTTAGTACCGTTTTCCATCCTCAAATGGACGATCAGTCAAAGTGTACCGTTCAGATTCTTGTGGACATGCTTCATGCTTGTGCTATTGATTTTAGAGGCAGTTGGGAGGATCATCTTCATTTGGCGGAATTCACGTACAACAACAATTATTAGTCCAATATTCATATGGCATCTTTTGAGGCATTGTACGGTAGACCGTGTCGTTCACCGACTTGTTGGTCCGAGGTTAGTGATGTTGCGCTTTTGGGACCCGATATGGTTCATGAGTCAACTGAGAAGATTAGGATTGCACGACAAGATTTGGATACATCATAGAATCGACAGAAGAGCTATATGGATCGGCGTAGGTGCCCTCTGTTATTTGAGGTTGGATATCATGTGTTTTTAAAGGTCTCACCTTGGAAGGGCTTGATACGATTCAGGAAGAGTGGCAAACTTTCCCCACGATTTATTGGGCCTTTTGAGATTCTTGATCGTATTAGTGAGGTGACGTATCGTGTAGCGTTGCCACCAGAATTGTCAAGGGTTCATAATGTTTTTCACGTCTTTACGCTTCTTAAGTATAAGCCGGATCCATCTAATGTCTTGAGTTTGGTGGATGTCGAGTTACCGAGGATGTGTCCTACAAGGAACGACCTGTGAGGATCTTAGATGCGAGAGAGCAATTTTTGCAGGGCAAAACTATTCTGTTAGTTAAGGTCTTATGGCACCATCGCGGAGTCAAGGAGGCAACTTGGGAGCATGAACGTGAAGTTCAGGAGAAAAACCCGGACTTGTTTTCGACTATAGGAACATCTTGATTTCGAGTACGAAATCTTTTAAGGTGTGGAGGTTGTAGCATCCAGTATTTTTACATGCTAATTTAAAATTTTATTAACACTTAAGTGTTTATGTGATTATGTGTTTAATATGTTTATTTGCTTAGCATGACTTACATATTTTATGTGATATTAAAAATTGTAAATTGCATATTGTATTTTCATTTTGAGAATAATGAAAATTATTGAAAATGATTTCGGGAAAGAAATGACCGAATGGTAAGTAAGTAATTTCATATTTTGAACAATTAGTGGAAAGTGTAGAGATTTTGGCTAAGTGTTGGGACATGAGTGGCATGTTGGTAATTAGAGAGGATGACAAGGGGTGAAAGGGTAATTAAGAGGCTTGATGACACTCTTGTAAATAACCCTAAGTTGAGAAGATATTGGTCATTTTACACTTTTAGGGTGTTGTCTAAATTCTAGCCATTGATCTTCTTCTCCCATCTTTGTTCTCAACCCTTGGATCATAGGTCCTTGTTTGGTTGACACGTAAGTGCAAGAATCCATTATTCTTGGTCTTTCATTTAGCAAGACTTCATGTCAACCATTGGATCCTTTCCTCATTTTCATTGCTTTATTCTCAACCCTTGGATGGTGAGAATGGAGAGTGGAGAATCTCTACAACACTTAGGTTTTGTTCACTTTGGCAAGACTTTCATCTCTCATAAACACTTAGGTGATGTTCTTGAACCATTTGGTAAGTCTTCTACCCATTCTAGGGTTTTGTTGCTAAGAACTCTAGCTTTCATATTCTTGAATTTCTTTGGGTGGACATTGATTATAGCCTTCTCTTGTTCATGTTGTAGAAGGTTAGGGTTTTTTTCAAACTACCAAGTGAGTTCCATTGGTAGTAGCTCTTGAAATCATCTTGTGAAAAGCTAGTGGTGAGTTCACTAACTTGTACTCTTAAAGATTTCATTTCTCCAAGAAACCCTAAATTAGTTATCATTAGGGTTTTGAATTGATTCTTGTGGTTGGAGCCACTTGTGTATAAATTTTGGTTATTGTGACACCATAGTAATTGTGTTGTTCATATGGTGTGTTGCTAGTGTTGGAAGCTATCCTATTGAGCACTTGAGGGGTAGAGTGGCTTGGACATTTTTTGGGCATATTGTGTAGCTTGCTTGGAATTGAGATAAGGGAAATACGAATTGTGTTCATCTTTGTACGAGGGTGTGTGCATCTATGTGTATATATGTCGTAGAAATATATATGAGTTGTTCTTGACAACTTAGACGATGATTTAGGCCCTTGAAAGCATGATCTCGTGATATAAATGCTTGTTATGTTTTATGGCTTACAAATGTGCAATTGTAAGTATTGTGATAATATGAGTACAATATATTACCTAATGAAATGAGCATGTATTGTGATAGAGCATGTTGAGAAATATTGCTTATAAATGTGAAATTGTAAGCATTGTGTTGAGTTGGACCAATATAATACAAATTGAGAGAAACATGTATTGTGATGGCATATAGTTGTGATTGAGAACCTTCATGCATTTTGGGTACACCATTTAGTGTAAAAAGCATGGGTGTTGGTTTATATGGGTTGTGTAAAAGTGTGTGAGTAGTCTTGTGTCGGATCATCGCAACAACTGGCCACGGGGTGTTCCCAACCTACGGAACTAATGTGACCGGGAATTGGGTATAGGGTGAGTCATCTCATTCTCAAGGTCGCGGGTCGTCTCATGGATTCCATACACAAATATTTAGTCACGGGTCGTCTCATGCAACCGCATTCCTTGTTGAAAGTGAGAAGTGTCAAAATCACTTGGGAAAATCGGTGCGGTACTCTTTCTCATTGTAAATGAGTAAAATGCATATTCGTTAACTTGTGTAATATGAGGTGTGTTGAGTCATATTGCACTTGAACTATCATATATGTGTGATTATGATATTAATATTGAAGCATGTTATAATTGTGAATAATTATGATGTGAGCATATTGGAGGACTTGTTTGTTGGGTTCGATGGGGTTTCGGATTGGCGTGGGAACAAGAGACCGGCCTAGGGTTAGTGGCATGAACCTTGGATGGGTTAAACCACTCGAACCTTGGTTGAGTCATACGGTGTGGGTTTCGCCCTTTTGTGCATAAGAAGGTGAAGTACCTATTTTGTAGAGTAGTAGTGTAATTCATATGTATAACATGCTACTCTTGTTATAAAACTTGTAAACAAATGGTAGATGCTTATCTTTTACCGGATAGCGTGTTAGTCGAGCAGCTTTCATGATGTACATCCCATGGAGCGCTATGCATGGGGATTATATTCTTTTGGTGCACTTCGGTGCCAGATTATTCAAATATGTATTTTGATCAAACTATAGCATGCTTTGCCTTGGAGCGCTATAATGTAAACATTGAATCCTTTCATTTGAAGTTGTGAATGTTAAGTGGATTATTTGCCATAGAATGTGATTATTAGGTGTTTGGCCGGAAATGACGTTTTTCTAGGTTTTCAAACCAATCCTTTTCAATTTGAATGGAAAAACTCATTTTCGTCTACCCCCGTAACCCCGGCATATTTTCTTGCTTTAGAAATGATTTAAAACTCATTTTTCTAATGGTTTTGAAATTTAGAAGCTGATGGTACTTAAAACGGAGACCGGGGGCAAGACGGTTATTTTTACGAATTTCAAGAAGTGTCTTTGATAACTATGGCCATTTTTCTTCTCATTCCCAAGTTAAGGGATATTTTCTCATTTCTAAAGTCTCAAGAAGAAGTTGAGATCTTTATTTCAAGTTCTTAAGGGTTTAGAGTTGTATATGAGTCAATTTTGAGTTTTTCTGGTCGAGGCAGTTGACTGGGTAAAACAGAGGATTTTTTCACAAAAATTTTGAAGTCTCTACCTCATCCAGTCGACAGGGTCATTGAGCCAGTCGACTGGGTCACTCAGCCAGTCGACTCGGTTGTTCTGGTTCAGCCCCGTTCAGACCTTGTTTTACTATTTTGCTCATATCTCGAGCTACGAGTATCGGATGGAGGTGTTCTTTAGATTTTTGGAAATAGGACTTAAAGCTCTTGATGTTAGAATTTTGAATCACTTAATTCGAGTCCTTTTTTAGGCCGTAATGGTCATTTGAATGTGACGGTATGTTTTGAACTTAGGCATGTCGCGACGGCCGATTTTCAAAATGTCGTAGTTTCCTTCTCGCACCTTCAACTTTGGTTCCGTTAGTTCGTATGACTTATTTTAGGTCCAAACCTTGTATTTATTCATTGAAATTACTATTTTACCTTTTAAATGACCATTTTACCCTTGAGTGGACACGGGTGCTTAAAAGGTCCGTTTAAGGTGCCGTTTGTTTTGATTTGCTCCTATTTCGATCCCGAGTGATCTTGTTGACATATTTTAGGCATGAAATGATATTTTTACCCTTGTATGGGTGTTTTATGACTATAGGTCATTTGTTCTTGTTTCTTTTTACTTCCACATTCACTCCGTTAGCTCTTAGGCTCGGGTTTTGGTGTCATAGGAAATTTGGGGCATGACATAAAGTCTTAGAAGACCTTGGTAATTTAGAAGCTAATACCCAACTGCTACATACACATTCACAAGCTATTTCAAAATTAGAAGTGCAGATGGCACAAATAACTAACACGCTTAATAAAAGAGAAGAGGGTAAATTATCAAGTCAACTAGTGATGAATCCTAAAGGGCAAAGCATGATTGAGTTATAAAATTTACAAGAACGTACCCATGAAACTGTTCAATCAATCACAACCTTAAGGAGTGGTAGGATAGTGGACAATAGAGTTAAGGAAAAGTTTGAGGAAAGACTAGCACAAGATGAAGTCTTGGAAAACATTCCCAAAGAAACATCACATCCAACAGAAGATGAACCTATCAAATAAATACATAAAAAAACTACGGAGAAGGAATATGAACCAAAAGCTTCATTCCCTCAACGTCTCCATGGATCAAACTATTATGGCAAACAAGGCGATAAAAATAATGAAATCTTAGAAATGTTTAAACAAGTAAAAATTATCTTACCTTTATTAGATGTCATATCTCAAATCCCACCTTATGTCAAATTCTTGAAAGATTTGTGTACACAAAATCGTATAAGTAGAGCTAAGGTACCTAAAATGATAGTGTTGACTGAATAAGTAAGTTCTTTATTGTTAAATGATACACCCAAATATAAAGATCCAAGAGCTCCTACAATATCATACATAATTAGTGATCAAGAAGTAAGACGGGCTCTCCTTGATTTAGGTGCTAGTGTCAATTTATTACCATATTTAGTTTACCAACAATTGGGATTAGGATAATTAAACCTTACTACGAATGTACTTCAATTAGCAGATAGATAAATCAAGCAACCCAGAGGGATAGTTGAATATGTGATAGTTCAAGTAGACAAATTCTATTTCCCTGTTGATTTCATAATCTTAGACACAGAACCTGTTCATAGTCCAAAGAAACATATACCTGTAATCTTAGGATGACCTTTCTTAGCAACAGCTAGCACGTGCATTAATTGTAGAAGAAGAGTAATGGATATATCATTTGGGAATATGAAATTAAGATTAAATGTGTTTAATACAAATAGCCAACTTCTAGAAAAAACTGATTGTTTTAACATTGATGAAATAGATGAATTAGTGGAAGAAGTGGCGCAAGAAATATTAATGAAAGATGACTTGGAAACAATAATGACTGAGGCAGAGGACACTAATAGAGATGAACAAATTCAATTACAAAATGAGGACATTGCAATCATAGAAACCGCACTATATGGTGAATCTTGGAAACAACTTCATGAGCCATAACTATTATTTCAAGTACTCCACCTATTCCGTCACTTACAACTTCACCAAAGTTAGAACTTAAAGAATCACATAAACAACTCAAATATGTTTTCTTAGGTCCGAACAATACTCTTCCCGTAATAATTTCTTCCTATCTCACTACAAAACAAGAAGAGCAATTAGTTCAAGTATTATCTGACCATAAAGAAGCAATCGGATGGAGTGTGGCTGTTTCGAAGGGAATTGATCCCTCGATTTGCATGCATCATATAAACTTAGAAGAAAATGCAAAACCAACACGAGAGATGCAACGTAGGTTTAAACCCTAATACGAAGGAGGTGGTAAAGAATGAAGTAGTAAAATTACTCGATGCGGTTATTATATACCTCATATCCAATAGCTCATGGGTTAGTCCAACACGGGTGGTACCAAAGAAATCCGGTATCACAGTCGTGACAAACTTAAAAGGTGAGTTAATCCCACAACGAACCACCACTGGGTGGCATGTGTGTATCGATTGTAGAAAACAAAACTCACATACAAGGAAATATCACTTTCCATTACCGTTCATTGATCAAATCTTAGAATGTTTAGTTGGACAAAGTTATTACTGTTTTCTATATGGATTTTCCGATTATATCCAAGTAGCAATTGATCCAGCAAATCAAGAAAAAACCACATTTACTTCTCCTTACGGTACATTCGCATATAGAACAATGCTCTTTGGCTTATGCAATGCACCTACAACATTCCAAAGATGTATGATGTCAATCTTTTTGGACATAGTAGAAAAATTCCTAGAAGTATTTATGGATGATTTTTTGGTGTTTGGAACTACTTTTGAAGATTGTTTAAAACATCTAGCAGTTGTATTACAAAGATGTAAAGAGATGAATCTAATATTAAGTTGGGAGAAAAGTCATTTTATGGTTCAAGAAGGTATAGCCTTAGGACATATTATTTCAAAAAGAGGAAAAGGCAGATAAAGCTAAAGTTGAATTAATTTCTAATCTAAACCCTCCTATATATGTTAAACAAATTCGATCATTCCTAGTTCACGCCGGGTTTTATAGATGATTTATTAAATATTTTAGTAAAATATCTCGGCCATTATGCAACCTCTTAGCTAAATATGTAGCTTTTGATTTCAATAAAGAATATCTAAAATCTTTTGAGAACTTGCGTACTTTACTCTCAACTGCCCCAATAATGCAACCGCCTGATTGGTCTTTACCATTTCAGTTAATGTGTGATGCATCTGACTATGCTATAGGAACAGTTTTAGGACAACGAAAAGATAAACTACCACGTGTAGTATATTATGCTAGTAAAACACTTGTTGATGCTCAAATTAATTACACTACTATTGAGAAAGAGTTGTTAGATGTAGTATTTGCCTTGGACAAATTTAGATCATATTTATTAGGAACCAAGGTAGTCGTTTTCTCTAATCACGCAGCTTTAAGAAACTTATTAACAAAAGCAGATTCCAAACCAGACCTATTAAATGGATATTATTATTACAAGAATTCGATATTGAAATACGCGATAAAATGGGTACGAAAAATGTAGTGGCAGATCATCTATCAAGAATAGTGGTAGACTCTACAATGGATAATACTCCGTCAATGGATTATTTCCCGAAAGAGCAATTATTTAGTGTTAGTACGTTAAAACTCAAAGGTCCGAGGAAAAGAATACGATATAAGAAATGTGGTCAACAGTTGAAATGTATCGTAGAAATTAACCATGAATTAGGAGGTATGGATTCTATCGATTTGATAGAACCCACTTATGATAAAGATTAATAAAAACTACTAACGTCGGGCCAACGATGTTAAAAAGAGGCACCATTAGAGAGTTGTGTTCTCTTGAATGGGTATGTACAATTAGGATTTTTATTTTTATTGTGATTGTTTTTATAGTTATTTACTTTAAGTTTAAAATCTGAGACGGTACCATGAGATGATTTTGAAAGATTTTAAAAATCGACAGAAATGAACTACCGAGTACTCGATAGAATTTCCACCAAGTACTCGGTAGAGCAGCAGTGATAAAAAAGGGTCAGACTTCTTTTTGCTCATTCTTCAATTCTCTCTATCTACCCAAATGCTCTCATTATTCCACACTTGAATTGTCACGCCCCAAATTTCCTAGGACTCCAAACCCGAGCCTAAGAGCTAAGAGAGTGAATGCGGAAGAAAACAGAAATGAAATAAAATCCATTTAAGTCATAAAATACCCATAAACAGGTAAAATAGACCTACAACATCTCAAAGATGCCAAAAAGATCCCACGGGATCGGAAAAGAAGTAAACCGAACACTCGGTACCTGGAACGGAATATTCCGACCCACCATGTTTACCCAAGGGTAAAATGGTCAAATCAGGGATGAATTAGTGATTTCCAACTACGCCTACAAACTTTGGACCTAGCACAAGCAGTGCGAACAAACGGAACTAAATTTGAAGTCACGAGCAAAGAGATATTAATTTTCGAAAGTGGTGCCAGACAACACCGACCCAAAACTAAAGCTGAGGTACCCCTCTTTCACCAAGGGTAAGATAGTCTTTTTAGAGTTAAACTGGTCATTTAGAATTGTATTCCAATAATTTGGACATAGGAGATCCCATAGAAACAAACGGGACCTAGATCGAAGGTGCGAGGTGGGAGAAATGAATTTCCGAAAATGGTCGAAACAAGGCTGAATGTCCGAGAGTAGACTGCCCGTGTACGAGAGTCGACTTCCCAATGTCGAGAGTCGACTGCCCTAAGACGAAGCTAAAGGAAAAAGAAGCTGCAATGTCATATTTCCGGCAGTCGGCTTCCGGCTCTTCAGAAGTCGACTGCTTCAATACGAAGCTTCAAAAATGACTCAAAGAGTGTTTGAATTCTCAACTAAAAACATTTCTCCAACCTATATTTGATTGATGCACATTTTATCTATGATTCAAGTCATCCTAACATAACATGAACTTTGAACAAAAATACTCATTTAAAGTTCGTAAAGTTATCCGTCTTGCCCCCGGTCTCCGCTTTAAATATCACCGGTTTCTAAGATTCAAAATCTTTGAAAAATGAGTTTAAGGCCATTTCTAAAACAAGAAAATTTACCGGCTACGGGGGTAGGCGAAAACGGGTTTCTCTATTCAAATCGAAAAGGGTTAGTTTGAAAACCTAGAAAAACGCCGTTTTCGACTAAACACCTAATACTCACATTTCATGGCAATCATCCAATTCATAACTCCAAGTAAAATATTCAAGAGTGATATTTAAACGCTCTAAGGCGAAACATGTTATAGTTGTTCAAAGTACACAATCCGGCACCGAAGTGCACCAAAATAATACAATCCCCGCGCGTAGCGCTCCAAGGGATATACATGGACCATACCACCTCGGCTAACATGCTAGCCGGATCAAAATAATATATTTCTACAAGTTTGGTTTACAAGGGAAAAAGGAACATATTTATCGACCTAATTCCCAACAAAATAAAGTGTGGTCCGCCTCCCAGGCACAAAAGGGCGGACATACATCCACACGTCCACGGAGAGACTACGGAATTCTCCCAACGGGGTCATCACCTGAAAAACATATAAGGCGTGGGGTGAGCTCACTAGCCCAGTAGAGGAAGCGTCATTGCCTCCATCTCGGTAGTCCGAGTGGTTCAACCCAACCAAGGTTCATGCCACTAACCCTAGGTCGGTCTCTTGTCCCACATGACTCTCACGCCAATCCGGAACCCCTTCAAACCCCACAAACAAGTCCCCCAACATGCTCATATCATAATTATTCAAAATTATCGCATGCCTTGACAAGATTATCACAATTACATATATGACGTATGAATGCAATGTGACTCAACCCATGGTACACCTTCTTAACCCGTGAAACTCAATGCACAACCCAGTTACGACATTGAAATCCGGAAACGGATGCACAACCCCGTTGCGACTTCATATGCGCAACCCCGTTGCGACTTCATATGCACAACCCCATTGCGACTTCAAATGCACAACACGGTTGTGACTTCATACGCACAACACGGTTGTGACTTCATATGCACAACCCGGTTGCGACTTCATATGCACAACCCGGTTGCGACTTCATAATCCAAAGACTCGTGGACAACACGAATAAACCTACACCCATGTTTTGACACTACATGATGTACCCCAAAATGCATGAAGGTTCTCAATCATAACCACATGCTTTCTCAATACATGCTTCTATCAAATAACATTATATTGGATCCAAATTATTACAAGGCTTATCATTTCACAATTAATAAGCAAGTTCACATTTATAGTAACATTTCTCAACATGCTCTTTTATTAGGCCATATGTTACACCACCATCATCACAATACTTACAATTTCATATTTAGTAAGAAATAAACCACAACATGAATTTATATCACAAAATCATGTTCTCAAGGGCCTAAATCATAGTCTAAGCTATCAAGACCAACTTGTATATATATATACGGCATATATAGACATAGACGCACACACCCTCATACAAAAACAAAGACAAATCGTTTTTCCCCTACCTCAATTCCAAGCAAGAAGACCAAGAACAAGAAAAGCCTCCAAGGTGAACCGAATCAACCCAACCCCTCCAAAGCCAACACTAAGCTCTATTCAACCGATAGCTAAGCTTCAATGGAGTCTCAAGCAAGAGCTATAGATAGACAACTCCATAAATCAAAAATTGAAGACAAGAATTCAACAATAGAAACTAGGGTTTGATACTAGAAATTCTAGAGGAGGAAGAATCACTTACCAAGCTTTGGCTCAAAAGGAAGCTTGGAGCACCAACATCCACTTTCATGCACAATCCTTCTTCAAATTCTCATCACAAGGAAGAGAGAATTTGACAACTTGAGGAAGAAGGAGTGAAGTGAGGGAGAACTTAGCAAGAACCTTATGAGAGAAGAAAGATATTTGTGTGGATGAAAGAATGTCTTGCAAATGGGAGAAACTCATAAGTGTAGAGATTCTCCACTAACCCTACTTAAATCCAAGGGTCCAAAATGAAGCTAGGAAAGAAAAGAATGAATCCAATGGCTTGGAATAAGTCTTGCCAAGTGGAAGACTTTTTACACAATTCACAAAACTCATTATTTTGCCAAACAAGGCCTTATCATCCAAGGGCTTAGAAAAAAGATGGAAATCAACAAACCATCCAATGGTTGAGAAAAAGTCTTGTCAAGTGGATGACCAAGAATAATGGATTATTCCATTTAAGTGCCAACCAAACAAGGCCTTATGATCCAAGGGTCCAAAACAAAGATGGGAGAATGAGATCAAGGGCTAGGAATTAGACAACACATGAAAGGTGGAAATGACCAAAATCTTCCAAAGTTAGGGTTAATTACAAGAGTGTCATCAAGACTCTTTATTACCCTTTTACCACTTGTCATCCTCCCTAATTACTAAAATGCCATTCTTGCCCTAATTTCTCACCCAAAATCTCTACACTTCCCACTAAGTGTCCCAAATGTGAAATTACTCATTTACCCCTCGGTCATTTCTTTCTCAAAATCGTTCTCAATAATTTTCATTAAATTCAAAATGAAAATTCAACATGCTACGTACAATTTTTATAACACGTAAAACATGTAAGGCATGCTAAAACAATTAAACACATTAAGCACATAATTGTTTAAATAAAAAATTTAAATTAACCTGTAAAAATACCAGACGTTACATGAATTCTTAGACGGGAGATATTTGTTGAGACAGGTTTCAATATTCCTTTATCCATTATAAGTCTCTTATATCAACACAATAAAGGAACAATCCATACTCAATTACATCTTCAAAACCTTGGAACTTCTCTTGCACCTTCTCTTCAGTTCTTTGAAGTATCTTCCAAAAAAAGGAGTAAAATCTTCTACAAAGGTTCCTTGAGATTACTTGATTGTTTCCATTTTCATAGAGCTTGCGAGGGTTGATGAGTGGGTATTAAACTATGTTACAAGCTAAGTAATCATGGCCTCTTTTAGTGCCGCACTCTAGGTGTTTGATAGAGTGTTTAAGTAAGAGCCATGGCCCTAAAGAAGAAACCGCGCATTACCGCATCGTCAAGAAAATGACCAATTTCCCCTAATTCATCACAATCGTCATATGACAAGGCTAAAAAGGAAGCGACAATCAAGGAGATAGTCAAAAAAGCTATTGAGAAAGGGTTTAATGTCGAAAGGACAATCTAGATTTTGTATTTTAAAGATCACGAAGTAGCGTCATGGGAGATAGGTTGCGTTAAGACAAGTGGGTTAAAACTGTTGTTACGACCCGCGTCGACCTACATAATCAAATCATTATTATATGAGTTTTGGCTCAATATGAGGCACATGTGCAAGGATAATAATAAGATGATGGAAACAAAAGTAAAAGGGAATCTGATTCTCATCACGCCGTTATCCATTAGTAGAGCATGGAGTATTCCACATGAGTGCCCTATCCATTTATGAGATGCACTTCCAGCATTACCCCGACCTTTCCCGGACACTAACTCTTTTGTGAAGGGTATGACTAAAGGAAGGTTCAGAAATAAGCACAAGACGTGTACGAAAAATAAACATTATGCGTCAAAGATGTGGATCATTGATACCATTATTCGATGCCAAGCACATACCCAAGGTCATAGTAGTGAATGTCGTGGGATTTTTCAAGAAGCATTATATGCCTTTGCAAAAGATCATTGGATTTCAATCCCAGATGTTATTTGGACAAACATCTATGAGGCATGGGTCGACATGAGTAATATGACCAAAGTTAATGCCTTATCATATGTGGTTCCCTTCCCGACCTTAGCCATGAAACTAATGCATGATAATAATATGCCAATAGAAAAGCTAGGAAAAAATGAGTACAAACCAAAGTATTTTGAAATTTCTAGTTGGAACAACATGATATCGAAGCTATGCAAGAAAGAAGGAGAGAAATAAGGAAAGAACATGCCGATAACGAATGCATAATATTTGAATATCATGGCAAACCTAGAGGGGATTACGAAAAATTTGGAGGACCTAACGATGAAAGTCGATTCATTGATGAAAAGAGGCTTCACATCCAATTCTCATCCACCATCACCACCATCTGAGACTTAGGATTCTAAAAGTAGTTGATCATGAGCTGACATAGATTGGTTATTCTAGATATTTCCTTACGCTAAGCCATGAATCGTTATTTTGTACTTTTTGCATTATTTCTTTTTATTTGTAATTTTTGTGCTCAAACTCCAACGGAAAATATTAGAAAAATAATGAAAATGGATATTTTTTTTATTTATTGAACAAATTATTTTGATTTTATCTATTTTTCAAATATAAGGATATAACGATATAAGTTTAGGGGGAGGGTACGATTTTTCAAAAATATTTTTATAAAATTCTAACTTATATAAAACGTACTTCTATTTTAATTAAAAACATTATGATTATTTATGTATTATATATATTTATTTTATTTTATTTAAAATATTTTATTTAAAGTTTATATACTGACTTCTTATATATATTCTATATATTTTTAAAGAAAAAGTTGTTTTTGAAACTTTTTGTTCAGGGACTACCGAGTACTCGATAGTTTCCCCACCACTCGGTGGATTCTGGAAAAAATATTATTTTCAAAATTAATATATATAATTAGGTATTTTTGATTTTTTCTGTCACGCCCCTAAAATTCTCGAAACTTTAATCTAGAGAATCAGCGAATTTTTAAGGGATGACGTCAGTCAAACGACCACTAGAGTCAATAATAACATGGAAATACATGGAATAACAATGAAAAATATACTCCATGCCTAATCGAATACTAGAAACCCAATAGTATCCTCTGATACCAACTGACACGCCCCTAAATTCCTAAGACTCCTAAACCGGGACATCCAAGGAATCCAGGATGTGATCCTTACAATGAGCGACCAACTGAGATATCATTAACCATGAAAACGTATGGAATAATGATAAAAATGTAATATTCCATACCCAATAGAATGATAGAACAAGCTGCGGAATCTAACGAAAATCCGACAGAGTTCCGTTTGTAAATAGAACAACTGGACACACAACCACAACAGAATAACCTGCCAATAACAATTCGATAATATCAATGGCTCACAGGCCCAACATTCATCAATCCTACTAGGGCCGAGGCAGTGGAAAGAAGCATCGCTACCCTTACACAACCCTCTATAATCAACAGAACCACAAATGCTCGAATAAGAATAGAGAAAAACATATGGCAGTGCAAAATAGATACAATAACATCCTGAAATAATAAATACAGGAAATAAAAGATACACCAATAGGGATATGCCAACAGACTGGCTCCTAAAAGAAATACTCCCTCCGTCCCAAAATAAGTGCCCACTTTCCTTCTTTTAGTCGTCCCAAAATAAGTGTCCACTTTAAAAAGTCAAAGCACTTTATTTGATCAATTTACCATTTTAACCTTTAAGCATTAAAGTTATAAAACACATACACTAACCATCACATTACTATGGTGGTACCATGGGTAAAGTTAGTATTTCATTCACTAACACTACAATAAAAGTCATTCTCTTAAAAAGTTGGATTCCCCAAAAGGGACTTATAATTTGGGACGGAGGGAGTATATGACAATTCCATACAAAATGGGAAAGAAACTGACACCAGATAACTATCGTCCCCAAAACCAGTCGCGCTGCAACCGTAACCAGAGGGAATCACACTCACCTCTAATATTCACAGGGATCAAAATCCCCCACTAGTACCAAGGAATACTCATAACTCACTCCCTGAGAACGTAGGAGGAAAAACACTCACGGCCTTGCGTACTAACACAACTGTCATCTATATATATATATATGTACAATATAAATATAAGAAACATCATCCCATTCCTAGAGAAAATCTATACCTCAAGGATGGAATCACCTCAATCATATCTCTTCATTAATACCATAAATCACATAATCACATCGACCTCATAATACTATCATCAATAGGGTAAATCAAATCACTAACGCTCTCACTATAGGCGAAGAAAACCAACCGATCAAATCACGGAGAGCACACGAACACTACTCTCATGAACGACCACCTAAGGGTCACTAAAACAAAGCAAAGGAAAAAAGTTCTCACTGTTAAACCAACAGATAACCAAGACAATCATGTCAAGGTTAAGAACACCACAAGTGTTTAGGAAAAACACCCGAACAAGGAAACCAAAAGCGAATGGCCGAGAGTGAAAGTTATAAAAAAGATGAATCACAGGGATTCAATAGTTTTTAAGAAAAATGTTTTAAAACTCGAATAAATCCATTTGGCATCCATGCCCCTAATGTACGAAAACTCAAATCACCTAGGTGGTGACATCAAATAACCAAGAAGAGTGAAAGGCAACACTATATGTGTGCACTGAACAACAACAAGTCTCAAACCCGAGACTTAAAAATGAGCGGAGCAAAGGTGAAACAAGAAACCACCTTTCAAAACACTACAGGTCGATATTTTTGAGACAGAAATCTCGTAACCTCAGAATCTCGAGAGTTTCTATAGAATAAGTTTTCGCCTGTCCTGGCTACGGGGGTAGGCAAAAAGGGGTTTTTCCTTTTAAATACAATCAGTTTGTGTTCAAAACTTGAAAAACTTCGTTTCCGACAGACAAACAGATAAGAGTGACTACAACTCCAAGGATTCCTATAATGTCCAAGAGGACAATGAAGGAAGAACAATATGTTGGACTCACAGAACACAACCATCTGTTTCCAACTCCACAAAATCAAATGACACCACGAGGAAGAGGTTCGGCACCACGCCGTAACCGACTGCTCAAGGAGTGACACATAAGCCAAAAACATGTACTAGTATACAGAGTACAGTAAAAAAAATGCTTCGGAGAATGAACTAAGCACTAGAACCAAAACTGTCAAGCTACAGTACCTCGAGTACTTAATAAAATCACTTAGACCCCTTAATATCATAAAAAGGGAAAATTAGTGGCCGATATCACGGAACTAACTAGTTTCAATCAATACCTCTTCCAACTCATTATAACCTCAATTTCACATTTGATACTAACTCTCTAGATTACTAACAGAATCAAGAGACCATTGTCACTCAACTAGACAGGTTCAATCACAACCTCGTCTAACCGTACTCAAAACCTCAAAAGTATGATAAATGATATATCCCTTTAAGTGGGAAAGAAACATCAAAGCTCAGTAATATGCAACCAACCAAAATCACAAGACTATCACCCGCCTTCTCAAGGCCTCAACTCACCGTTGATACTACACAATCAACTAGGTTTACAATCTCGTCACCCACCTTCTCTAAGGCATCAACTTAAAATCAACTCTACAGTCCATCACTAACCTCAACTATCCACAGAGGTCACTACGCCAATATACTTAACCTCCCCCAAGGGCACATAAATATATAATCACAAGTATAAAAATATACATTTCATTATACTTTAACAATTGCCGCATTTAATTCATGTTTTCACATTATTCACTTTCAGTTGAGCATTTTATAAAAATATGAATTTATTTCGCAATATTCATAATTAACATGCTCCAAAATCCACAGATAATAATAGCACATAATAAACTTGCTCCAACATCACATGTAATAATGTCCCATATACATGTCAAATGAAATCACATAAATGTTACGCAAATGCAATATGACTCACACACCACCCGTGGTACACACACCAAAGGTCAACAGGATCATTCTCTACCATTCCTCTAAGTATACATGCTCACTAAGGATTGTAGAGTGCCTCACCGAATAATTCCAAAGTGATTTTTCTCTCTATCACTTTCAACAAGGAAAATCAGTTGCACGAGATGACCCGGGACTTAAGATCTAATGATCAAATGCACGAGACAACCCGTGACTTTGAGAATGAGACGACTCACCCTATACCCCATTCTCGGATATACTAGATCCGGAGGTCGGGAACACCTATTGGCCAGTTGTTGCGACAATCCATGTCACGCCCCAAATTTCCTAAGACTCCCGAACTGGGACATCCGAGGAATCCAGGTCGTGATTCATAAAATGAGCGACCAAAGAAAATACTAAACAACCACAAATCGGATGGAATCTTATTATCAATAATAATTCCATACACAACAAAGCGGAAGCTAAACCAAATGATACACAAGGCACGTCTAAGTGCCGAAAGAATACATCTCTACAACGATGTAACAATACTGAATACAAGGAAGGGATAGGCCAACAGACTGGCTCCCAAGAGGTACAACATCGACGGTCCCAATACAGGGAACAAGAAATGAAACAAAAGGTACAACTCTATATATATATAGCGTCCCAAACCCCGCAACAACATCAGTGCCACGAACCATCCTGCACTCCACGTTGTCCATAACTGAAACATTTCCTGCAAACTGGTGGTGTAAACCACCAGGCATACCGCTGCCGGGGTGAGCTCATTGAGCCCCGTAGGAGAAAGAAATCATAACCATCACATCCTACGACCATTCAAATCAAATGAAAACCAACCCGGGTACATGCATCTACCCTAGGTCAGTCAAATATCCCACCTGGCAATCACGCCAAGACGAGACCCCGGAATATATCCCACTAGTCCCCTACCATGCATCCACAAATAGGCCAATAGCATATAGTGAAACTATATCACAACAACATGAAATAACTCACATCTATATATATATATATACACGTATATATATATATACATACAAGGATATACAACCAATAACAGATACGTAGTACAACCCCCGTCATAGATCACTATGACTCGTACCCGTCAGTCCCACACTGACAATCAACACAGCACTATCACCTCAATACTATCACCAAATCATGGAAGTAAACCTCCTATTCATAACACTCTAGGAATGATAACACTTATAGTTCCTAGGCCACAGGCATACCGAACTCCAAAACCTCAAATCGTTATCGAATCATACTATCAATCACTTCACATGTCACTAATGACATCCATAAACCCAACACAAGGGTAAAACATTCATGTAAACCTAATATAAGTCACCAAGGTTTCCCAACAACAAAAGGAAGTGAAATGGATTGAATAACCCATCACACCGACCAATCAAAGGTCACATGTTCACCAAAGGGTAAAATGGTCATTTCAAGGGCAAAGATGTACTTTCAAAGGTTGCCCCACCTATTTGGACATAGGTTGAACCATAAAAACAAACGGGATCAAATTCAAAGCCCTGACGCAAGAGATATGAAGTTTTGAAAACGGTATCGGACAACGCCGATAAAAACGGAAAGTTGAAGTACCCCTCTTTCTCCAAGGGTAAGACAGTCATTTTAAATTTAAATAAATTATTTTAAATTTTATTTACAAATATTGTTCCTAGAACAAGCCATAGGAAGAAACGGGACCTTAATCCGAGTTATGAGGTGAGAGAAATGAATTTTCGAAAATCAGGAAAAATCCATCCAAAGCTGACCCAGTCGACTGGCTAGTTTACCCAGTCGGCTGTCTGATGACCCAGTCGACTGGCTCAATGACCCAGTCAACTGGCTGGACCAGAGAGTTCCAAAATTCTTACGGGAAAAGGCTTAGTTGACCCTGTCGACTGCCTGGAAGGGGCCAGTCGACTGCCTAGGTTAGAAAACCTCAAAAATGACTTCCAAACAGCTTCAAAGCCTTAGGAATCATGAGACAAAAGTCCTCAACTCATTTAGGGACTTTAGAAATGAGAAACTATCATTTAATCTCGGTTTAGTTTTATCAAAAATAATTTCTTGAAAATCCGTAAAACTAACCGTCTTGCCCCCGATATCCGTTTTGGATACCACCGACTTTCAAAAGTCAAAATCCTTTATTCCTTGATTTTTAAAACCATTTCAAAACTCAAAGTTTTTGTCGGCATCACGGGGGTAGGCGAAAATGGGTTTTTCACTCAAAGACCAAATAGACTAAAACACAAGTCTTACGAACAATCCGTTTTCGGGAACAACCGAAACCAACGGAAAACCAAGTGATTTTAGAGACGCTCAAATGAGGCAAATCAATGAAGAACCGAAGTTCGAAAGCAACTTGAAGATAAGGGCAAGTGACTATACACAAGGCACTAACTCTAACTCAACCACACTTCACTTCACATTCGAATTCACCACCCTCTTAACCGGGAATGACTACAACTCCGACGACAATCCATTCCTTAAGACCGCTAAAGGGAACCTAGTGGCCGTTGCCACGGAACCAACTAGTTTTCAAATCAAGAACCCCTTCCGATTCTTTCAACCTCAATTTCATATTCGAAACCACATCACCTAGGTTTCTAACAAGATCATAAGGTCATTATACACCATCAACCAAGATCACAACCTACACCGACTTTACTTATCACAAGTAAGCCCTTAAACCAACTCATATCACCCCCCTCCTCTTAGGGTATAATGGCACATAGCAATAAGCATAATTATTGATCTCACATTATACTTTAAATAAGTCATGGAATTTACATTTTTCACATCCTTCAATTCCAATTGAGCATTTTAAATAACAAATGAATTATTTCACAAAATTCATATTTAAACATGCTCCTCCATCACATGGAATAATATCATACTTCACATGTAAACATAACTCACATATACATGTCAAATGAAATCACATAAATGCCATGCAAATATAATGTGACTCAACACCACACTTTGCCCTATCATAGGTTAACGAATACGCACTCTACCCATAAATATGAGCTAACAGAGGGTCGCACCGGTACTTCCCAAGTGATTTTGAAACTTCTCACTTCAACAAGGAAGACGGTTTGCACGAGACGACCCGTGACCAAAGATTCGTCAACACGAATGCACGAGACGACCCGCGACTTCGAGAATGAGACGACTCACCCTATACCCCATTCACAGCTCATTATTCTGTAGGATGGGAACACCCCCTGGCCAGTTGTTGCGACGATTAGACACAAAGACACCCCACATGATTTCATAAACCGCATATACCAACACTATATGCATCCAGTTTCAATGACAATCATGCCCCAACATAAATATGATTTCATAAACCGCATATACCAACACTATATGCATCTAGGTTTCAATGACAATCAATCATCAACATAAATATGTGATGCATCATATTTATATATAATATCCACATGAATCCAATATAATTCTCGAAATCTCTTTTAAACATGCTTTTAGTTCAATTTAGCAAGTTTTCACATATCAAATCTCAACATGTCATGAAGTCCAAAAATACCTCCAAGGTACTAACCAAAGGAACTAGCCTAATCTCATTCTAAGGCTACCTCCCTAACACCCACATGCACATATGTATAACTACTCTTACACATACACACCACAATACCCACATATATATATATATATATATATATATATATATATCCACATATACATAGGCATACAAGCACACTTGCATATAAGAAATCTCAAGAACAACCACTTAGCTAGCATGCTTCATAACCCTATTCAATACTATCAAAAATAATCCATACACAAAGGTTAAGTCATATAACATGCTATAACCCTAACTTCATATTTCCAAGGATATACTTAGCAAATTTCATTTTAATGCTAGAAATCCTAGAATCCAATTTATCTTATTACACAATCACAAGATGGCTAGTTAGGAAGTTTTCCCCCTACCTCTTGAAGAGCAAACCACCATAACCACCAAACAAAGCCCATGAAACCCTAGCTCTTCCTCAACCAAAATCCAAGGAGTAAACCGGTGGAAAGCTTCACTATGACCTCCTAACCATGAATCAAGCTCCAACACAAGAAGAGAGCAAGAAACATTTAGTGGTTATAACAAGAAACCCTAACTTGGTTTGAAATGGAAACACACAAGGGATGAAGAACACTTACCCATATTTAGCTTAAACCAAAGAAAAGGACACCATGAACCTCTTCTATGTTGATGGACACACCAAAATCCCAACTTAGGGTGATGAATTCCACCCATAAGTGGAGAAGAACAAAGAGGAAGAAAATGAGAGAAAATGGAGAAGAAGAAGATGAAGTCTTGCAAAGTGGAAGACTTGCCATATGTAGAGATTCTCCACTCACACCACTCACCATCCAAGGGTCCATAATAAAGATGGGGAAAAGGAAATGAATCCAAGGGCTAGGAATAAGTCTTGCCAAGTGGAAGAATTATTACACAAATCACAAAACCCATTAATTTGCCAAACAAGGCCTTATCATCCAAGGGCCTAGAATGAAGATGGGAAATAATTAATCATCCAATGGTTGACAAAAAGTCTTGCCAAGTGGATGACCAACAATAATGGATTATTCCATTTAAGTGCCAACCAAACAAGGCCTTATGATCTAAGGGTCTAAAACAAAGATGGGAGAATGAGATCAAGGGCTAGGAATGAGACAACACATAAAATGTGGAAATGACCAAAATATGCCAAAGTTGGGGTTAATTACAAGAGTGCCATCAAGCCTCTTAATTACCCTTCTACCCCTTGTCATCCTCTCTAATTACCACTATGCCATCCATACACCAACACTTAGCCAATTCTTTACAATTTTCACTAATTGCTCCAAATATGAAATTACTCATATACCCCTAGGTCATTTCTTTCCCGAAATCGTTTCTAATAATTTTCATTAGTTACAACACGAAAATATAACAAAAATTTCATATAAGTTCTACACCGAACGTCTACACTAAACTAGGTTAGAACTTTCGAGAACGTAACACGATTGCCGAAGCTCCAACGAGAAAACGTTGCACGAACCCTCGTAGTCGTTGGCGATAATCAAATCCACAAAACCGGAAACGAAATACCACAAAGTCGTCCCGCTAAGTCCAAAACTTAAACGCGAAAAATTTACTCGTACCGAGAATACACAAGACGTCATGAATAAGTGATGTCGCAAAACATTAACACATGGAAAAGAATTCCAGAAAAGTGAAAGGAAAACGTGGGGCGTTACAATCCAAAACAAGTCTACTCACATACCATACACAACGGACGTAGACCACACCAATTGAATTCTCTCTACAAAAGGTGAACCCATGTACTACATGCACCAACACCCATGTACTCACACGACATGGTGTACTCAATAAAAAGCATTCCTCAACATAAATATGTAATGCATCATATTTATGAAAATATCCACATAAATCTCATAATCTATTTAACATGCTTTTAAAATACAATAAAGGCATTTAAACAACATGGAAACAAGTTCATGTACAATTCATGTTCTAAACAATATATTTCCTTTAATTCACTAGGAAAAATATTCCAATTTCTCTTAACATGCTTTTAATGCAATTAAAGCAAATAATCCACGTATCATAAGGGGAACCTAGCATAACGTCTAAGTTTTCACGTCCCTTACGTCTACATATTTCCTAACACAGTAAAAAGGGAACTAATATCGCGTTCTAAGTTCACAACTAACTTTTACAAATTTTACTAACCCATTTAAATTCTTAAGGAGTTACTAAGCCACCTATTATATTTCAATTCAAATAGTAATTTATTTAATTTCGCAGGAAAATAATTTAATTAATTTCTAAGTCATGCATCGATTATAACTCAATTATAGATATTTAAATTCATAATTTAATATATCTATATTAAAATAAACACGGGTTTGCACACCCAAACCACGTCAATGATACGGAAGTGAGAATAAAATTTCCCACCTTAATTTACACTAACAGAACAGCCCGAAACGGCCCACCGTGAACAGTATCGGCGCCTGTATATAGAGCCCGCCAACAAAAGTCACCCGAATAATATTTCGAATATACCGAAACGTCCGCCTCCACAATCTATATGATATATACGAAGCCCATTAGCAATAGGTTAATCAATTTGGGCAAATCTAAAATAATCCAAACAACAATTCTAACAAATAAATGCGATTTCCCAACAAACCGCTCAACGGAAAATTACGAAATTTTAGTATGATGAACACTAAGTAGAGACGAAGCTACTCACCAAAAATCGTGGTCGTTGGACCACCGGAAGTTGTCAATTTGGTAGCCCGAAGCTCCGGCCGAACCAGCCTGCTCCGCCTCTATCGCACGTCGCTACAGTGCGACCCACCACTGTGTCGTCGGGTCACCAGCAGCCGTCGACGACTCCTGCGTGACGCCACCACGCCGTCGCCGACCCTCGCCGCCCCTGCTCCAGCTGTCGTCACCACTGCTCTAGCTCGGCAACCACCAGCCTAGGTCGCGACTGTGCGACCTCACCTCCATCTCTCTCTCTCTCTCGATCATCTGCCATGGAAAAGGAGGAGAAATTGTGTGTTGCGTGGAGAGAAGAGGAAAAAGAAGAAGCTAAGTCATCTACAGATAAATGAGAATACATATATATAAATTAATTACACAAGTGACCCTTCAATCATCCGAAATTACAAACTAACCCCATAATAATATATATAATTACAATTATATATATACAATAAATCCAAATAAATACCGGGAGCCTCCAAATAATATTGTGTGACCCCGTAAGTTCACGGGATGCCAAATAATTAAAATAGTATGAAATAATACACCGGGGTAGGAACCCAAAAGTTGGAACACCTAACAAGCCTAATCCAATAAAACGTGTCGCCAACCAGTCGATGCACTAATGCTAAACGTCGAAACAAAACCGCATAGTCGGTAACAAGAATTCTCGAAGTCGTCAAAGAGAAACCGTAATGTCGTCCAGTCGACTTTAAAACTAAACGCGAAAAATTTACACGCGAAATACCAAGGACAAACAGAACGTCATGAACCAGTGACATCATAACCGAAATTTAATTGAAAAATAATTTCAGGAAAAAGAAAAATAACACGGAGTGTTACATTTTCCTTTCAAATTAGGACTTTAACTGTAATATAATAAGTATATTATATAGTTTTAGTAGCTTCTAAGAAAGAAAAGAGAATTTTATGAAAATTTTCATAAATACTGAAATCATGTTCAACTATGGAAAATATGCAATTAAATCTTATTACCATTTCAAAACTTTCGATTCTAATTATTCTTATTCCAGATTTATGCTATAAATTGAATAATTCCTCTTTTAACAAGGACTTGATTTATGATCTATAAATATAGGACCAACCCTAGTCTTTCTTTCATATATTCTTCAAAACTATTAGACAGGTGGTAAAGCTAATATGGCAATTGGAAGTTTGACAGAGGAGGAGATCAAGGATGCTACCCCTAAGGGTGATCCTCTTACAGATTACAAGATCAAGTATGAGCGTGTGTTCTATAAGCATATCACGTACGATCCTTTGGAGATAATGATGGATCAAGCTTTCAAGGAGTGGCGATTGGAGAAACTTTACAAACCGGCGAATTTACAGGCTTTCCCTAATATTCTGCGTGATTTCTATTATAACATAAAGTATGATGTTCAAGGTGAGGGAAGTTTGATTGCTCGTACAACTATACGATACAATTCAAGGTCGATCACCGTAACTCCCGAGGCTATTGCCAAAGCATGGGTACTTCCCCATGAATTACCCTATAATCTTGACGGTAAGTTTCGCCTTATTCCATATCATATTCCATATTTTCATGATATGGTTAGAAAGATTTGTGATGGGCTTGAAAATCCACCCACTCAATTTTGGATAAAGAAAACGGAGCTAGAACTGGAGCTTTGGTATATTGATGGGATTTTGGAGAAACAAGCATGTCCCAAGGATAAAGATAAATATTTATTCCGCGAGATGGTGTATACGCTCTTTAAAAAGGGATTTTGGGTTTCCATCCCATAATTAATCTACCATAAGATGATGGAGTGTTGGCACACTCTTGAGCAAAATTCATGTGCTCCAATACATACGGATGTGAAGTTGTTCTTTCCTTTCCTTATCACAGCGTTAATCGAAGATCAATTGGGTGAATTTTTGGATGCAACTGAGGAACCAATGCATACATGTCTTAAGAAAATTGATTATAATCAATTCTTTATAAAATCATCCATTTATGAGCTAAGAAAGTGGTGGGCGAAGGGATTCAACACATGGAACGATAACTTTACTGAATATGGCCAGAAGGGGAATAGAGAATAATTCGTATGATTATGGAATGGATGTAGAATTTTCTTTCTAAGTATTTTATTTTTCAATATTTTTTTGTTTTATTGATTTTCCTACCAAATCCGTTTAGGATTGGTTTTATCTTTGTTTTTATTTTATTTTCTGTAATTTTGTTTTTAGGATTGTAGGCCCCTAAGGCCAAATCATGAGTGATTTTATTAATAAAATTTCATTCCCTTGAAAAATGTGTTTCATGTTTTATGTTTTGGTTTATTTAATCATTCTCTCTCTATTGGATATGATCTTGGGTATTGCATAGTATTTTATTTTTGAATAGATCATCCAAAGCAAGTTTGGGGCAGGTATGAGCAATATAACGAAACACCCAAAATTACACTTCAAGGGTGGTAACAATTTCTTCCCTACTTTATTTTTATTTTTAGACCATGAGGACATGGTCCGGTTTAAGTTTGGGGGGGAGGAATTAGTTATTATATACTTTAAGGGAATGAGAAAATTAAAAATTTTGAAATTTTTTATTAAGTTCTTCATTTGAAATATGTAATTGAGATTTGATATGAGTTGATTTGTGTACATGTTATGACTAGAAAGATATTATGTATGCAATTACCCCACTCATAAGTATGTAATAGTTTGATTAAATTGATTTTTAATATGTGGTCTACATTAGTGAATAAATGAGTGAAATTGAAATAAAAAAAGATAGTCTTGGCCTATAAAGCACACGCACACATTCTTTATGGGACAACTAGTTGACTTTTGACTATGTAGTTGAAAAAGATAGTCTTGGCCTATAAAGCACATGCCCCAAATTTTCAAAGACTCCAGAACCAGGACATCCGAGGAATCAGGGGTCGTGATCCATAAAATGAGCGACAAACTAAGAATATCAATACCATAAACCGAATGGAATATAATTAACAATAATAATTCCATACACAATAAAGCAAGCTACACCAAACGATATACAAGACACATCGAGGTGCTGAAAGAATACATCTTTATAAAGATGCAACGATACAAAATACAAGAAATGGATATGAGAATAGACTGGCTCCTAAGGAGTACAACAATAGTCCCAATACAAGGGGCATGTAAAAGAAACTAAACTGGAACAACACTAAGTACAAACGTCACAAAACCCACAACAACATCCGTGCCATGAGCCATCCTGCAAGAAAACATGATACTTAGCCGAAACATCACCTACAAACTAGTGTAAACCACCGGGGGAAACCAATGCTGGGGTAAGCTCATTGAGTCCCGTATAAGAAAGGAAATTGAAATCATCAAATCCTCCAAGCATCTAAACCTAGTGTGAACCAACCCATATACATGCATCTATCCTAGGCCGGTCAATCGTCCCACATGACAACCACAAAAATATGAGACCCCTGAAACAAATCCCTCTAATCCCCGATCATGCATCATCAAGGCAACTACCACATAAGGAATCCATAATATCACATCATATGGCAAACGCACACCTATCTATATATATATCTATACGTATATATATAGAGATACAACAAATAAGTACAAGTCATGTAGTTTCAACCTCACAGGAGAACACTAAAACTCGTACCCCCAATCCAACACTAGTAGTCTACACTACTCACATAACCGTACACCAAGTACACAATACCCTAGTGTAACATAGCTAATCACTCTAGGGCTACAACAATAACCATAGGATCCAAATGAACAAAGATCACCACGATGTCCATCAACATCCATAACTAGTACTAAGAAAACTCTCAAGTCCTTACGTACCCACATAACCATAGTCAATGCATATATATATACACAATACACATACGACACCTCAATCTCTTCATAAAGGCGAACCAGACTCACCTCAATAGCACAGCACTACACATGCCACAACATCAATCTCATGATACTATCCTCAAGGAGATTAGTTCCATCACTAGCTCATTCTAGAGAAGAAAGGATAGTTACTCAACCACGAAGGGTACGTAAACACTACCCTCAAGAATGACCATACAAGACTATGACATCAAGCAAGGGATGAAACTCCAATTTTAACCAAAAGAATAACCGGAACATCTCGTCAACATGGAAGGACATCCACCCGTGATGAGGAAAACCACCAATATATATGTGCACTAAGACACACACATCATAATTGAAACTCGGAATGAAAGAAAGTATGAGATACACATACCAAGAGAAAAACACTCTCAAGTTAACCGAACAATCCCTACTCTAGGAATCCTATGACGTCCCACGAGGGCGAAGAAGGAATAAGTAACACGCTAGAACCACGGAACCCAACATCCGTTTCCAACCTCACATATCAAATGATGACACAAAAAGGAGTGGATCGACATCATGCCAAAACCAACACTGAAGAAAGATGAACCTAAGCCGATCCTTCAACTCAATAAAACTCACCCCTAAAGACCATTAATCAATGCCTCAAGCAGAGTAGGAGAAGTGGTGAAGCACAAGGGAGATAACAGAAAGAAGCTACAAGAAATACCAAAACAGGTGCCACCGAGTTGTACATCGAGTACGCGGTGGTGGAAGCTTCAAGTACTCGGTATGAATAGTAGCCGAGTACTCGGTAGCCTTAAAATGCCCAAAACTCTCGGGTGAAAAATGAGGCTCGCGTGCAAGTGCATGCACTTACACACTCACCGAGTACTCGGTGGCCCCCAGAATGCAAAGTCAAGGAATGAACCTGAAAAGCTCTGAAACAAAACCGGACGACTCTGGGTCAAACCCAAACACACCGAAACATCTACAACACCATGCGGAGTGACTCAACATCCAACATGAACCACAGAGAATGAAGAATGAAGTCCAAAAATGACAATACTTCAACGAAAATGGGAAAGAACAATCCCATAATGTTAATTCTAACCGGGAATTCAATCTAACTCCCAAATCAACAACTTATCTCAATATCACTCAAAACGGTTAAGTTGACCACCTCAAGAACACTCAATGCTTAGGATATGAAAAAGGAAAACCTAGTAGCCAACACTCGGAAACTAACTAGGTTACATCAAAATCACCTCCAATCCATTCAAACCTCAATTCACACTTAACATCACTTTTCTTAGATTACTAACGGAATTAAGAGACCGTTACCACACAAGTGACTAGGATCAATTCTAACCTCACTTGGTCAACTTCAAACCTCGAAGTAAAATAGACGATACATTCCTCAAATGCAAAAGAAGTATCAAATGGCCACCACTACATAGCCAACAAAGATCCCCAAACTCTCAAGGATCATACACCCCTCAAAGGTGCAAAACATAAAGTGGTCAATACCTCACTACCAACCAAGGTCACAAAACTATCACCTTATTCTCAAAGGTCACATTTCACAATCAACTCCCTAATCCACCATCAACTTTACTTATCACAATAAAGTCATAGAAAACTAACTCATAACCCCACCTAAGGGCATATAAGCACAAAACAATAAGTATAATTATTCATCTCACATTATACTTTAACAAGGCATGCAAATCATATTATCACATCCTTCCATTTCACTTTAGCATTTAAATAACATGTGAATTATACATCGTAATATCCACATTTAAACATGCTCCACATGCCAACATAAATCACATAACTACAACTCAATGCAATGTGACTCACACACCTCGTGGTATACATGCGACCACACACACATCCTAACTCAAAGGGTCAATGGATCATTCTCTAACACTTCATTTTTATTTCACATGAATGAAGGTAGATTTATCGTACCGATTCTTCCCAAGTGATTTTTGACACTTTCACTTGTAACAAAGAAGACCGTCAAACACGGCGCGGTCGTGACATAGGATTTCCCCTATCGTCTGCGTTTCTCAAAAGATTAGTTCCATGGGAGCAAGAAGCACCCCCTGGCCAGTTGTTACGATGATACCGAGCAAGCCTACTCATGCAAAATTTCACAATGGACGTAGACCAACACCAATTGAATTCTCAATACAAAAGGTAAACCCATGCATTATGTCCTCAATAACCCATGCATCAACATAAATATGTATCACATCATATTTATAACCAACATTCCAAAAATGTTAACACAAATGTTTGTCATCATTCAACATGCTTTTACATTTCATTTAAAGCAAAAATCAAAAAGATGTATTTTCATGCACCATCCATGATCCCAAGCCATCAAGTTATCCGTTAATACACAAAGATAACTTTACCTTTCATTTAACATGTTTTTATCTCAATTAAAGCATTTAATCAACACATTAACTCATTTTCATGCATAAGTTTAATATTCAATATAACAACTTCAAGATTGACAAGAATGGGGAACTAGAATACGCTCTAAGTTAATAATCCCATAAACCACCAATCATCTACTTCCACATCTCAATTGACTAACCAAGTAGCTAGCTTACTTACGCTATCAAGGCCACACAACTATAACCCATAACCCTATATGTATAATTACGCTTATACATATACACCTCAATACTTATATTCATATATATATATGCATACAAGTATATTTTCATCCCAAAAGTCCACAACTCATAATCCATCTAGCATGCATCATATACCTATTTCAAGGATGATATAAACATGGATTATAGCACATAAACACCAATAAACCATAATTTCATATTCTCAAGTTTACACTTAGCAAAAATATTTCTAGGGTTATAAAGTCCGGAAATGAAATCGCACACTCACGATTCAAATAATGAGAGATTATAGATGCTTTCCCATACCTCAAATGAAGAACAAGCCAACCTCCAAACAAGGCCTATGAAAACCCTAGCTTTAACACGAAACCGAAATACACAAAACCAATTGGTGAAAAGCTTTGCCATAGCCTACTAAGGATGAATCGAGACTCAAACAACAACAAAAACATGAATCAAAATATGGTTTGACAAGAAAACCCAAAACTAGGGTTTGGGAAAAATAACTCACAAAGAGGAGAAAACTCTTAACAATCCAAGGCTCAAACCGAAGGCAAGACTACCACAACCAACTTTCATGTTGAAACCGTGACCAAAATCCAAGCCTAAATAGATGATATAGGCAAAGATAGAGAGAAAAACCAAATAAGAGAGAGTAGGCTGAGTTTGGAGAAGAAATGAGAAAACTGAAGAGTTTTAGGTCCAAACTTCTTTATATAGGCAATCTGTGAAATCTGCCGAGTTGTACCTCGTGTACTCGGTATGAACAGTATTCGAGTACTCCGTAACAATTCCACCAAATTGTACACCGAGTACTCGGTAGCCCTGAAACAGCAATTGCAAGAAAGGATCCAAGGCCCCAAGATGACAACGAAAAACTCTGAAACAATCTGGGACACATCCAAACATTCCAAAACACATAAGAAGACTCTCATACTTCCTCACTAACTCCCACACAAGTGAAATACCGAGAATAACCCTCACTCCCAAAAGTTCCAAAAATAAAAATAAACACATAATCACATAAGTGTTACCGAAACGTCTATAATAAACTAAGTAACACGTTCGAGCACGGAACACGATTGCCGAAGCATTAACGAGCAAACATTATGGCAAAGCCATGTGGCCATTGACGACACTCAAATCCACGAAGACGAAAACGAAATACCACAAAGTTATCCCGCTAAGTGCAAAACGTAAACGTGAAAAATTTACACGTACCGAGAATACACAAGACGTCCTGAAAAAGTGACATCACAATGCGTTAATACTTGGAAAATAATTCCAGAAAAGAGAAAGGAAAACGCGGGGCGTTACAATATTTGATGAGATTTAACACCATTCTTCAAGGAATATCATCATACACATTCCTGACTTAACCGTAAAGCAATTAGATTACCAAACGAATATGCCTTTTTTTCTATAAAAGTGAGGGGTCTCCCTTAGGTATTATTATTAGTGTGTTACATCAACAATGCAAACAGTCACTACCATCAATAACTAAATCGGTATCTAGGATTTTTAACAAAACCCCAACCAAGTAATGTAGACTCCTTCTTATTTTTACTGTGTAAGGGGAAACTGAAGGACACGTATGTGATGATTGTTTTTATGAGTGATTACATTTGATTTTATATAAGATTCTTCATTTATTATATGTCTTCTCTTAGCTTGAATGAATGTTTTATCTTGCATAACCATGGTTCTACACAATGGTTTTAATTAACATGCAATCTTGATTTAGACAAACCATGCTGAAGAAACGATAACGAGTGACATGTTTTTAATTTAAGTTAGTACAAGTAGTTTAGAGTAGATGCATGTACTAGTTATGCTTGTTCAAAGATGGATTATGTCAATGATGAATTAATTATTCCTTTTTTGGGATTAGGTTTATCAATACTTGCGATCCTATATCTGATTCACATATGATGAACCGCCCTTTACAATTAAATTATTATGAGGATATATTATTCGGTTAGTGGTGGAGTTAGAAATACTCTAGATCTTTATCTCCACTATTTTCAAACACCAAAACCAAAATCTATCTTTACTTTTATGTTTTTTTATTTCTTGTCAAATTAGTTATAGAGAACCTAACAAACAAATTATCTTTCATAATTTAGTTACAATAATTATAAAAAACGTTGTGAATTCATTAGTCTCTGTGGATACGATTTACCCTATCTCATCTATACTATATTATAATTGATTCGTGCACTTGCGATAAGAAAAACTATGTCAACGTTAAGGGCTTATTTACACACAACATTATTATTATTATTATTTATTACCCAAGACTAGTTGGCCAAACAAATCGAGGTCTGGCCGACCGATCAGTCCTTAAAGTCAAGATAATTAAACCCACTTATAATTATTTACATGTGTGCTATTATAATACATTTCTTTCCCATTTAACCAAAGTCTTCCATTTTAATTACCATAATGCCACTCAAATGTTATTCCAACACTTAGCTAAAATTCTAAGATTTTCCATTATCTCTGCACTAGTGAAAATACCATTTTGTCCCTAGGTCAAATAATTTCCGAAATCATTTTTAAAAACTTTCATTATTTACAAAATAAAATTACAACATGCAATTTACAAATTTAATTATCAAGTAGTACACGTAAACAATGTTAAACACATTAAGCATATAATCACATAAACACTTAATCAAAAATTAAATTTTAATTTAGACGTAAAAATACCGAACGTTACACTTCCAAACAAGTCCTTACCACAATCAATGGTTGAGATCAAAGATGGGATAGAATGAATGGTTAGGATTATTACAATGCAAATATGTGTAGAAAATTCCACTCACCACCACTCTCAGCCAAGCTGTTGGCCCAAGGATTTTTCTAAGGGTAATAATGTCTATTTTGATGATAACAAACCATTAAGGGGTGTTTAGTACTAATGTTAAATTTATTTAGCATTTCAGGTGAACAAAAAATGGTTCCGAAATCAAGCTCAAGAACAAGCACGAAAAAGGGCAAAATGGTCAACTGTAACGTCCGGTAATTTTACGTCTAAATTAAAACTATTCTTTTTTATTAAGTGCTTATGTGATTACGTGCTTAATGTGCTTAACATAATTTACGTGTAATACTTGTTAATTAAATTCATAAGTTGCATGTTGTATTTTCATTTTGTAAATAATGAAAAGTGTTGAAAATGATTTCGGAAAATTAATGACTTAGGGGCATTATAGTATTTTCGTTAAATGTTGAGATAGTGGTGAATGTTAAGAATTTTGCCAAGTATTGGGAATACACATAAGTGACATTGTTGTGAATAAAGAGGAAGGCTTTAACAAAAGGGTAAAAGACTATAATGACATAATTGTAATTAGAGGTGTGAATGAGCTTGACTTTTGTGTTGTCAACTCCTTGTCCATTGGATTTCATATACTCCCTTCTACTATTTTTTTCCACCTTTAGATAATCGAGCTATGTTTGGTTGGTGCGTTAGTGTGACCTTAGTGGACGATCTCTACACTTTCATGTGCAAGACTTATTTTGCACCTATGGATCTTCCTCTCATTTTACTAGCTTTAACCTCCACCATTGGATTTAAAATATCTAATGGGTCTTGATGTGTATGCTATTATGAGTTAGCTTTGTCTTCCATCACTTTTGTGTTGTCACATTTTCATCCCTTGGATCACACCAACTTTCTCCCATCTTTAATCTCAACCATTAGATTATAAGGTCTTGTTTAGCAAATTAATGAGTTATTGTATACATGTGTTGTATCTAGTGTTTCATTGCAAGACTTAATGTACAGCCTTGGATCATTGTCTCATCTCTTCTAGCTTCATTCTCCACCCTTGGAATTGGGAAGAGTTAGTGGAGAATATTTATACTTATGTCTTCCTCTCATTTACAAGACTTATCCATTTCATCTCACATTTCTCTCTTTTCTCTTTTCTCTTCCTCCACATTTTTGTTTGATTTCATCTTCCATTGCTTGGAATTTGAAAGAGCTTTGAATATAAAAGTTAGAGATGGTCTTCTTATCTTCCATTTAATCTAAAGTCTTGGTAGGTTCTTCTCCTCTAAGTGTTTTGTCTTCAAAACCCTTATTTTATGGGTTCTTAGGGTTTTGATTCCTATTTTGATCCTTGGTTCATTTTGTTCACAAATTCTTGTTATTGTTACTAATTGGGACATATATATACCAATTGGTTTATCTATTGGAAGCTTGGAGGGACTTACTTGAATTCTTGGTTCCACCCTCTTGAAGACTTGTCTGGGAAATTCTTGGTGGTCTTTGTTGCTTGCTTCATTGTCTTCTTGAAATCACCTTTTGACCAAATTAGTTGTAAGATTTCTTCTCACGATCCATTTTATTTCATAACCCTAGTTCACTTTAATTTTAAGGTTTTGTAAATCTTTAAGTTATTGTTCCTAATAAGGGTTTAAAGTTATTGAAACACTCTATATTAATGTTCTTGTTGTATTCTTGAACTTGTAAAGGCTTGGAAAACCTTTTTGCAAATTGTTTGAAAACCCCTATTTGAAGCCATTATCAAAATTCTTGTCGGTTGGTTGGTTGGCGTTGTTGAGCCCCTTTTCTTGCACTCCTTGAACTCGACATGGAATTGAGGTAGGGGAAAAATGAGTTATTTTGATTTTTATACGAGGTTGTGTGCGTCTATGTATATATGTTATGTATATACTTGTTGAGTCTTGACAACATAGACGAGAATTTAGGCCCTTGAAAAGCATGATATTCTGATGATAATGCTTGTTGTGAAAATTTTCTTATATGTGTATGATTATGAGCTTCTTGATATTTTGAACATAATATATTGCAATATGTAGAACATATATTATCATGACCCATGGTTCAATCGAGGTCTTTTGCATACTAAATACACCTTATTATGTTATGTACATTGGTGTCGGTTCATGTCGGGTATGTATCCATGTGTGAGTAAACTTGTGTCGGATCGTCGCAACAACTGGCTAGGAGGTGTTTCCACAACCTACAGAACTAGTAAGTCCGAGAATTGTGATATAGGGATGGATCGTTCCACCCTCTCAAGTCGTGGGTCGTCTCGTGCATTTGATCTTCCTTGTTGAGAGTATACATCCTCTTCAAGTGAACAATTTAGGCGACACTTATATCCATGACCCTAGTGGGTAGTGTGTGTACCATGGGTGGTGTTGAGTCACATTGCACTTAATTTGTTATATATGTGATTGAGATATTTATGTTAAAGCATGTTATATCTTTTAATGATGTTGATGTGAGCATGTTGGGAAAATTGTTTGTTGGGTTCGATGGGGTCCTAGATTGGTGGGAGAGTCATGTGGGATAATATACCGACTTAGGATTAGTAGCATGTACCTTGGGTGGGTTGTACCACTCGGACTACCGAGATCGAGGTGATGACCCTTCCTCTACTGGGCTAATGACCTCACCCCACGACTTTAAAAAACATTTCAGCTGATGATCCTATTACGGGAGGCTCGTAGTCCTTCGATGGACTTATGGTGTTTGTTCCGCCCTTTTTTCACTTGTGCAAGCGGACAACATATTTTTGTAGAGCAAAGATGATATATATACACACATATGCTTTCTCTTTTGTGAACTTGTAATCAAATGATTAAATACTTTTCTTTTGTCGGTTATCATGTTAGCTGGGTATTTATGTTTGATGTACGTCCCTTGGAGCGCTACGTGCGGGGACTTTATTCTTTTGGTGCACTTCGGTGCCGGAAATGCTAAAGTACGCCTCGTTTTATAAATCTATGATTTGTACCGCCATGAGGCATTTTAATGTTAAATCTCATGAAATTGCTTCCTTTTAGTGTTATTAGTACTGTTTTAAATACTATTGTTGATATTAGGTTGTTTCTCGAAAATGGAATTTTTCATAGTTTATAAACGAAACTTTTTAATTTTTAAAGAAAAACCTGTTTTCGCTCACCCCCATAGCCACTGAAAAAATTTTTGTTTTAGAAATGATTTTTAAAATCACTTTCATAAAGATTTTAACTTTTAGAATGTAACGTTCCGCATTTTCTTTCTCCTTTCTGGAATTATTTTCCAAGTGTTAACGTTTTGTGACGTCACTTATTCATGACGTCTTGTGTAATCTTGGTACGTGTAAATTTTTTGCGTTTAAGTTTTAGATTTAACAAGACGAGTTGGTGAACTTTCGTTTCCAGCTTCGTGATTTATTATTCTGCATGTTACCCTAGTTTGTTGTAGACGTTTTGGTGTAGCACTTATGTGAATTACTTGTAACATTTTCATTTTGTAATGGGTTAATTTCAGTAAACCCCCATATACTATCCAATTTAATCAACTAACCCCCATTGTGTCCACTTTGCCCCCTATACTATTCAATTTCATCAAATTGCTCCCTCAGCTCACACTTTGACTCAAAATGCCTAAACTACCATCAATCAATAGTATAAGGGGGTTTGTTGATTCAACCATTTAAAAAAATTATTTTTCAAAAATCAATTATATTTTTCACAAAAATTATAAATTCAGACATATATATATATATTTTTCACAAAAAATCATATTTTGGAACATGAAAAAATCATATTTTGCGAAAAAAAAATTTTCGAAAAAAAATCATTTTTTTCAGCAAACCTACAACATATGAAAAAAAAAATTCAAATTGTTTTTTGCAAAAAACCATTTTTTTTTTCCGAAAACCAGCAACATATGAAAGAAAAAATTTCAAAATTTGTTTTTGCAAAAAATAAATTTTTTCCGAAAACCTGCAACATATGAAAAAAGAAAATTCAAATTTTTTTTTCCAAAAACCTGCAACATGAAAAAAAAAATTCAAAATTTGTTTTGCAAAAAATCATTTTTTTCCGAAAACCTGCAACATATAAAAAAAACATTTCACAAATTTTTTTGCAAAAAATCATTTTTTTCCGAAAACTTGGAGCATATGAAAAAATAAATAAATTTTGCGAAAAGTATTTATTATGTTCCAAAATATGAATTTTTTTGCGAAAAATATATATTATGTTCGAAAATATGATCTTTTCCGAAAAATAATTTTTTTGCGAAAAATATACACTATTATGTTCCAAAATATGATGTTTTCCGAAATATATTTTTTTTGCAAAAAATATATACTATTATGTTCCAAAATATGATTTCTTTTTTGAAAATTTCTTTTTTGCGAAAAAGTATTTATTATGTTCCAAAATATGAATTTTTTTTTGAAAACTATATATTATGTTCCAAAATACGATATTTTCCGAAAAATAATTTTTTTGCAAAAAATATACACTATTATTTTCCAAAATGTGATGTTTTCCGAAATATATTTTTTTGTAAAAAATATATACTATTATGTTCTAAAATATGATTTTTGTTTTTGAAAAATAATTGTTTTGCAAAAAGTATATATATTGTTTTCCGAAATAATTCATATTTTGGAAAATAATATGCTCCCTCCGAAAAAAAAAATTCCAAAAAATATATATATATATTTCTGAATTTATAATTTTTGTGAAAAATATAATTGATTTTTGAAAAATAATTTTTTAAATGGTTGAATCAACAAACCCCCTTATACTATTGATTGAGGGTAGTTGTGGCATTTTGAGTCAAAATGTGAGCTGAGAAGGCAATTTGATAAAATTGAATAGTATATGGGGCAAAGTGGACATAGTAGGGGTTAGTTTATTAAATTGGATAGTATAGGGGGGTTTACTGAAATTAACCCTTTTGTAATTAATGAAAATTGTTAAAAACAATTTCAGGAAAGAAATAACCGAAGGGTAAATGAGTATTTTCATATTTAGAGCACTTAGTGGAAAGAGTAGAGATTGGCTAAGTGTTGGGGTATGAATGACATAGTGGTATATAGAGAGGATGACAAGGGGTAGAAGGGTAATTAAGAGGCATCATGGCACTCTTGTAATTAACCCTAAGTTGAGTATTTTTATTGTCTTATTCTTAACCCTTGGATGTTAAGGCCTTGTTTGGTAAGTGTATAAGGGTGGTGTGTTTTGGCTTAAGTCTTCCATTACAAGACTTGTTTCTAGTCCTTGGATCCCTTTTTTTTCCCCAAATTTGTTTTGGACCATTTGATTGTGAGATGTGTGAGTAGAGAATCTCTACACATGTGTAAGTGTAGATGTCTTTCATTTGGCAAGACTTCATCCATTTCTCTCCATTTTCTCTCATATTTTCCCTCTTGGTTCTTTTCCACTTATGGGTTGATTGCATCACCCTAAGTTGGGAGTTTGAGGTGGCCTTTAACATGGAAGTTATTCATGGTGTTCTTCTCTTTGGTTTAAGCCAAGGATTGGTAAGTGTTCTTCTTTCCTTGTGTGTTTCCTTTCAAACCCTAGTTTTGGGGTTCTTGTTAAATCACTTCATGATTCTTGTTCTCTTCTTGTGTTGGAGTTTGATTTATTGTTAGGAGGCTATGGTGGAACTTTCCACCAATTTGCTCCTTTGATTTCAGTATTGGGTGAAAACAAGGGTTTCTTGGCCTTGCTTGGTAGCTTGTTTTGCTCTTCACTTGAGGTAGGGGAAAACTTATTAACTAGTTCATCTTTTGATTGTGTAGGTGTGAGTTTGATTCTAGGGTTCCTAATATTAGATGAAATTGCTAAGTGTATCCTTGAAAATGTGTAGTTAGGGTTTGAACATGTTTATGTGAATTAACCCTTGTGTGTCAAATACTTGATGATGATATTGATAGGATTATGATGCATGCTAGTGGGTGGTTGTTCTTGAGATTTCTCATATTGAAGTATACTTGTATGCCTATATATATATGTGTATGTATATGGGTATAGTTATGTATATGTGTAAGTGTAATTATACATATGTGTAGGTGGGTGTTAGGGATGTAGCCTTGGTAGAAAGATTAGGCCAGCTCCTATGGTTAGTACCTTTGAGGTATTTTGGGAAGGGATGTTATGTTTGATATGTGATTTGTGATAAACTTGCTTGAATTGACCTAAGAGCATGTTTAAAAGAATGAAAATGTTATCATTGTGAATTAAATGACAACTTGATGTCTTGGAACATTAATTGGGCATGATAAAGTATCCTTGTGATTTAAATGCTTTAATTGAGACATAAGCATGTTAATTGAATGGAAATGTTATCCTTGTGTATTAAAGGACAACTTGATGATTTGGAACATGAATGGTACATGAGAAAGCATTCATGTTGATTATTGATTATTGCTTTAAATGATATTTAAAAAGCATGTTGAGTGATGAAAAGCATCCGTGTTGACATTTTGGAAATATTGTTTATAAATATGATGAGATACATATTTATGTTGGTGCATGGCACATTGAGACATATTGCATATGGGTTCACCTTTTGTACAGAGAATTCAATTGGTGTGGTCTACGTTCGTTTATGTATTTATGCGTGAGTTGACTTATTTTGGATCGTCGTAACAACTGGCCAGGGGGTGCTTCTCGCTTCTACGAAACTAGTCTTCCGAGAAATAGAGACGGTAGGGAGATGACTTGTCTAAATCCTATTGCACGACCGCATAGTGTTTGACGTCTTCCTTGTTAAAAGTGTAAATGTCAAAAGCACTTGGGAAAAATGGTTCAATAAATCTACCTTCCTTCATGAGCTTGTATCCTCAAAAGTGAATGGTTAGAGAATGATCTTGCTGACCCTTGGAGTTAGGGTGTGTGTGGTTGCGTGTGTACCATGAGGTGTGTGAGTCATATTGCATTTGAGTTGCTAATATGTGATTTATGTTTACATGTGGATTATGATATTATCATATCTGGTTGAGAAGCATGTTTAATGTGGAATTTGAAATATATAATTCATTTGTTATTAAAATGCTCAAGTGAAATTAGATAATGTGAAAATATGATTTCCATGCCTTATTTAAAGTATAATGTGAGATAAATGTTTATACTTGTTGTTATGTGTTTATATACCTTAGGGGGGTGATATGAGTTGGTTTAAGGACTTTCTTGTGATAAGTAAATTCGATAATGGACTATGGAATTGATTATGAGTTGAAGCCTTGAGAAGGCGGGTGATGGTTTTGTGGTTAAGTTAGCGTTGGTTTAGCAACGTGGCATCAATGATGATATTGATGTTTTGGTTATGATAGACGAGGTTACGAGTAAACCGAGTCGATTGAGTATTGATGGCCATATGATATTGTTAGAAACCTAAGTGATGTTGTTTTGAATGTGAAATTGAGGTTTAAAAGAATCGGAAGAGGTTTTGATTTGAAACTAGTTGGTTCCGTGGCAACAGCCACTAAGTTCCCTTTAGCGATCTTAAGGATAGGAATGTCATTGAAGTTGTGGACATTCTTGAATAAGTTGTTGTGGAGTTTAGAGATTGGATGTCCAATTAGGTATGGTTGGGTTAGAGTTAGTGCATTTGCATATAGTCATTTGCCCTTTCCACTCAAGTTGTTTTTTAACTCCGATTCTTCATTCATTTACTCCATTTGAGCGTTTACAAATGCGCTTTGGTCTTTCTGTTGGTGTTTCAATTTGTTTCCCCGAAAACAGATTTTTCATAAGACTTGTATCTGAGTCCATTCGGTCTTTAAGTGAAAAACCCGTTTTCCCTACCCCCGTGATGCCGACAACAACTTTGAGTTTTGAAATGGTTTTAAATTCATTATATAAAATATTTTAACCTTTGAAAGTCGGCGGTGTACAAAACGGAGACCGAGGGCAAGACGGTTAGTTTTAGGGATTTTCAGGAAAGTGTTTTTGATAAAAACAAATCGAGATTAAATGATATTTTTATCATTTCAAAAGTTCCCTAATAGTTTTGAGGATATCCCCTATGTTTCATAAGAGTTTAATGTGGTTTCGGGTCATTTTTGCAATTTTTCAGACCTTGGTAGTTGACTGGGCCATTAAGCAGTCGACTGGGCCTTCAAAATACCATTTCAGCATTTTTGGGTGAGTTTCGACCTTGTGCAGTCGACTTCCATTTCAAGGCAGTCGACTGCAAGTTGCAATCGATTGGATGAGTTAGCCCTGTTTCGACCATTTTCGAAAATTCATTTCTCTCATGTCTTGTGCTAGGTAAATAATTTATATTTGAAACATGAAATAATTTATTTACCCTTGAAATGACTATTTTACCCTTGGTGAAAGAAGGGTACTTCAGCTTTCCATTTTTGTCGGTGTTGTCCGATACCGTTTTAAAAAAATGCATATCTCTCATTTCGTGACTTTGATTGAGGTCTCATTTATTTCTAAGGTTTTTTCTATGTCCAAATATTTGATATAAAAATTAAAATCATTTATTTTCACTTGAAATGAATGTTTGGGTCGGTGTTGTCCAATGTCATTTTCAAAAATGCATATCTCTCGCGTTAGGGCTTTGAATTCAGTTCTGTTTGTTTCTATGGTTTGACCTATGTCCAAATAGGTGGGTTAACCTTTGAAAGAACATATTTGTTGTAACGCCCTGCGTTTCCCTTTCTCTTTTCTGAAATTTCCAAGAGTTAATGTTTTGTGACATCACTTATTCACGACGTCTTGTGTAATCTTGGTACTTGTAAATTTTTTGCGTTTGAGTTTCGGACGTAGCGAGATGACTTCATGGTATTTCATTTTCGGCTTCGTGGAGTTGTGTTTCTTTGGTGACTACGTGGGTTTATCGTATCGTTTTCTTGTAGATGTTTTGGCAATTATGTTCCGTGCTCGAACATGTTACTTCGTTTATTGTAGATGTTTCGGTGTAGCACTTTTGTGATTATGTGTTTATCTTTATTTTTGAAACTTTTGGGAATGAGAGGTATTCTCGGTATTTCACTTGTGTGGGAGTTATTGAGGAAGTATGAGAGTCTTCATTTGTGTTTTGGAGTGTTTGGATGTATCCCGGATTGTTTTGGAGTTTTCCGGTGTCATTTTGGTGCCTTTGAGCTTTTTCTTGCAATTGTTGTTTCGGAGTTACCGAGTACTCGGTAACTGTTCATACCGAGTACTCGATGTAAAACTCGGCAGTTTTCACAGATTGCCTATATAAGTGAGTGTTGACCTAAAACACTTCATTTCTGTCATTTCTTCTCCAAACTCAGCCTCTCTCTCTCCCATTTGGTTTTCTCTCATTCTTTGCCCTAGTTCATCTATTTGGGCTTGGATTTTGGTGATGGATTGAACACGGAAGTTTATCGTCGTAGTCTTTCCTTCGATTTGAGCCATAGATTGGTACGTGGTTTTCTCTCTTAGTGAGTTATTTTCCCAAACCCTAGTTTTGGGTGTTCTTGTCAAACCATATATTGATTCATGTTTTCCTTGTGGTTTGAGTCACGATTCATTCTTAGGAGGCTATGGCGTAGCTTTTCACCGATTGGTTTATTCGGTTTCGGTTTTGGTTTCGGGTGAAAGCTAGGGTTTCATAGGCTTTGGTTGGTCTTGTTCTTCATTTGAGGTAGGGGAAAACATCTATAATCTCTCGTTCTTTTATTTGTGAGTGTGCGATTTCGTTTCCGAACTTTATAACCCTAGATATTTTTTTGCTAAGTGTAAACTTGAGAAATATGAATTTAGGGTTTATTGGTGTTTATGTGCTATAATCCATGTTTATGTCATCCTTGAAATAGGTATATGATGTATGCTAGATGGGTTATGAGTTATGGACTTTTGAGATGAAAATATAATTATATGCGTATATATATGAATATGAGTATTGAGGTGTATATCTATAAGTGTAAGTATACATATAGGATTTTGGGTGTTAGTAGTGTAGCCTTGATAGAGTAAGTAGGCTAGCTACCTTGGTTAGTGAATTGAGATGTGGAACTTAGAATGTTATTCTACTTTCCCCATTCTTGTGAATTTTGAGGATTCTATATTGAACATTAAACTTATGCATAAAAATGAGTTAATATGTTGATTAAATGCTTTAATTAAGATAAAACTATGTTAAATGAAAGGTAAACTTATCTTTGTGAATTAAAGGGTAACTTGATGATTTAGAGCATTATTTGTGCATAATAATGTATCCTTGTGAGATAAATGTTTTAATTGAGATAGAAGCAATGTTAAGTGCATGGAAATGTTATCTTTGTGTATTAAAGGATAACTTGATGATTTGGGATCATGAATGGTGTATGAGAAAGCATACTTGTTGATTATTGCTTTAAAATGAAATTTAAAAGCATGTTGAATGATGAAAAACATTTGTGTTGACATTTTGGGAATGTTGGTTATAAATATGATGTGATACATATTTATGTTGATGCATGGGTCATTGAGGACATAGTGTATGGGTTCACCTTTTGTATTGAGAACTCAATTGGTGTTGGGCAATGCCTGGTTGTGTAACCATGGGTGAGTAGTCTTGTGTCGAATCATCACAACAACTGGCCAGGAGGTGTCCCCCACCTATGGAACTAAAAAGCCGAAAATTGTTGATATAGGTTGGGTCGTCCCATCCTCAAAGTCACGGGTCATCTCGTACATTTGGTGTACGAATCCTTAGTCATGATTCATCTCGTGAAACCACCTTCCTTGTTTAAAGTGAGAAGTTTCAAAATCACTTGGGAAGAATTGGTGCGGTACTTTTTCTCGGTGTAAATGGGTAGAGTACGTATTCGTTAACCTGTGTTGGGCAAAATGTGTTTCATGAAGTACCGATTGTGAAATGAGACATTAGAGAAGCGGGTGTTAGCTTTGTGACCTTAGTTGGCAATAGGGTATTGACCACTTGATGTTTTTGCACCTTTGAGGGGTGTATTATCCTTGAGATTTTGGGGATCTTTGTTGGTTATGTTGTGATGGCCATTTGATACTTCTTTTGCATTTAAGGAATGTATCATTTATTATACTTCAAGGTTTGAAGCTTGATTAAGTGAGGTGAGGATTGATCCTAGTCACTGGTGTGGTAAGGATTTCTAGATTCCATTAGTAATCTAAGATAAGTGATACTAAGTGTGAATTGAGGTTTGAATGGATTGGAAAATGTAGTGATTGAACTAATTAGTTCCGTGTATCGGCTACTAGGTTTTCCTTTTTATATCCTAAGAATATAAGTGTTCTTGGAGTTGTCAACTTAGTCGTTATAGGTGGTTGAGATGAGTCGTTCGTTGAGAGTTGAATGGAATTCCTGGTTGGGAAAAGAGTTTGGGATCGTATTTCCCGGTTTTGTTGAAGTGTTGTCATTTTTGGACTTCCTTCTTCATTCTTCATTCTCCGTGGTTCATGTCGGATGTTGAGTCACTCAGCATGTTGTTGTAGGTGTTTCAGTGGGTTCAGGTTTGGCCCAGAGTCGTCCGGTTTTGTTTCAGAGCTTTTCGGGTGCATTATTCGACTTGTTGTTCTGGGGGCCCCCGAGTACTCGGTGAGTGCGTAAGTGTGCGCAAGCCTTATTTTTTTCCCGAGAGTTTTGGACATTTCTAAGGCTATCGAGTACTCAAAGCTTCCACCACCGAGTACTCGAGGTACAACTCGGTGGCACCTATTTATGTATTTCTTATAGCTTCTTTCTGTTCTCTCCCTTGTGCTTCACCACTTCTTCTCCTATGCTTTGAGGCATTGATTAGTGGTCTTTAGGGATGAGTTTTGTTCAGTTGGAGGATCAACTTAGATCCATCTTTCTTGAGTATTGGTTGCGGCGGAATGCCGAGCTACTCTTTTATGTCATCATTGATTCGTGGGGCTGGAAACGGACGTTGGGTTCCGTGGTTCCAGCGTGTCACTTTTCCTTATTCATGCTTGGGACGTCATAGGAATCCTTGAGTTGTGGTTGTTCGGTTGACGTGAGAGTGTATTCTCCCGGTATGTGTGTATTTCATACCTTCTTTCATTTTGAGTTTTGGTTATGATGTGTGTGGCTTAGTGCACATACATAGTGGAGTTTTCCTCATCATGGGAGGATGTCCTTCCCTATTCACGTGATGGTCTAGTTATTAATTTGTTTAGCATTGAAGTTTCCATTCCTTGCTTGGTTCCGTGGTCTTGTGCGGCCATTCTTGAGGATAGTGTTCCCATACCCTTCATGGTTGAGCAGTTAGCTTTCCTTGTTCATAGTGAGAGCGTTAGTGATGGAATTGATCCCTTTGTGGATGGTATCGTTAGATTGATGTTGTGGCATCAGTAGTGATATTGAGGTGAGTGTAGTTCGCCTTTGTGAAGAGATTGAGGTGTTATATGTGTATTGTGTATATATGCATTGACGATGATTTTGTGGATATGTAAGGACTTAAGAGTTTCCTTAGTACTGGTTATAGATGTTCCTTCTTATGGGCATCGTGGTGATCTTAGTTCATTTGGATCCTATGGTTATTGTTGTGGCCCTAGAGTGATTGCCTATATTACGCTAGGGTATTTTGTACTTGGTGTACGTTTATGTGAGTAGCGTAGACTACTAGTGTTGGATTGGTGGGTACTAGTCATAGGGTTCTTTTGTGAGGTTAGAACTACCTGACTTGTACTTATTTGTTATCTCTATGTGTATATATATATAGGTGTGCGTTTGTCATATGATGTAATATTATGGATTCCTTATGTGCTAGTTGCCTTGATGATGCACGGTAGAGGACTAGAGGGATTTATTTCAGGGGTCTCGTATTGGTGTGATTACCATGTGGGACGATTGACCGGCCTAGGGTAGATGCATGTACACGGGTTGGTTCACACTAGGTTTACACGGTTAGAGGATATGACGATTAGGATTTCCTTTTTCCTATAGGGCTCAATGAGCTCACCCCGGCGTTGGTTTGCCTTAGTGGTTTATACCAGATTGCAGGTGATCTTTCGGCTAGGTATCAAGTTGTCTTGCAAGATGGCTCGTGACACGGATGTTGTTGCAGGATTTGGGACATTCGTATGTAGTGTTGTTCCATTCTAGTTTCCTTTATTTGTCCCCTATATTGGGACCGTTGTTGTTATATTTCTTGGGAGCCAGTCTGTTGGGGCATCACTTCCTTGTATTTGATATCGTTGTAGAGAAGTATTCTTTCGGCACCTAGACGTGCCTTATGTATCATTTTGTTTAGCTTTCGCTTTGTTGTGTATGGAATTATTGTTATTCAGCATATTCCATTCGTTCTATTGGTATTGATATTCTTAGTTTGTCGCTCATTTTATGGATCACGACCCCGGATTCCTCGGATGTCCCGGTTCGGGAGTCTTTGGAAATTTGGGGTGTGATATATGCACTTGAAATGACAATTTTACCCTTGGGCGAACATGTGACCTTTGAGTGGTCGGTGTGATGGGTTGTTCAATCCCTTTCACTTTCTTTTGATGTTCGACAATCTTTATGACTTCCCTTAGGTTGAAGTGATGGTTTTCCCTTATGTTGGGTTTAAGGATGGTGGGTAGTACCATGTGAGGTATTTGGTAGTATGAGTTGATACTAATTTGAGGTTTTGGAGCTCGGTGTGCTCATGATATAGGAAGTGTGATTGTTATCATTCCTGGAGTGTTATAAATAGGAGTATTGCTCCCGTGATTTGGTGATACGTATTGTGTGAATTGTTAGTGTGGGAATGGCGGGTACGAGTTGTAGTGATCTATGAGGTGGTCTGTACTACGTGGCTTATATTGGTTGTGTATCTCTCTATATATATATATATATACACGTATATATATATATAGGTGTGCATTATTATATGTTGTTATGTTATAGTTTCACTACGTGCTAGTTGCCCTATTTGTTGATGCATGGTAGGGGACTAGAGGGATGTGTTTCCGAGGTCTCGTATTGGCGTGAGTGCCATGTAGGACATTTGACTAACCTAAGGTAGATACATGTACATGGGTTGGTTTGTACTCGACTTGGACGGTCGGAGGATGTGCCACTTACAATTCCTTTCTCCTCCGAGGTTTTGATGAGCTCACCTCGGCGTTATTTTGCCTAGTGTCCCCATACACCAGTTTGCAAGGATTGTTTCGGCCACGGGTTTTTGGGGTGCAACGACACCTTTCTTTTGTTTTCTCGTTGTAGGTTCTAGATTTGCCAGAGTGTTACAGATGCTGTTGCGGGATTTAGGACGGTCATACGTAAAGTTGTTCCATTTTAGTTTTTTACTTGTCCCCTGTATTGGGATTGTTGTTATACTTCTTAGGAGCCAGTCTATTGGCATATCCCTTCCTTGTATTTGGCATCGTTGCATCATTATAAAGATGTATTCTTTTGGCACCTCGATGTGACTTGTGTATTATTTGGTTTAGCTTCCGCTTGATTATGTATGGAATTATTGTTATTAATAATATTCCATTCATTTTATGGCTATTTAGGATCTTAATTGGTCGCTCTTTGATTGGATCACACCCCAGATTCCTCGGATGTCCCAATTCGGGAGTCTTTGGAATTTAGGGGCATGACATAGAAATTGGTAGTAATTAAAACGGAGACCGTGGGCAAGACGGATAATTTTATGAAATTTTAGAGAAACACTTTTATTCAAAGTTTGCATTTTTCGCATTTTCCAAGATTTTGGTGACTATTTTTCAATTTCACAAATGAAAAACTCACTTTTCAAATATTTATGATTTTTCGAGACCGGAAAGGTCAAAATTGGACTCCATATGAAGAAAATGCATTTTTCAAAACAATTTGGGCCAAATGGGCCATAGGCCTGGGCAACATGTCGCGCAGGCGTGCAGCACACAGCATGCGTGTCATGTCATGACAAACAAGTCGCGACGCCCGATTTTTGAAACTTCGTAATTTGCACCTCGCACCTCCGAATTGGGTCCCGTTTGTTCCTACGGCTTGTCCTAAGTCTTGCACTTTGAAGTTACTCCCTCCATCCCAATTTAAGTGTCATTTTTGGAGAATCTAACTTTTTGAGATGATGACTTTTATTGGTGTGATAGTGAATGAAAAACCAATTTTACATATGGTCCCACCAAGTGATGTGATGTTTGTAGTTTAGAAATTTTATAATTTGAATGACCGAAGGGTAAATTGATAAATTTACCAAATAAATTGGCATTGACTTTTTTTATTTTGGAATGGGTTGAATAGTGAATGTGGACACTTAAATTGGGACGGAATGAGTACTATTTTACCTCATAAATGACCGTTTTACCATTGGGTAAACATGTGATGTTTAAATGATTCATTTAATGTGCCAAATTGATTCATTTCACTTTCATTTCGACCCCGAGTGATCTTTTTGACATCTTTTATATGTGAAATGATTATTTTACCCTTGTACGGGTGTTTGACAACTAAATATTCTATTTTTTCTTCTTTTGACTTCCGCACCACTCCCTTAACTCTTAAGCTCGTGTTTTGGAGACATAGGAAATTTGGGGTGTGACTTCAACACTATCTCAGAAATTCTACAGATCGAATATTCAAGAATTGGGGTAGTTAGGACAATGTGCAAACATTGTAAAAAGGTATTTTATTAGTGAAAATACCGTATAAGCTCAAGTTCTAAGAACCGAAATGAAAATTAAAAGCATGTGCTAAGGCTTGTTTGGATTGACTGGGAAGACCAGTCCACTGTCCCTTAATTGGCAGTCGACTAGTGCTTCCAAAGAGTTTAAGCTCTCTGGAACACTTCGTTCCCAGTCGAATGGCTCAGAAACCAGTCTAAACCAGTCGACAGAAACTCACATTTTAGTCGACTGTTGTCTTGGTATCACTCAACTGTTGTGTCTAGAGAATTTTGAACGTTTACCCTTTTCTTGGATCAGTCGACTGATTGGGGAGTGGTAGTCGATTGAAATTCAAACTTCAGTCGATTGGAAGTTCAGGCCAGTCAACAAGTTTTTCCAACAACGGCTCAAAACTTCATTTATGATTTCTTAACCACCGTCACCTTTCCCCACTCTCAGCTTAAAGCTTCCCCACTCTCTTTTAAGTGTAACTCACTCTCCTAACCCTAACCCTAACCCTTGGTATATAAACTTAGAGATGCGTTTGATAAGATGTGTCTTTGTGTGTGTAAGAAAATTAATACTCTGCATCTTCAACAACCAAAGTCTCTCTCTCTTTGAAAGCCATTGAAGGCTAAGTGCAAGCAAACATTTATTGAGAATAGCTTCATTTATTGCAAATCATTGGAAGCTTGGTTTCTCTTAATCATTCATTTATTCTCTTGAACATATATTTTCCATTTCTTAGAGAATCTTGCTCTAGAGTTCATATTTAATCACCATTCAAACACTTGAGCTTATATTGGTATTTTATCCATAAAACCTTAGGGTTTTGAGTGTTTCTTGAGTGATTCATATTTTCTTCAAAAGATTGTAATCTAGGGTGAGTGAAGCCCTAGATTCTTTAAGAGATGGTTGTTCTCTTTTTTGTGAGACAAGCTAGTTAGCTTGTGTGTAAAGGTTTAATTTTTCACATTTGAAGGAGAAGCCATAGTGAAAGGTTTGGAAAAAGTCTCAAGGGGGATCTTGTGCCGAGAAGTAGGAGTTACCGAACCTCGATAAATCGCGGTGTCATCTCTCTATCTTTATCTCTTAACTTTGTTCATATTTGTATGCTTGTTATTTTGTGATAAGTATTTATCTTAAGTATTCTTGCAATATCATTAACTTGAGCTAGTTATAGTTGATTGTTAACTCCATTTGATTATTTCTTAAAAAGAGGTTTAAGATTTTTGAAACCTTATTCACCCCCCTCTAGGACTAATTAGTGACTTACAATTGGTATTAGAGCCTGATATCTATTGATTAAAGGCTTAATCGTCTTAGAGAACGATCATGGCCTCAAACTAAGTCACTCATGTTGAAGGACAATCAAATAATAAACTCCCATGGTTCGATGGATCGAACTATAGCTATTGGAAAACTAGAATTATAGATTACCTTCAAGCCATTGACTACAAAAATTGGCAAGTCATTTAAAATGGCCCATTTGTCCCAACAAAAGTAGTTGATGGAGTTTCTCTTCCTAGATCGCCAAATGAATAGGATAATGAAGAGCGTAAACTCATCACCTTTAATGCTAAAACAAAGTCAATTTGAATTATGCCTTGAGTCCAAATGAATTCAACCGTGTCTCAACTTATACTACGGCTAAAGAAATGTGGGATAAGTTAAAAGGAACCTATGAAGAAAACTCTCAAGTACGAGAATCCAAAATTGACATTCTTATGCATGAATATGAATTATTTTCTATGAAAGATGATGAAGATGTTAATTCTATGATGTCTCATTTTACTAACGTGTAGAATGGACTTAAGCATCTTGGTAGAATCATTTCTAAATCCGATGTCACATGCAAGATCCTTAGAAATATTCCGGCTAAATGGGATGCAAAAGTGACGGCTATCAATGAAGCTCACAACCTCAACGTAGTGAGCATTGACGAGATCTTCGGGTCTTTTCTCACGTGGGAGATTACCCTAAAGTCTCGAGAAGAGGATCCTAAACCTAAAAGAGGATTGTTGTGTCCCGGTTGAAGAAGAGCAAGATGAGGACATTGCATTGATTACTCAAAAGTTCAAAAGATTTATCCAAACTAAGAAAGCAAATGGTGGGAAAATTTTTATGAGAAATGAACAAAAACGTGAGCCAAGAAAAAGGGAGCCTCCAACTTGCTTCAATTGTTGAAAACCCGGTCTCTACATATCTGATTGTTTCAAGCTCAAAAATGAAAATGAGAAAATGTTAAATAAGATGGCCATGAATGTCACATGGGATGACTACGACTCTTGCAACTCGAATGAGGATGAGACTTGCGAGGAAACAACTAATCTTTGCCTCATGGCTAATGAGGATGATGTATATTCAATTTCAAATACTTTAGATAAACCTAAATTATCTTATGATGAGCTTATTGCATCTTACAATAAGTTACAAGATGTCTTTGAATACTTACATGGTGAATTAGAAAAGTTAGCTTTGATCGGTTCTAGTCGTATGAAAATTAAAAGTGTTTAAAATAGAGAATTAACACAATCTAGTTTTACCTCTCAGTCAAAAGTACGCGAGTAGTATATAGTATAGTTGGGTAGAGAGGGTATCGAACCACAAAGATCAAACTCGTATCTCAAATAATTGTAAAGCAGAAAATTGAATTATGTTATAAACGTTGTTTTTATAACTACTAAACATAAAATAAATAAACAAGTAATTTTTGAGTTGTAAATCAAGATAAAAAAAGTCTAGGGTTTTGCTCCAACTACACCACTAGTCGCATAATAAAGTCCTTTAATCTTATTATTGCAAGAGGGAGATACAGCTTATACAAATCAGATTAGTAACGTTACAAGCAATTGTCTAATCCCAAAAGAAATGTAATCAAGTTTAGTTTACTACAATTCATCTTCGATTGGCATGACCATGGTATGCATTTATACAATAACTACACCTAAAACATGAAATTGAAAACACACTAATGGTCATCTTCTCTTAGTATAAATCGTATGCACCTAAAACCTTATCATGTCGTTAAGTATCATTATGTAGAAACCATTATTTAAACCTTGGATTTCTTGCCCTTAGTAAAAACATGGTTGTTCAAGATAAATCACTAATTCAATCTCAGCTTAAGAAGAGAATTAATAAATAAATCTTATTTAGGTAATTCGTTCGGACTCTCACTACATAATCATCATATAAGTGCTCTTTAGTTTCCCCTCTTTACAATAAAATCAATTAAAGTTCTACATTACATGACTAGGATTTTGTTGGAAGCCCTAGATACCGACTAGCCGTTCATGGAGAAAAGAGACTGCATCGTTGATGCAGACATCCTCCTCACGATTGGTTCGTGGTTCTTGAAAAGCCTCTCTCTCTAGAGAGACTTTTTGTATGAACGATGATATATGATCCAAGGATCCATGATATCTTCTTTTCATGAAGTCTTCATATATTTATAGATAAAAGTTGGTGTAAATATGACATGTATTTTCTTGCACTCCAAGAAGACTTGGTGTGAGGACCAAGTAAAACCAGTGAATGGACTAATCTGCCATCTGATATACTTGCACACAAAGTCATAATTCTGCAGTATCTTCGCGCACATTTCCCAAGGTCGGTGGTGTCCGATTGATCGGGAGACTCAACCGATCGTCGGTGGCTCCTAAAATTTCATATTTCTTTATTCTGCGATTTTGTGCTTCAGCCGATTGTACTCTGCTTTACTAAATTGTATCTTGCTCTAAACTAAGTACATTTATCCTCTAAGTATTATTCCGGATCAGGCATATTTGCTAAAAACCCGAAATTAACTCAGATTTGCATTAAGACCCCTAAAATATGCTTAAACACACAACTCAAATAAAAATATCTTAGTAATAAAATAAAGAGACTAACTAAGGGTTTACTAACGCCTAGAATACCAAATATTCTAGTCTCATCACACCCCCAAACTTGAATATTGTTAGTCCCTTAGCAATAAAATAAAATAAAACATTATGAAGAATTAACTTATCTATTTTATTTAAACAATTTAAACTAATCTCTCTCTTTTGTGAAGGAAAAACGATTACACTTAGCACGTATAATAAGCCGTTTAAACCCCTAGGAAAAATCCTAGTGGACGAGTGAAGTCTCGTGAGGATTAAATAAACTACCCACAACTTCTTTATAATATATATATATATATATATTCACATATTTATGAATGTCCTTGTTCATTAATTAGGAGATGATATAATCCATAGAATAAATGCAAGCAAATAAATCCTACTTATGCAAACCAAAAATTAAATCAGATCAGTGTTAAGAATTGTCTCCACTAGTGGTTAAACTTAGCTAATTTCTACTTCTAGAGCCAACAATCCTCCGTGTTTTGTGAACTTTTTCTACAGCACATTTACTCCCATTTATAGTATATCTCTATATTTGTTTTTCTTTTTTTTGGAGAGGGCTTGCCTCTCTCTTTTTGTTGTTTTCACTCACAATATATTTTTCTTATATACCTTTCTTTTTCTTGGAGATGGTTTTCTTCTCTTATTTTTTTTTTTCACTCATTTTTTGGATACGACATTCCCTACTGTTTTGAGTGTTTATTTGTTTCAGAGGGGGAGTGTTTACGTATTTTTTTTTCTATTTTTCACAATATATATATATATATATATATATATATTTCAGAGATAATACTTTATATTATCATAAACGAAACTATAGAGATCATGTGCATGTGCTTATAGGTCAAAATTGTCTTTTCTAGTTTCAATTTCACCAGTTTACTCACCTATGGCGAACCACATCTCTTCACTTTTTCAACTTCATCATTATTCAGACAAATAGAAAATATAGCATACGTATACTTTATGAACTAGTCTCATCTTCCTAATCAAATCAGAAGTCTAATCACAAATAAGTTTTAAATGATATATTACTATAATAATAAAAATTCAAATACATAAATAAATACATATTTTTGTTGTATCAAAATATTTATTATTTTTTCTGATTGTTTTTCTTTTTAAGTCTCCCGATCGATCGGTAGCTATTCTGCACGAATAACAGTGACAAAACAGTAGCGAAACTGCAGTTATTCTTTTTCATTTTATCAAAAAAATTCAATTTCCTCCATATTTCATACCTCCTATTATTCCATCCCCCCAAACTTAAAACAAACCATGTCATCATAGTTCTAAAAAACATTAAAACATGGGAATAGAACAATATTACCACTTTATGGAGTAAGATTTCATAATGTAACAGAAACTTTCCCCAAACTTGGTGTGTACCATAATCTGCAGTCTAGGTCAAGACTAAAACCAAGATTATAGTAGAATGATCAAAAGAAATAATAAATAGGAAAGAATGGAATTTTATTAATTGACAAAAATTTAAAAATAGTGTGTCCAAAGGCTTACAATGAATTTGAAATTACAAAAAAGAAAAATAACCTAATTCTAGAACTTGAAAAATTGCAAAAATAAAAATCAAAACAAACTTTTTCCATCCCTTGTACTAAAATTTTATGCTTCTCTACTTAGTCATGATCCCACTGATGGCGCATTCCTTCATCTAATTCAGCCTTAAACGACCTCATCCCATAATACGTAGTGAATGCCTCACATTCATCTTCCTTCATATACATATCTTCTTCTAACGCACTTTCAAGTATCTTGCTAATGAAAAAAGGATAAGGCAATTTCCAGTCATTAGCAGATGGATCCTCTTTTTCCATAATGAGTTCCATATGCAGACGCATATTGTCAAGAATTAAGTCAGGAATAGACACCCAATACCTCATATGAAATTTATAAATTAATTCTACCATATTACGGTGGCGAAGCAATCCTTCTTGGTTAGGATAGATTTGACTGATAAGGATGGAATCTAAGGCCCAATAATTTATATCTTGATGATGTTTATCCATCAATTCTAACCCCATAGGAACTTGATACCCATTACAAATTGAACTCACCATTTCTGAAAATGAACGTAAAAGGTTTAGTGGAGGAGGAAAACTTTCTTGTAAATCATCAAGAACTTATCGCGGAATCTCCCACTCTCTAGCGATCATATCGGCATTAATTAGGATTGAGCGAAAGTTATACTCAGTCCAAATAGAAAGAGAAATCCCTTGGTTAGTCCCAACGATGGTCATGTTACGATAAAACTGATGGACTACCTCCGGAAAAGCTACATTCAAACTAGAAATGAGAAGATGGAACAAACCACGATTTTGAAATAACATGAACGCGAGATGAAAACTTGGGTGATTAAACCTATTCGGTAGGAATGTAACCTCATATCCTAACTTATGGAAGTCAAGAATATCAAGGCCAGGATTATACTGTGGTTGTTCAATTTATTGATCAGCCTCATTCACAACCAATACATGCTCAATCCCGTCATTGTTAATGGATGTATTGGAAGCGACAGAAGAACGTGACGAAGACGGAGAATAAGAAGAAATGGAAATGATATCAAACATTATGCTAATAAAGTTTTCTTGGAATATGAATGAAATGAGATGAACTGTTCTAATTAATTATAAAATGTATTATGCTTAAATAAGTTCGATTCTTAGTTAGAGAAGAAGAAATGAATCTAGTCCAAACTTATATTCTTATGAAAATATCATGCAAATTTTATACATATATATTCGACTATATTAGTATATATTAACTGTTTACTATAGATGGCTACTTTTTGACCTAATTTCTTAAAACTAATTGCTGGCCGAATTTTTAGAAAACTGGATTCTCCGGTCAATCAAGTTATACTTCAATCGATCGAAAACTTTTGAAAAATAAAATAAAATAATAAAATAAAATACAATCATGAAACAAAGTATAATGAAACTCATATTATTATTCTAGAGTTAGTAAAAAAAATACAAAAATAACTTACTCAATGAAATAAAACAATTTATACTAATTGACAAACGACCAATCTTTGACGTCCATGGCTCGACAACTTTTTCTTAAATTTCAGTCACAGTCATATATGGGATCTATCAAATCAATAGATTCCACCATACTGACATTTGTATCATTCTCATATCAATGCTTAAGTCGTTGGCCGTTAACTTTAAACAGGTTCCCATTTTTAGGATCTCTTAATTCCACCGCTCCATAGGGATATACCATTATTACTATATATGGTCCATCCCATCGAAACCGAAGCTTTCCAAGAAAGAATTTTAGCTTAGAGTTGAATAACCACACCTTCTGGCATGTTTTGAATGTTTTTTCCCGAATATTTTATCATGGAACGCCTTTGTCCTATCTTTATAAATTTTAGCATTTTCATATGCCTCATTGCGTATTTCACCAATTCATTTAATTGAACTCTCCTATGTGCCAGCTTTCTCTATATTAAACTTTATTCGTTTAATAGCCCAATAAATTTTATGTTCTAATTCAATAGGGAGATGACATGTTTTTCCATACACTAACCAATAAGGAGTCGTCCCAATTGGTGTTTTGTAGACAGCCTTGTATGCCCATAATGCATCGTTTAATCTATTCAGCCAATCCTTTCTATCAGGATGGATTGTTTTCTCCAGTCTTTGCTTAATTTCTCTATTTGAAATCTCATCTTGTCCACTAGTCTGACGATGATAAGAAGTTCTTACCTTATGTGTTACTGAATATTTTTCAAGCACATTCCCAAGATACTTATTACAAAACTTCTTACCCGCATCACTAATTATCGCCCTTGGTGTGCCAAATCTAGACAAGATTGTAAGAAAACTTTTGAGTATTGTTTATTTATGGCATGTTCTAGACAATAACCATGTTGAGTGTTAGATAGATCATTTTGGTTTCAACGACATCTACAAGCTTTGACAAAAGCAAAATCAAGCATTGAAGTATTGAAGAGTATAAGTGAAGTACAAAAGTGAGCGTAGTGAGTAAAAATGTCTCCCGGAGGTTGAAAACGGTATTTTCCAAAGTCGTTACTGCAAGCAAAAAGTCTCGTGGAATCAAGATGGTCATTTTGGCACAATTACGGAGAAAAGTGATTTTCATTAAAAAGCCTACACCTACAGAAGCAAAAAGTGTCTAGAAAGTGGAATTTTACGCTCAGGCCTACACCTAAGGCGTAGCTCAGCTACGCTATAGTGCGGCAAGAAAAAATAATCCATGTTGCAATGTCGATTATGCCCTATTTTTTATTCTATAATTTGTGTACGACTCTCACACCTCAAAGTACATGCAAAACACTTATTATTCATCAGAGAGTAGGGTTTGGATTGATTAATGGTGAAATTACTAAAAAGGGTGAACTTAGGGTTTGCTTCATCATTATCTACAAACACCAAGGTCTACAAGAGAGGAGGTTAGGGTTTTTGAGGGAGATCTCTGTAGTATTCTATCATTCATATTCTTCTATAAAGATAGAAATAGTGAGAGAAAATATCATTGAGTGATTCTTCTAGTTCTCTCTTATTTTGGAGTTGATTTTATCGTGCTTCTACATGGAATATCTTATGCACGATTGAATGACCTAGATTCTGAAAATTCTAAACACCGTTGATTGCAACTTGGTTGCTTCGATCCGTTTTGAGAAACGGAGCCATCTGAGTGCGGAGATCGAAGCAGGAGGCTTTGTGATTATTTGATCTGTTGAGAAGCGAAGTCATCTGAGTACGGAGATTGGAGCGAGAGCTTCATGGAGCGCGAGTGGATCTAGACTTTCAGATGTCGAGTGAAGAACAGCAAATTACTGCGGTTGTAAGTTTTGTTTTCATAGAGTCTATACAAATTCTCTTATTCATAGTGCATCGATACCCGAATGTATCCGTGGTTTTTACTTGGAGTCTTTCCAAGGTTTTCCATGTAAAAATCTATGTTTTCTCATGATTTATTTTTTGCACTTATATTCATAATTACTTAATTTATCTGATTAGAAAATTAGGGTTTGTGGTTATTAAAATTGAATTTTCGCTAGATAATTTTAATTAATCATAAAATCGACTGAAAGCCTATTCACCCCCCCTCCTAGGCTAGTTTCATTAATTGTCTAGGTAATTTCAAAGATGTTTGTTTGTAAGAACTTAATAACTGCTTGATGGTCGGCCTTCTTAGTGGGTATGGCTTTAACCCATTTCGACACATAATCCACTACCACCAATATATATTCATATTATTTTGATTTTAAGAATGGCCCCGTAAAGTCGATTGCCCATACATCGAATAATTCAATGATCAAAATTGGGGTCTGAGGGATTTGGTTTCGCCGAGATATAGTTCCTAATTTCTGACACCTATCGCATCTCTTACAATATTCGTAAGCGTCTTTAAATAATGAAGGCCAATAAAATCCACTTTGTAATACTTTCATTGTTGTCTTCTTAGTTCCAAAATGCCCTCCCTATTCAAGAGTATGGAAAAAATTAGAATATTTGCAACTTCATGGTGAGGAACACACCTCCTAATGATTTGGTCAGGACAATATTTAATGATTAACTTGCTAAAAGAACCGATCTCGTTATTGTCTCATCCATCCTTTAGGAATCCTACCCATAGCCAGGTAGTTTACTATGTCAGCATACCAAGGCAATTCTGGGAAAGAATCTCTGACAGGTTTGTCATCTTTATGAGATTCTACTAGTAGTCTCGATAAGTGATCTGCCACAACATTTTCTGTACCTTTCTTATCCCTTATTTCTAAATCAAATTCTTGTAACAAGAATCCACCTAATTAACCTAGGTTTAGAATCTTTCTTTGATAAGAGGTATTTAAGTGCAGAATGGTCAGAATATACTACTACCTTAGTCCCAAGTAAATATGATTGAAACTTATCCAAGGCGTAGACTACAGCCAATAATTCTTTTTATGTGGTAGTGTAATTCATCTTTGTTTTAGTAAGGGTTTTACTAGCATAGTACACCGCATGTGGTATTTTTTCTTTTCATTGTCCTAGAACTGCTCCAATAGCATAATTCGAAGCATCGCACATTAACTCAAACGATCGAGACCAGCCTGAAGGTTGCATAATTGGTGTACTGGATAATAAGTTTTTAAATATCTCAAAAACCTTATGACACTCCTCATTAAACTCGAACAACGCATCTTTCGCTAATAGACTTCATAGTGATCTTGCTATTTTACTAAAGTCTTTAATAAAGTGTCGGTAAAAACCTGCATGACCAAAGAATGATCATATTTACCGAACTGTGGTAGGCAGAGGTAAATTAGAGATTAATTCTATTTTGGCCTTGTCTACTTCAATTCCTCGTTTTGAAATAATATGGCCTAAAACTATCCCTTCTTGAACTATAAAATGACTATTTTCCCAACTTAGAACGATTATGTGATTCGTTCGGTCTCTCACTACATAATCATCATATAAGAGTTCTTTAGATTCCCCTCTTTGCAATAAAATCAATTAAAGTTCTACATTACTTGACTAGGGTTTCATTGGAAACCCTAGATACCGACTAGCCACTCATAGAGAGAAGAGACTACATTGTTGATGTAGACATCCTCCTCATAAATTGTTCGTGATTCTTGAGTTCTTGAGGAGCCTCTCTCTCTAGAGAGACTTTTTGTATGAACAATGATATATGATCCAATGATCCATGATATCTTCTCTTTATGAAGTCTTCATATATTTATAGATAAAAGTTGGTGGAAATATGGCATGTATTTTCTTGCACTCCAAGAAGACTTGGTGTGAGGACCAAGTAAAAGTAGTGAATGGACCAATCTATCCTCTGATATACTTGCACACAAAGTCAAAATTCTACAGTATCTTCGCACACATTTCCTAATGTCGGTGGTAGCCGATCGATCAGGAGACTCCACCGATCGTCAGTGGCTCCTAAATTTTCATATTTCTTTATTCTGCGATTTTTTGCTTCAGTCGCGTATACTCTGCTTTGGTAACTTGTACCTTGCTCTGAACTGAGTGCATTTATCCACTAAGTATTATTTCGGATCAGGCATATTTGCTAAAAACCCGAAATTAACTCAGATTTACGTTAAGACCCCTGAAACATGCTTAAACACGCAACTCAAATAAGAATATCTTAGTAATAAAATAAAGAGACTAACTAAGGGTTTATTAACGCCGAGAATACCAAATATTCTGGTCTCATCAAGCTTTCAAGCATGCTTCTCTTAAGAGAACAAAATCTTCGTGTGATTCAAATTGTTCCACTATCACCTCATCTAGCATGCATGATGATAAAAGCATAGAGTTCGAAAAGGAAAATGAATCTTTGAAAAGGAGAATTGATGATCAAATAAATGTTCTCGCCAAGTTTACTAAAGGCAAAGAAAACTTGAGCATCATTTTAGGAAGACAAAGAAGAACTTTTGATAAAAGTGGAATAGGTTATGATGTATTTAACAAGGATGTCGTTCTCTTGAAAACAAGAAAATCGTTAAGGCATACTTTCACCAAGCAATCACATTCTTTCTCAAATGATCATAAGCATGTCACATGTTATCATTGCAAGCAAAAAGGACATAAAGCAAATGTATGTCCACGTAGGAAGAAAAAGGTAGCTATGAAAATTATTTGGGTTCCAAAAGGAACTTTTTCATCCTTTACTAACCTTAGTGGACCCAAAGTAACTTGGGTACCAAAAGATGTTACTTAACTATCTTTTGTAGGTGTGCTTGAATCCACTTCCAAGGAAAACTGGTTTCTTGATAGTGTTTTCTAAAGGCAAATGATGGGAGACAAGTCAAAATTTATCTCTCTCAAGTCATATGATGAAGGCAACGTCACTTTTGGAGACAACTCAAAGGGAAAAATTATCGAAATTGGTGCTATTGGTATAACTTTCTCTATACATATAAAATGTTCTTTTAGTTGATGGCTTAAAACATAACTTGTTTAGAATTAGTCAATTATGGGATAAAGGTTATGATGTTGTGTTTTGGTCTAATGCATGCTTAGTTAAGAAGGAAGGAAAACAATTGTTTAATGCTAAAAGAAATGGAAATTTATATACTATGCTTTTGAGTGAGTTGCATGAACAAGATATCAAATGTTTTGTCTCATCTAGCGAAAGTAGTTCGTTATGGCATAGACGCCTAGGACATACTAGTATGGATTTCTTACATCGCTTATCTAAAGATGACTTAATCAAAGGCCTCCCAAAGACTAGTTTGCTAAAGATAAATTTGTAGTGTTTGTCAAGTGGGCAAGCAAGTCAAGTCTTCTTTTAAAAAAAAGAAAGACATTACCACCTATAGACCCTTAAAGCTTCTCCATATGAATCTTTTTGGTCCCGAAAGGACGGCTAGTATAGCCGAGAATATTTACAATCTTGTTATTGTTGATGACTATTCTATATACACTTGAGTTCATTTTATTACTCATAAAAATGAAACTCACTTTATTTTTGACAAATTTCATAGATTGATTCAAAATGAAAAAGATTTGAAAATCAAGAAAATTATAAGTGATAGATGTAAAGAATTTGACAACCATGACTTAAAGAGTTTGTGTGATGAACTTGGTTTATCTCATGACCTTTTGGTTCTTAGAACTCCATAATAAAATGGTATTGTTGAGAGAAAAAATAGATCTTTGCAAGAAATAGCTAGAACTATGTTGAATGAACATAACCTTCCCCAAAGCTTATGGGCCGAAGCGGTAAGTACCGCTTGCCATGTGATCAATAGAGTTATTATTCGGATGAAGCTAAGGAAAACACCTTCTGAATTATTAAATGGTAGGAAGCTCAACATTGGGTATTTCAAGGTGTTTGGTTGAAAGTGTTTTGTGCTTAATGACAAAGACAAGTTGGGAAAATTTCACTCCAAATCGGATGAAGGAATTTTTCTAGGTTATCCATCTAGAAGTAAAGCATTTAGCGTTTACAACAAAAGGACTCTAACTATGATTGAGTCAATTCATATTGTTTTTGATGAGTCACCACCACCATTGTCTCCTAGGGATGACTTAGATGATGATGAAGTTGTTAGGATTGAGGATAGCTTAAATAATCCCAATATCTCCAACTCGTCAAATGACCAAATGAAAAAGGTTGAAGTCAAGGATCGATATAATGGTGATTTGAAAAACTCATTTCTAAAATCATGGAGGGTTATTCACAACCATCAAATTGACCAAGTAATAAGTGGCACAAGATCTCAAGTTCGAGATTTGTGTAACTACATGGCTTCGTGTCTCAAATTGAGCCCAAAAATATTTTTGAAGCTCAGGGCGATGATTCATGGATTGTAGCCATGCAAGAGGAACTAAATCAATTTGAACGCAATCAAGTTTGGCATTTAGTTCCTAAACCCAATAATCAAATTATTATAGGAATAAAATGGGTTTTTGAAACAAAAAGGATGAAAATGGAGTGATCATTCATAATAAAGGAAGACTAGTGGCCCAAGGGTATAATCAAGAAGAAGGCATTCACTATAATGAAACATTTGCACCCATAGCTATATTAGCAGCTATTAGAATGCTTATTGCATTTGCATTATCTAGAAATGTCAGTTTTTATCAAATGGATGTTAAAAGTGCATTTTTAAATGGTGTCATAAAAGAAGAAATGTTTGTCAAGCCACCACTCGGTAGGGCTGCAAATGAACCAAGCCAAGTCGAGCTTTAGGTTGTTCGAGCTGGGCTCATTTGTTTATTAGTTCTGCTCGGGCTCGGCTTGGGCTCGGAACGAGCCCTAAAATGTGTGCTCCGGCTTGGGCTCGTCATGTATATGAAAATCTCGGCTCGGCTCGGCTCGTCTCGTCTCATTTAAAAATTATTTTTTATTCAGTATTCAAAATTTTGTTCAAGCTCGGGTTCAAGTTCGTTAGGCTCGTTTATTCAAGTTTGTTCAAAAGTCAACTAATCAGCCTCAGTTCTCCCCCAAAAGTCAAGAAATAGTATGAGGCTATCAATTAAGAGCAACCTACATCGAAGAACAACCATGGTCCCACATCGAAGAACAACCATGGTTCCATGGTTTCAATTAGGAACAACCACATCGAAAAATAACCATTGGCATCAATTGGCATCTGTGTGTGTATATATATATATGTATATATGTGTAAGCCTTATGCACATACGTCGTGAATGGCCTTGAGATGCTCGATGACAGCGTCTCTGGTGGTGGCGGAGATGGCGCGATCTTTAGGATCCTTCCACAACACCTTCCTCCGACAGCCCTCGTGCTTCATCAGAATGACGTCTCTTCTTGTGTGTGGAGAGAGGAAATTCCTAACCGATTGGTGAAGGAAACCCTCACCCTAGAGGAGAGAGAGGAAAGTTAGAGGCGATAAGGTTTGGTTTGAGTTAGGGTAGAATACGAATTGGTAAAGTAGGGTTTGAGTTCTCAGACAAAGTTTTGAGTAAGGATTTGAGTTATGTAAAATAGGAATTGGTAAAGTAAATAAAGAGGGATTACATTGTGATAAGGTTTAGTGTGTGATTGACAAATGGCCTTAAATTTTAGAGATAATGTAGTTTTACTTTTTATTACCATTCTTTTTTTGTTTTTTGATATTAAATTATATGAATATACACATCACACACCCACATGTGTGTGTGTGTGTATATATTTATTTTATTATATTTAAATATTTATAATTATCTTAATAAAAATAAATATTCTTTTAAACCATTATGTGTATATATTTATGATTATATTAAAATTTATTTATATTATCATGTTTATATATTTAAATTATTCTACTATACTAAAATTATTATAATGAAAGTATAACAATTGTTTTAAATTTATAAAATCCCCAATTCAAAGTAGTGTAATTGAGTAAATTCTCAATTCAAAGTAGTTTAATTGACTTTAATCTAGTAAAATTGAGTAAATCGTCAATTCAAAGTAGTTTAATTGAATTCAATTGAATGGAGTTGATAAAATCACCAATTCAAAGTAGTAAAAATTGAGAGAAATTAAGTTCAATTGACAACATCACCAATTCAAAGTAATTTAATTGAGTTCAATTGAGTAGAATTGATAGAATCCCCAATTCAAAGTAGTGAAATTGAGTAAATCCCCAATTCAATGTAGTTTAATTGAATTAAATTGAGTGAAATTAATAGAATCCCCAATTCAAAGTAGTGAAATTAAGTTCAATTAACAAAATCTCCCATTCAAAGTAGTGAAATTGAATTCAATTGAGTGAAATTCAATAAATCCCCAATTCAATGTAGTGAAAATTGAGTGAAATTAAGTTCAATTGACAAAATCCCCAATTCAAAGTAGTAAAATTGACTTCAATTGAATGAAATTTAGTAAATCCCCAATTCAAAGTAGTTTAGTTGAGTTCAATTGAATAGAATTTATAAAATCATCAATTCAAGGTAGTCAAATTGAGTTCAATTGTGTAAATCCCCAATTCAAAGTAATTTATTTGAAGTAAATTGAGTGAAATTGATAAAAAATTTCAATTCAATATTGTGAAAATTGAGTGATATTAATTTCAATTGACAAAATCCCCAATTCAATGTAGTTTAATTTAATTCAATTGAGTAAAATTATAAAATCCCCAATCCAAAGTAGTTTATTTTAGTTCAATTAAGTAGAATTGATAAAATTCTCAATTCAAGGTAGTGAAATTGAGTTTAATTGAGTAAATTTTCAATTCAAAGTATTTTAATTGAATTAAATTGAGTGAAATTGATCAAATTCTCAATTCAAAGTAGTAAAAATTGAGTGAAATTAAGTTCAATTGACAAAATCTCTAATTCAAGGTAGTGAAATTGACTTCAATTGAGTGAAAGAATAAATCCCCAAATCAAAGTAGTTTAATTTAGTGAAATTGATAAAATCCTGAATTCAAGGTAGTGAAATTGGGGTCAATTGAATAAATCCCCAATTCAAAGTAGTGAAAATTGAATTAAATTGAGTGAAATTGATAAAATTCCCAATTCAATGTAGTGAAAATTGAGTGAAATTAAGTTCAATTGAAAAAATAGTATTATAGTATTTAAATATATAATTCAAAATATTTTTATATTTCATATTTTATTTTTATACAATATATACTATTTTTTAAGTAATTTTGCTTAATTTTTATTACTAAGATTAAAACAAGCCCCATGATCAATTTATTGAAAATTCTTTTTAGAGGAATCAAATATATACAATAAGAATTCTAATTAATTGAATTAAATGGTTTTCACTATTCAAAAATTGAGTTTTTCACTGGTTCAACATATGGTAATTGCTTCATTGTGCGACTTTGTAAATATTTTATTTTTTATTTTAATATTATACATACATATATGTATTTTGGTTTTCAATTCATTTTTCTCCAATTTTTCTCTCTTGTGTTGTCTATTTATATAATGTTATTCAAATTTTAAATAATTTTAAGTTAGATAATAAATTTTATTTATTTTTAAAAAAAAATATTGTTTTATGGAGATTAATGAACAAAGATTATTATTTTTAATTCCCTAGTTAAATTTTAAATGTGTAATTATGTATAAAACTATAATATTAACGAGCTAAGACGAGCTTATACGATCTTTTGTTCACGAACATAAACGAGCCTTAACGATCCCATGTTCACGAACATATACGAGTCGAGCTCAAAGTTGTTCAAGCTCGTCTTGTTTAGTAAACGAGCCTGGAAATCGTGATCAAGCTCGGCTTGTTTACTAACGAGTCGGGCCCTTAACGAGCCAAGCCCGACTTATTCAAGAATAGCTCATCTCATTTGCATCCCTGCTGTCACAGGGGTCAAGTTTTAACACGAAATTTTACCCTATGATGGCACTTGACACCAACCAGGTCAATCAATTCTCACACTTAGTGCCCTTGAGTTACACTAAGTCTTGCACAAACACACACACAGTATATGAAATGCAATATAATAACAATTCCTACGAATTTACAAACAACCACAATCAATGGTTCCCCAACCTTCACTATTAAACACAAATAGTACAAGGATTCTCTCTCACTCAGGCCACACTACAGCATTTACAAGCACTTTTTCTCTCTGAAATTCGTTGCTTATATAATGCCATACATATGTGCTTATATAAGCCAATATACAAAACTGCCTATATCTGATGTGGATGACAGCCCCATCCACCTAGGTTGTGTTGGCACTAATCAGAGGCTGCCAACACTTAGCACACAGTTGCACTCCCAACTGTCAAGATGTTGTGGCATCTCCCTGCAATGCCACCTTGTCTCTTGATGGTTAGAGTCAGTTGTGTGTCACCAAACTACCCAAACTACATGTCTGAGTCACATATTAGCCTTGACCAGTCTTTGTCTTGCCTTAGTCTGAACCATGCTGCACCATCTTTAGCCAACTCAATGCCAATCATATGCCAACACTGCATAATGTTTGCCTTTGCTGAGCCAAATGCCTTGTCCCAGCTTCTCTTAAGCCTACACGCACTTGAGAGCATTGCCAAGTTTGAACCAATGCCTTCACCAATGAGCCAGCACATAGCCACGCCCATGTCTTGGTTATGTTAATGCCTTGGCACATAGGTTATGTCGCACCATGCCTATGTCTTGAATTAGCACAAACCATTGCATGTCTCGTGTCATAGTCTTGCCCCAAGGACAAGTTGGCATAGCCAAAGCTTGGTATGCACATGGCTTGCTGAGCCAAGTGCATTGCATGCACACCAATGTATGACAAGCTAATACATCACCTTGCCAAAGTCAAGTTGGCACACTCGTGGGTATGCACACATGGCTTGCCAAGCCATGCATGCTCCAGCACAGCCCACAATGTCTAACCGAGCCATCTTTGTCAATCGTGCCACCGAACCATATCAAACCATGTCTTTACAAGCCAACAAGTTTCCCTATACATGCCTTAGCCAAGGCTTGCCCATGGCCTTGCTAAGTGGTTGAATGCCTACTTGGGTCAGAGACCCACCCCTCCCTATATATGCAGAATTCACAAATACAGCTCTGACCAGAACAAATATTAACCCTGCTTGAGGAGTCATAATGGCCTTTTTCGAAGCTCCTAAATTCAAAATCCAGATTTTCTTTGACAGGTCATCTTCTTATGATATAGAGCATCTCCAATTAAATTCCCATAATTTTCCAGCACTCCTAAGCTCGACTTCCAAAGTTGTACTTATTTACCAAAATTGTCATTGTGCCATCCTCCCATGTCACACTGGCATGCCACATCCTACTTCAAGACTTCACCGTGTAACACCTATCACCTGATCTTGAAAATTAACATTTTCCAAATCATGTTTGCACCATCCGGTATTTTTACGTGCTAATTCAAAATTTTATTAACACGTAAGTACTTATGTAATTATGTGTTTAATGTGTTTATGTGCTTAGCATGACTTACATGTTTAATTGTAAGTTGTATATTGTATTTTCATTTTGAGAATAATAAAAATTATTGAAAATAATTTCAGAAAATAAATGACCAAAGGGTGAATTGGTATTTTCATGTTAACAGGACTTAGTGTAAATTGTAGAGATTTGGCAAAGTGTTGGGATATGAGTGGCATGGTGGTAAATAGAGAGGATGACAAGGTGTAGAAGGGTAATTTAGAGTCATGATGGCACTCTTGTAATTAACCCTAAGTTGAGAAAGATTTATTCATTTCACACTTTTAAGTGTTGTCTCAATCTCCATCATTGATTCAAGTTATCCATCTCTATTCTCAACCCTTGTATCATAGGGCCTTGTTTGGATGGCACACAAATGCAAGAATGCATTATTCTTGGTCATTCACTTTGCAAGACTTAATTTCAACCCTTGGATCATTTATTCATTTTCCTTGCTTTATTCTCAACGATTGGATGGTGAGAAATGTGAGTGGATGATCTCTACAACTTCATAAGTCTTCCATTAGCAAGACTTCTTTATTCTCTACAAACTCATTTCTATACACTTCTCATTCCCTCTTCCACTTCTCCACTTCTCCATTTGATTTCATCTTCTTCCACTTGGAGGCTGAAGGAGTGTTTAACATGGAACTTGCTTGGATTGCCCTCCTCTTCCATTTGCTCTAAGTATTAGGGTAAGTCTCTAACTCTTTTGAGTTTTTTCATCTTCAAACCCTATGATGTATATTCTTTAATTTATGTGTTCAACTTTTGATTTTTGGTTTCCTTCTCTCATGAATCTTGTTAAGGACCATAAGTTGAACCTTGTCACCGAGTGTTTCGGGTACTGAAAGCTTTCAGCTCATCTTGTGAATTTTGGCTCATATTGTGGTGGAGTTTGTGGTAAGGTCAAGAATCCTTTCTCTTGAGTTATGTCTTTCATGAAATCCTAATTTAGAATCATTAGGGTTTGATTTGATTCTTGTGGTTGGAGCCAGTTTTGAATAGTTTCGGTTTATTGTGACACCATTGTAAACTTGTTGTTCATTGAATGGTGTTTTTGTAGTTGGAAGCTATCCTATTGAGCACTTGGATTAGTAGATTGGTTTGGACCTCTTTTGGGAATTCTTGTGTAGGCTTGCTTGGATTGAGGTAAGGGAAAAAATGAGTTGTTTTAGTTTTTGTACAAGGGTGTGTGTGTCTATGTGTATATATGTCATATATATATATGCAAGTTGAGTCTTGACAACTTAGACGATGAACTAGGCCCTTGAAAGCATGATTGTGTGATATAAATGTTTGTTGTGGTTTACTGCTTATAAATGTGATATTATGAGCATATTGATAAGTTGGACATAATATATTGCATAAAGATAAAAAGCATATATTATGATGAGACATGATTAAATTGAGAATTTTGCATATTGAGTACACTTTGTCGCGTGAGTACATTGGTGTTGGTCTATGCCGGTTAAGTAACAATGTGTGAGTTGTCTTGTATCGGATTGTTGTAACAACTGGCCAGGTGGTGCTTCTTGCTCCAACGGGACTAGTCTTTCGAGAAACACAGACGATAGGAGGAGGACTTGTTCCAAATCCTATTTCATGATTGTGTCGTGTTGACAATCTTCCTTGTTAAAAGTGAAAGTGTCAAAAATCACTTGGGAAGAATCGGTACGATAAATCTACCTTCCTTCATGAGCTTGTATCCTCAAAAGTGAAGGATTAGAGAATGATCCCGTTGACCTTTAGAGTTAAGCTGTGTGTTCGTGTGCTTACCATGGGTGTGTTGGGTCGCATTACATCTAAACTGCTATATATGTGATTGTGGTTTTGATGTTGAAGCATGCTATATTTTGTATGACTATAATGTGAGCATGTTGGGGGAATTGGTTGTTGGGTTTGATGGGGTCCCGGATTGGCGTGAGAGTCATGTGGGATAAGAGATCGACCTAGGATTAGGAGCATGAACCTTAGGTGGGTTGTACCACTCGGACTACCGAGATTGAAGCGATGACGCTTCCTCTACTGGGCAAGTGAGCTCACCCCACGACTTATATATTTTTCAGGTGGTGATTCCGTTGGGAGAGTTCCGTTGTCTCTCCGTGGATGTGTGGCACTTGTCCGCCTTTTTTATATGGGTGGCGGACCGTATTACTTTTGTAGAGTATTAGTGTAATGTACATGTATACACATGTTTTTCTTTTGTAAGCTTATAAACGAATGATTAAATACCTATCTTTCATCGGCTAGCGTGTTAGTCGAGTAGCTTACATTGATGTATGTCCCTTGGAGCGCTATGCACAGGGACTTTATTCTTTTGGTGCACTCTGGTGCCGGAAATATAAAACTATGACATGTTTTGCCTTAGGACACTTTGAATGATAATCTATGAACTCTTCTATTAGTGTTGTGTAGTGGATTTCTACATTGAATGTGGTTATTAGGAAGTTGGCCGAAAACGGCGTTTTTCTAGTTTTTCAAACAAACCCTTTTAGTTTTGAAAGGAAAAACCCGTTTTCGCCCACCCCCATAGCCCCAAAAAATTATATTGTTTTAAAAATGGTTTTAAACTCATTTTCATAAAGATTTCAACTTTTAGAAACCGACGGTACTAAAACAGAGACTGGGGGCAAGACGGATAATTTTAATAAACCTTATAAGAATGTTTTTGGTTTAAAAATTTATGTTTGGTGAACATAATTTGGAGTATGGATCTAACTATGGGTATATACATGCATAGGAATGTATATGTAGTTGTTACGGTGATTTTCGGGCCAATTTGAGCATCTTTTGGGTCCGTAAGTCAACTAATGGAATTGCGTCAGTCGACTGACAAATAGCTGAATTTTTTCTGTTGTGGTCAGTCGATTGATGTGTATTGGTTATTGATGGCCCTTGTCAGTTGACTAATTTCCCTAGGGTGTCCTAGTGCAATCTCGTTTCAACGTTGCTTTACTATTTCGGCTATATCTTGAGCTACAGAGCTCTGATGGTGGCGTTCTTTAGCTTTTTGGAAATCTGACTTCGAGCTCTTAAGTTTAGGATTTGAATTTCCTCATTCGATTTATTGTTGAGTGAGAAATGGTCATTTGAAAGTGATGGTCTTTTTCGATCCTTCTGTTGACTTGTCGGTTTTAGGAGATTCTTTGGGGATGCTTCCGAAACGACTTAGAAACTCTCTTGAGATGTCTTATAGGGTTATTTAAGATATCATTAAGGCTATTTTGGTTCCTTCTACCTTCCTTCTTTTCTCCTTTTTTGTTTTGTTTTCCGCATTACGTTACTCTCCTTGATTTCTTAAACTCTCTCTCAGGTTCATGAAATTTTGGGGTGTGACAATGTTTTCAAATTATTTAAGGCATTAAATGGTTTGAAGCAAGCTCCTAGATCTTGGTATGAAAGGCTTAGTGGTTTTCTACTTGAAAATGGTTTTACAAGAAGAAAATTTGGTAACATGTTTTTTACTAAAACCATCAAGAGTAATTTATTACTTGTTCAAATATATGTTGATGATATTATATTGGATCAACCAATGAATCACTTTGTCAAGATTTTGCTTCGAGCATGCAAAAAGAATTTGAAATGGGCATGATGGGTGAGTTGAACTTTTTCTTAGGATTGCAAATCATACAAAGCTTGGATGGTATATTTGTTTATCAATCTAAGTACATTAAATATTTGCTAAAGCGATTTGGTATGGAGGCTGCCAAACATGCCAAAACTTCTATGAGTACCACCACTAAGCTAGATAAATATGAGCATGGTAAAAGTGTTGGTATCACTAAATATAGAGGCATGATTGGTAGTGATGTGGTCAAACTAAGATTAAAAATAGTGATTAAGAATAGACCCTTGTGATTAAAAATAGGTTAAAAACAGTGACCTAGTTTTATCAATCTCAAGTACACGAATCGTATTCTAGTACAGTTCGGCTTAAGAAAGGTTATCGAACCCAAAAGACTAAGTCGTATTCTGAACTCTCGCAGAGTAATACTCTTGAATTGCTATAAAAGTGTGATTTGTGGGTTGTGATTTATTAACTAATAAAGCAAGTAAAGATAGATTAAGACAAGAACAGTAAAGAGAAAAACTAGGATTTTCATACTCCGCCACTAACTGCATGATGTAGCTATCTACTTGATCAATTCCAAGAGGACGATGCATCATCCATTAATCAGATTATATCGCAAATAGTCGAATATATCCCAAAACAGATACCGTCAACCGAATTTACTACAACTCATCTCCGGACAGAGTGTGATTAGTGCATGCTATCTACTTTAGTCTAATCTAATCCTACAACATGAAATTAAACTAAAGCATGTCTATATCACCTCGTCGAGGCATGCCCTGTGTAAATCTAGGGTTTTGAGTGTTAAGTACCATTGTGTAGAAAATCATGATATGTTAGAGAACACTAAATAAATATGATTGATTAAGATAATGCATTTATTCAACCTAATACAATAATAGAATAACTATAAAATCCCTTATATTAAATTACTATGGTCATAGATCTATACAATCATCACGGATGTGCTCTTCAGTTTTCCCACGTTACAATTGAAATAAATAAATAAACTACATTACTTGGCTAGAATTTTGTTAGAAAACCCTGAATACAGGTTTAGTTGCTCATGGTGGAAAAAGACTGCATCGTTGATATAAAAACGCTCTCCATGATCGTCTGTTCTAGATCTCTAGGTCTTTAATGACTCCCTTCTTCTAAAGATGTAAATCTTCAGAGATAGTGCTCTAAAAATTATGTAATTAGAAGCTCCCTAGATCTAAATCAGACATTGGTATTATAAGAAGTTGAGAAGAGTCCTACTTGTATTAGACTTGACCCGCTTAGAGTAGGATTCCTCTTTAATGTATTTCTCCTCAATTCTGAGCCAAACCCCTTTAATCTGATATAGATATACCTTATACGCATGCTTAAAGGTGTTGGAGTTGAAGTTAAGTCAAAAAAAGTTGAATGGATCGGGACTCAAAATCACAGTTGTCTCCTACGCGTGGCCCTACGCTTGAGCGTAGGGTTCCTACACTTGAGCGTAGCTTGGCATACCCTCTTACACTTGAGCTAGGCCCTATGTGTAGCTTCAAAACCTTATGTGTAGCTCATGCATAATTTTAATGATTCTAGCCACTTTTTGCTTACTGTCTGCGTAGCCTATGCGTAGGAAAAACATGAAAATCAAGTTTTCCAATTATTCCATCGTTTGAACCCTTTTGACCCCTTTAGTTTTCCAAAGTTTCGGCTCCGAAAAAACATCATTTTTGCCCTCCGGGAGACATTTTTTGCTTGAAAACTCCTCTTTTGCTCTTTTTTTGGGTAGACACAAGCACATCCTTGGTTAATTCACCAATGTTAGCTCATTTTCTTCATTAAGCTCCTGAAACACACTTAAACATACAAACCGCATAATAACACCAAGTAACAGAATGATAAGACATAACAATACCGAATTAGGGGCCTAAAATAGAAAACATTCGGCACCTATCACACCCCTAAACTTAAATATTGCTAGCCTCTTAGCAATGAACTCACATGAGAACTTTGAAAACACTTTCTAATGATTATCTATTCTAACTACTCTATATTAATCCCTTGTTTTCGTGAGGTTCGATGATTACACTTAGCATGTGTAACAAGTCTTTTAAACCCCTAGGCAACACCTAGTGGATGAGTGAAGTATCGTAAGGGTTAGCTATACTACCCACAACTTTTTCATCCTTCATTTTCACGCATTCATGCATTCACATACTCATTAATCAAGCCATGCTACAATATATAAAATAACACGGATACAAGTATTCCCATTCACTACCAAATAACAACTATCTCAAGTTAATGTTGAGAATGGTCCCCACTAGAGTAGACAACTTTGTTAATCTCTACTCTCAATCCGGACAACATTTCGTGTGTAAGTGAACTCCCCCTACAACAAATTAATCTACTTTTCATATCTCTTCATCGTTTGCTTCTTTTAATATGTTTTTCACTTCATTTTTTTCTTTATTTTCTTTTCTTTTTGTTTTTTGTTTCCAAGCTAGTGGCTTTAGAAGACGTTGGGCCAAAGATCCCAAGCTAGACAGCTTTAGGTCACCAGGTGATAAAACACCCCTCCGGCTTAATAATCCAGACTATCTAGGCACAACTTTCAAATACTTTCCAATGCTTCACTTTTTTTACTTTTCATATATATTTTTTTCATAGCATTCAAAATTTTTCCGACTCAAATATCAACTAATTCAACAGTAGGGGTCATATGCATGTAAGCATAGGTCAAAATCGTCCTTCTCGGTTTTGATTTCACTAATTCATTCACCTATATAAAACCACATCACCTAACTAACTCAATCTGATCATTAGTCTCATGAGCAGGAATATCGCATCACATACTACTCATAAATCATAAACACATACTCAATCAACTTGTAATGAAAAACACTCATGCATGAAAACAAAGAATTTCTCAAAAAAAAAATCAATTTTTTCAATGTTTTTTTCAATCATTCCCTTATCCTATAACCAACTATACCTTCCCCCCAAACTTAAATGAAACCATATCCGCATGGTTTCCAATCATACCCATGAGAAGATAATATAGTTACTCTTGAAGCGTGAATCCGGAATTTCAACTCTTTATGCTTGTACTTCCCCCCAAACTTGAATTGCACCACCTGTGGAGATATTCAACAAAACACACATACCCAATATCAAGCAAGGTAAAAAGTAATACAATTATCACTTTTCGGAAATCATTACTCAGTATAGCACAAAGAATGAGTTTTTTTATTATTATATTTTATAAAAGAACTTTGATTTGGCCTTAAGGGCCTACAATCCTATGAATTGAAATTGCAGAAATTAAATGACATACTATTCTACAAACCGAGGCTAGAAACTAACTTTCACAGATGTTTAACTTCTTTGGCACGACAGCTCCGTAAAGGGCTATCCACCACCCTTCTTCTCTACCTAACTTCCACCATATGTCGGAGCAAGTGTGGGAAGTAAATTTCTCAACAGTGTCCACTGTGAACATTCAGTAATGAGCAAGACATCAAGCACATAATAATCGTCATATGATTTCTCTCCTTTGTCGTGCTCTACATTCATCCCATGTTTAGTACTTGTGTCCCACGATTCTTCTATCAACGAATATGGTAATGGGTCCTTTATCACCTTATCAATCTTGTCCATTACGTAGTACTCATCCCCTCCTTGTTTATCTTCAAGACGCGACTCCTCGAGACATTGGGTAAATAGTGTTTTAAGTTCATATGGTGTCTCTTTTGGCTCTTGTAGTAAAGTAATGGTTTGTGCACACTCGTCCTGTGAAATCTCACTCTCAATTTCAAAGCTTTCCTCTATTTCATTATACTCGTCCTCCTCATCTTCAAAATTAACTACCACTTGATTTTGCAATTCCTCTATTCTTAAAGTATCAGCTAGTTGCCCTACCTGGGTTTATATCCTAGTCCAAGCTTGAGAATGAGAGTCAATAGGTTTCTAAACTCTCTCATGGTGCTCATCAGTTCATTCTCAAAACCAGGTGGTCTAAACAATGGATTTTGATTTTGAAACTGGGGTTGATCTTGGTTGAAGGGTCGGAATGATTGGGTATTATGGGACTGAAAATCCTGAGTACTGAATGGTTGTTGGCTTCTATTGAAAGTTGGTTGAGGATTTTCAATGTTAGAAAAGTATGGATTGTCTCTATTGTATGTGATCTTCTCACAACCTCGGGTGATTGCTCTGATTTCTCTCAAAGATGCTAAGAATTTATCTTCAAAAGATAATGGCTCCGGACACGAATATGCACTTGACTCTTCAAATTGAAATTGATTATATGGTTAAGGGTAATAATTTTGATCATACAATCGATACCCTAATCCATGATCAAAATATCGTGGATCTTCATTAAAGATTTGATAAGAATTTCCTATACCTAGTTGTTGGTATTGGAAGTTCGGATGATTTATCCAATCTAGATTTTATGAATTATAATATGGAACATTCGCCAAATTATATGAATTATTATGATTAGTCATCTCTCCTATCGCTAGATTCTCTCCCTCGAATTATTATTTTCTTCTTTCTAACAGTCAGAAAATCATGGTTTTGAGGTCCTAAACAATGTGTTTCGGTCTAAAATCATCTAGGCTCACTGTTTTACAGTGCGTTTTGTTCAATGACCCTTTTCCACTAAAAAATCTATCATTTTTTGCTAAAATCAAACTTTCTAACAGTTTACACGAAAAACTGCAAAATGTTTTTTCAATAAAACTAACTACTTCTAAACTACTTTAACTATGGACAGAAAATAAAGCTAAAATTATGCGTAAAATTATGCTACACTAGAACTAGAACTCACAAGTAGTCCAACAACGCAATCGTCACTACTTCACTACTTCCTTTCGCACTTTTCAGTGTACCTCATAAAAACATATAATCCAACTTTAGATATAATACAATATAAATAGACAATTCAAGTATATTAAATTACTAAAATTCAGAATAACCGTTAATCCCCGACAACAGTGCTAAAAACATAATGCAGTCAAACTAGGGTTAAAAATAGTGATTAAGAATAGACCCTTACAGTGACCTAGTTTTACCTATCGCAAGTACACAAATTGTATTATAGTACAGTTCGGCTTGAGAAAAAGTTATTGAACCCAAGGGACTAAGTCGTATTCTGAACTCTCGCAAAGTAATACTTTTGAATTGTTATAAAAGTGTGATTTGTGGGTTATGATTTATTAACTAATTAACTAATAAAGCAAGTAAAAATAGATTAAGACGAGAACAATAGAGAGAAAAACTAGGGTTTTCATACTCCACCACTAACCGCATAATGTAGCTATCTATTTGATCAATTGCAAGAGGGCGATCCATCACCCGTTAATCAGATTATACCGCAAATAGTCAAATATATCCCAAAACGAATACCGTCAACCAAATTTGCTACAACTCATATCCGAACAGAGTGTGATTAGTGCATGTTATCTACTTTACTCTAATCTACTCCTACAGCATGAATTAAACTAAGCATGTCTATATCACATCGTCGAGGCATGGCTTGTGTAAATCTAGGGTTTCGGGCGTTAAGCACTATTGTGTAGAAAATCAAGATATGTTGGAGAACAACATATAAACATGATTGATTGTGATAATGCATTTATTCAATCTAATACAAGAATAGATACTTTGCTAGGGTTTTATTAGAAAACCTTAGATACCGATTTAGTTTGCTAGTGGAAGGAGAAAATTGATGTAGAAATGCTCTCCATGATCGTCTGCTCTGGATCTCTAGATCTTGAATGGCTCCCTTCGTCAAAAGATATAAATCTCCAGAGATAGTACTCTGAAAATCATGTAATTAGAAGCTGCCTAGATCTGAATCAGACCTTGGTATTTATAGAAGAAGTTGAGAAGAGTCCTAATTGTACTAGACTTGTCCCGCTTGGAATAGGATTCCTCTTTGATGTGGTTCTCCTCAATTCTGAGCCAAACCCCTTTAATCTGATGTAGATACACCTTATATAGGTGCTTAGAGGTGTTGGAGTCGAAGTTAAATCAAAGGAAGTTGAATCAAATCGGGACTTAAAATACCAGTTGTCTCCTACGCGTGGCCCTACGCTTGAGCGTAGGCCCCATGCGTAGCTTCAAATCCATATGCGTAGCTCATGAGTAGTTTTGATGATTCTAGCCACTTTTTGTTTACTGTCTACGTTGCCTATGCGTAGAAAAAACATGAAAATCTTGTTTTCCAATTATTCCTTCGTTTGAACCCCCTCGACTCTTTTAGTATGTTTCCCGAAGTTTCGGCTCCTAAAAATGTCATTTTTGCCCTCCAAGAGACACTTTTTGCTTGAAAACTCCTCTTTTGCTATCTTTTTGGGTAGACATAAGCATATCCTTGGTTAATTCACTAAAGTTAGCTCGTTTTCTTCATTAAGCTCCTGAAACATACTTAAAGATGCAAACCGCATAAAAACACCAAGTAACAGAATGATAAGACATAATAGTACCGAGTTAGGGGCCTAGAATGGACAACATTAGACACCTAACAGGTAGCTTGTTGTATTTCACCGCTAGTAGACCGGATATCATGTGCAGTGTGTGTTTGTGTGCTCACTTTCAAGCATGTCCTAAGGAATCTCATTTATGTGTCGTTAAACATATCTTTCGTTATCTATATGGCACAATCAACTTAGGACTATGGTATCCACGTGACACCTCACTTGATCTTATTGGTTATTCGGATGCAAAGTGGATCGAAAGAGCACTAGTAGCACATGTCACTTTCTAGGACACTCACTTGTTTCATGGTCTAGTAGAAAGCAAAATTTTGTTGCATTGTTTACCGCCGAAGCCGAACATGTTGCGGCTGGTAGTTGTTGAGCTCAAACGCTTTATATTAAGCAACAATTGCTTAATTACAGTCTTTTATTCAATCATGTGCCTATTAAATTTGATAACACTAGTGCCATTTGCATATCTAAGAATCCCATTCAACACTCACGCATTAAGCACATTGAAATTAGACATCATTTCATACATGATCATGTAGCTAATGACGATGTAGATTTGGTTTTTGTGAACAGAATTGACCAATTTGCCGACATTTTTACTAATCCTCTCCAAGAAGATTCTTTTTCAAAAATTCGTAGGAAAATTGGAATGGATTTTGATGTTGATGTTCTAACTTGATGCAATGTGTTATTTGCATAAATTTCTTGTACTTAATTCCTTTTACTTGCCAAATTTGTCTTAAATGTTTATTGTCGACTTATTCCTCAATTGTTTTTTTTTTTTACTTTTGAGTCTATTTTTCTTGTTTATTCGTCACTATTTAGTATATATCATTAGTTATTTACTTTTCTTATGTGTTTTCCATTTTTTTATTAGTATTTATATTTATTTTCATTTTCTCTTGGTTCTTTTCACTCTATTTTATTTTATTTTATTTTTGGGGTCGGCATATTCATTTTTTATTTTCTGGAGCGACCAGTCAACTAATGGAAACATTTAGTCGACTTCCCCTCTCCAGAGAATTAAGCCTTGTGATACGCGTCGGACAGGTTTAAAAATAATGTTTAAGAATATCCCCTTACGATGATAAGGTTTTACCTATCGCAAGTGCACGAATCATTTTGTAGTATAATTCAGCTTGAGAAAGGTTATCGATCCCACATAAACTTGGATTATTCACTCTAGCAATCTAAAAGTATTGAATTATGTTTGACAAAAGTTTTGATTTGTTTTGAGATTTATAACTAATTAACTAAAAAATAGTATTTAAATGAGTTTGTGATTCAAGGTAGGGAAAAACTAGGGTTTTCATACTCCACCACTAACTGCATAATATAGTTTATCTACTTGCTCAATTGCAAGAGGGCGATACATAACCATGAATCAGATCATACCGCAAATAGTCGAATACGTCCTAAAAAGTATATTATCATCCGGATTCGCTACAACCCATCTCCGGACAAAGTGTGACTTGTACATGCCATCTACTTTACTTTAATATACTCCTACATCATAAAATTGAACTAAAGCATGTCTATATCACCTCGCTGAGGCATGGCCTGTGTAAACCTAGGGTTTTAAGTGTTTAAGCACCATTGTGTAGAAAATTAGACTATGTTTAATATAACATGATTGGTTAAGATAATGTATTCATTCAATTTAAGACAAGAATTATAATAAATATAAAATCTCGTGTCACGAATAACTACAGTCACGGATCTACACAATCATCACAGTGTGGTCACAGTTTCCCCTCGTTACAATTGAAACAAATAAATAACTACATTACTTGGCTAGGGTTTTGCTAGAAAACAATAGATACCGAATTAGTTGCTCATGGCGGTGGGTGACTGCATCCTTCATGTAGAATGGCCTCAATGGTCTTCTTCTCCAGATCTCTAGGTCTTGAATGGCACCTTCTCTTTGAATGATATGAATCTCCAGAGATAGTGCTCTGGAAATTATGTAATTAGAAACTCCTATGATCTGTAGCAGACCTTGGTATTTATAGAAGAATGTGGAAGATTTCTGTTTGTATTCAACTTGTTCCACTTGAGTGGGATTCCTCTTTGATGTGTTTCTCCTCAAATATGAGCAAAACCCTTCAATCTGATGTATAATATGTCATATACATGTGTTTAGAGTTGTTGTATGTCATAAGAGTTCAATTCGGACCGGGTCTAAACTTCCCAACTTTTCCCTACGCTTGGCCCCTATGCTTAAGCATAGGGGAGCTACGATATGCTCCCAACACTTAAGCATAGCTTAGTCGTAGGCCAAAATCCATAAGCGTAGCTTGAGCGTATTTCTGATGCTTCTAGACACTTTTAGCTACTGTAAGCATAGCTCAAGCGTAGCAAAATACTTGAAAACCACTTTTCTTGATTATTGTTCTGTTAGAACCCCCTCGACTCCTTTGGTATGTTTCCCAAAGTTACGTCTTTGAAAAATATCATTTTTGCCCTCCGGGAGACATTTTTTTCTTGAAAACTCCTCTTTTGCTCTCTTTGTGGATAGATACAAGCATGTCTTTGGTTAATTCACCAAAGTTAGTTTGTTTCTTCGTTAAGCTCCTGAAACACGCTTTAACACACAAACCGCATAAAAATACCAAATAATAAAATGATAACACGTAACAATAGTGAGTTAGGGGCATAAAATGGACAACCTTTGGCACCTATCACACCCCCAAACTTATATATTGTTAGTCTTTTAGCGATGAACACAGGAGAACTTTTAAAAACATCCCATGATGATTTACCTATCCTAACTACTCTACACTAATAGCTTGCTTTCATGAGGGTCGACGATTATACTTAAAATGTGTAAGAAGCCTTTTAAACTCCTCGGCAATATCGAGTGGAATAGTGAAGTCTCGTGAGGGTTGGATATATTACCCATAACTTCTTCATTCTTCATTTTCATGCATTTATGCATTCACATACTCATTAACCAAGCCGTGCTATAATGCATAAGATAACATGGATGCAAACATTCTCACTCACTACCGAACAATAACTATATCGAGATAATGTTGTGAATGGTCCCCACTAAAGTAAATAACTTCGTTAATATTTACTCCCAATCCGGACAACCTTCTGTGTTTTTGTGAACATTCTCATATGGTAGATTAATCTTTCTTCTTCTACATCAATAATCAAACTTTGCCATTTTATATGTAAAACTCCTTCTTTCCAACTTTTCCACTTCATCCCTTTTTTATCTTTCTAAGCTCCGGACTTTTCAGTGAGGAATTTTAGTCCCGACCAGCTGGGCCCGATCTTCTTCCTTGGGATTTATGCTCATTAGTTTTCTCTCATTTTTATGCAAACACTCTGCTACTTTCTGGTATGAGGCCCGATTACTCGGATCGAAGAACTACTTTTTGCATTTTATTTATTATTTTTTTCAAAAATGTTCAAAAAAAATTTAGATTTCGTCCATACTACTCCCCTTCTCCCATTTTCATAGGTAAAGATCAACTAATCATACCAAAGCGAATATGTGCATATGTTTATAAGTTAAGATCGTTCTTCTCAGTTTCAATTTCACTAATTCATTCACCCATGTAAAACCACATCACTTCACTAACTCAATCTAATCACTACTCTCATGAGCGGGAATATCGCATCATATACTACTCATAAATAATAAACACAAACTCAATTAACTTGTAATGCAACACACTTCTGTGTGAAAAGAAAGAATTTTTCAAAACAAAATCAATTTTTTTCAATTTCTTTTCAATCATTCCTTATAACCAACCAACTATACCTTCCCCCCAAACTTAAATTAAAATATGTCCTCATGGTTCACAATCATACTCATGTGAAAGATTATAGTTACCCTTGAAGCGCAGTTCTGAAATTTCCTCTCTTCATGCACGTTCTCCCCTCCCCCCCCCCCCCCCTAAACTTGAATCGAGCTACCTGTAGAAATAGTCAACAAAATACACATACCCAATATCATAGCAAGGGAAGAATAAATTCAATCATCGTTTTCCGGAAATTATTACTCAATATAGCATAAGGAATGAGTTTTTTAAAAAAATATAAACAATGATTTGGCCTTAAGGGCCTACAATCCTATGAAATTGAAATTACAAAAATTAAATGACATCATATTCTACAAACTAAGGCTAGAAACTAACTTTCACAACTTAGGACCAATGTTTAACGTCGTTGGCGCGACAACTCCTTGCTTCTACCCCATGTCATACATTTTATCCACCAAACTGATAGATGCCAAAAAATATAGCCCCAGATCAATCTTCTCATAAATCTTCAATCACTGACGACGCCTCTTTAACCTCTCATTTTCGAAACCTACCTCTTCGTGGGGGTAAAATGATTTAACTCTAAATGGTCCATCCCATCTTAATCGGATTTTACTTGGAAACAATTTTAGTCTCGAATTACATCGCCGTCCCTTCCGGCCGAGCTTAAAGAACTTAAGTCAAACATGCTTAGCATAACAAACTCTTGTCTGAGCTGTGTAAATTCAAACATCCTTATACGCACAATTTCGTATCCCCTCACACTCATTTCTTAATCACGGATCTTCTCAGGTGTATAACTTATCTACCATGTTTGTATTCAACACTCGCTCATCTGGAAAAGGATCCTTAAGAGGGTTGTCATCCTTAGTAGGCTCTATGATCGTTCGTGGTAAATGATTAGCTCTAGCAGTCTTCACACCCTTTTTATCATTCAGCACATTATCTTCTCAATCCTCCATTAAAACATATAACACAAATCTCAGGAAGCATATTTTCAAGCACCAATTCCTGCGGAAGAATCAATAAAGGTCCAGTAGACTCTCTTGATGATTTATCTAGTTGTAAATACAACGCAACTTCTAATGCAGCGATAACTTCCAAATTAGATCAATGTTGGTCCTCCCAGTTTTCAAACTTTGCCTCTGACCTTTTCATCATAGCCTCAAAATTATCTCTTACACTACTCTGAGGTACAACTTATTCAACCATCTTATCAATATTTTCTATGTTAAAACACTCAGCTGGTTTAGTTAGTTTATGGTTTATATAAAAACCATTCATCCTCATCTTTGGGTTCCCAAAAGATAGATCCATAGCCCCTGTTCTGCAATTAACGTATGCATTTTACCGTAGCCAAAAATGGTATTCCTAAGATAATAGGGATATGTCTCCTTGATCTATGGTCAGTTCCATGTTTAGCACAACAAATTCTACGAGATAGTAGAACTTGCCCACCTCAACAATGACATCCTCCAGAATTCCTCTCGGTTATTTAGTTGATATGTCTACCAATTGAAGCACCACTGAGGTCAGATTGAGCTATCCCAACCCTAGTTGTTGATAGACTGAGTAAGGTAATAAATTAACACTCGCACCAAGGTCAAGAAGAGCTCTATCAATCTTTTGGTCACCAATGACACAAGAAATAATGGGAGCATCGTGATCTTTCCTCTTAGGTGGAGTTTTACCTAGTAAGAGTGAGCTCACTTGTTCAGTCAATAAAATCTTCTTCGGGACCTTAGTTCTACTTTTCATTTTCTGCGTACAGAGGTCCTTCAAAAATTTAGCATAGGGTGGAATCTAGACAATAATGTCTAAGAGAGGTATATTGATCTTGACTTGTCGAAAGGTTTCCAACATGTCATTTTCCTTATGTCTGTCATATGAAGTCGACTCTCAAAAACGTTGATGGAAATGTGTTGCATCCTCATACTTTGCCCTATCCGGCTCTTCTGGTAATGTCTATTTAATTTCTTCCTCCTCTTGGGGTTGATCTCTTTGAACCTCTTCAGTTGCCTTTCGCTTGTTTATCCTCTCCTCAAACTGCTTCTCAACCCTATTCTCCACCTCCTTTCCACTTTTCAGAGTTGTAATGGCTTGGACTGTCTCATAATTATATTCAGCAAATGAAACATGCTCCATTACTTGTTTACTCTTTAGATTAGCCACCGGTTGACTAAGTAATTTTCCCTCTTCTAGCCTATTCACTGCATTAGCTAGTTTCCCTATTTGGGTTTCTACTTTAGCAATGGATTGGAAATGAGAGTTTAACAATTGGATATGAGAGTTCAGCAATTGGATAGATGCCTAAAGACTATTAATATTATTTTTAAACTCTCTAAAGGCGTTCATCATGTCATCCTCAAAACCAGGTGGTCTAAACGGTGCATTTTGATTTTGAAACTGGGGTTGATTTTGGTTGAAGTGTCGGACTGATTGGGTATTATTGGATTGAAAATTATGAGTAGTAAATGATTGTTGTTGGCTTCCATTGAAACTTAGTTGAGGATTTTCAGTGTTCTGAGACTGATAGGACATATGTAGGTGATCCTACCAACCCGAATTATATGAATTGGAAAAAGGATTATTGTTCAGGTTAGTCCAGGTTGCATTTGCAACAGCGGCAACTATCCCATTGCCCTAATATTCATATTGGGAAGGATCAGGTCCTATTGCTAAGACTTCTTTAGGGCTGACTGACTCAAATTAATGAACTTATCGAGCTTTTGTCCTAATACGGCTACTTATTACCTCACGTCATCACCTCTTTCCACTTCGAAAAGACCTTCAGATGTCCTACTCACTTCTTCTCTAGCTCAGATTTCATACTCATGTTAAATCGAGTTATCACTCACATTATCAAACAGCATCAACACTTCGTCTATTGGCGTCAGTATAAACTGACCTCCCACTACTGCATCTATCAAATTTTTATGAGTCTCATTTAGTCCAAGATAGAAGTTACGTATAATATCCTGCTCAACAAATTTATGATAGGGGCACTTCCGTAAAATTTCTTTGAATCTATCCCATGCATCATGGAATTGCTCACCGGGAAACTCTCTAAAATGGGTAATTGAGTGTTACGCCTCATGGGTTCTACCTATCGGAAATTATTTTTCTAAAACTTTAGCTTTTAAGGTTTCCCAATTGATTTTTATATCCCTATCCAAATTGATATACCATCTTTTAGCTTTTTCTTTCCAGGAAAAGGGAAATAATCACGCACGCAATGCATGAATGCTAAGAATCTCGATTTTTGCAATTGAAGCCATCTCTATGAATTCATCAACATATTGATATGGATCCTCATTTTTGAGTCCATAAAATTTGGGTAACATGTTGATGACATTAGATTTGATCTCATGGTGTTTGACCCCCTCATCTTCTGGAAATTCAGCATATGATTCATGAGTGGAAGGTGCATAGTACCCTTTCAAAGACATAGCTAGGGATCGTCGCGCATCTGCATTACGGTTCGCCATCCTCTCGAAATCCAACTTCCTTCAAAATTCTTCTAGTCTCTTAGCTCTACAATTCTTATGAAAAGTTCTTTCAATCTCAGGATCAAAAGGTGTTAATTCAGTGTCGGAATCGAAAGGGGATTGCCAATCGCTAATACACAAGGCGAATTTTTTTTTATGAAAATAAAACTAACTACTTCTAAACTATCCTAATTATTAACATAAAATAAAGCTAAAATTATGTGCAAAATTAAGCTAAACTAAAACTCACAAGTTGTCCAATGACGTAATCTTCACTACTCCGCCGATTCCCTTCTCGCTTTTCAGGGTACCTGTCAATCACACAAAAATTCCAACTTTAAGTACACTACAATAACGCAATATTACTAAACTACTAAAGCTAATAACAATGCCAAGTCCCCGGCAATGGCGTCAAAGACTTGATGTCTGTCCATCAGGGTTAAAAATAATGTTTAAGAACGGCCCCTTACGACGATAAGGTTTTACCTATCGCAAGTACACGAATCGTTTTGTAGTGTAGTTCGGCTTAAGAAAGGTTATCGATCCCATAGAGACTTCGATTATTCACTCTAGCAATCTAAAAGTATTGAATTATGTTTGACAAAAGTTTTGATTTGTTTTGTGATTTATAACTAATTAACTAAAAAATAGTATTTAAATGAGTTTGTGATTCAAGGTAGGGAAAAACTAGGGTTTTCATACTCCACCACTAACTGCATAATATAGTTTATCTACTTGCTCAATTGCAAGAGGGCGATCCATAACCATGAATCAGATCGTACCGCAAATAGTCGAATACGTCCTAAAAAGTATATTATCCACCAGATTTTCTACAACCCATCTCCAGATAGAGTGTGACTTGTACATGCCATCTACTTTACTTTAATATACTCCTACATCATAAATTTAAACTAAAGCATGTTTATATCACATCGCTGAGGCATGGCCTGTGTAAACCTAGGGTTTCAAGTGTTTAAGCACCATTGTGTAGAAAATCAGACTATGTTTAATATAACATGATTGGTTGAGATAATGTATTCATTCAATTTAAGACAAGAATTATAATAAATATAAAATCTCGTGTCATGAATAACTACGGTCACAGATCTACACAATCATCACAGAGTGGTCACAGTTTCCCCTCGTTACAATTGAAATAAATAAATAACTACATTACTTGGCTAGGGTTTTGCTAGAAAACCATAGATACCGAATTAGTTGCTCATGGCGGTAGGTGACTACATCATTGATGTAGAAACGGCCTCCATGATCTTCTTCTCCAGATCTCTAGATCTTGAATGGCTCATTCTCTTTGAATGATATGATTCTCCAAATATAGTGCTCTGGAAATTATGTAATTAGAAGCTCCTAAGATTTGTAGCAGACCTTGGTATTTATAGAAGAATGTGGAAGAGTTATGTTTGTATTCAACTTGTTCCACTTGAGTAGGATTCCTCTTTGATGTGTTTCTCCTTAAATCTGAGCAAAAACCCTTCAATCTTATGTATAATATGTCATATACACGTGTTTAGAGTTGGTGGAGTCGAAGATATGTAATAAGAGTTCAATTCGGATCGGGCTCAACTTCCTAGCTTTTTCTTATGCTTAAGTGTAGGGGAGCTATGCTACGCTCCATATGTTTAAGCAAAGCTTAGTCATAGGCCAAAATCCCTAGGCGTAGCTTGAGTGTACTTTTGATGTTTCTAGGCAATTTTAGCTATTGTAAGCGTAGCAAAATACTTGGAAACCACTTTTCTTGATTATTGCTCCATTAGAACCCCCTCAACTCCTTTGGTATGTTTCCCGAAATTACGGCTCTGAAAAAAATCATTTTTTCCCTCTAGGGGACACTTTTTGCTTGAAAACTCCTCTTTTGCTCTCTTTATGGATAGATACATGAACATCTTCGGTTAATTCACCAAAGTTAGCTTGTTTATTTGTTAAGCTCCTGAAACACGCTTTAACACACAAACCGCATAAAAATACCAAATAGTGAAATGATAAGACGTAACAATAGTGAGTTAGGGGGCTAAAATGGATAATATTTGACACCTATCACCTTTTTTGGTTCAGGGTGCACTAGTCCATTGATGCTTTTGCTTAAGTTGACAGGTCCATCTAGCGAACCTAGGGCTTTTGAGTTGAGCATGTTCAGCCAACTGCCATCTTAGGTTCAATCGATTGGATGCATTCTCAGTCAACTGATTCTTATATTTCAGTCGGCTAAATCTAAAGCTTCTCTTGGAATATGCCCTTCCAGTAGACTGACATGCCATTTCAGTCGACTGGTTGCCCTATTTTTGCAGCACTTATATTTTCGGTCGAATCTTCTTCTCCACTTTTTCCCTTTCCTGCCTCTATCTCTCCACTACTCTTTCACCATAACCGACCACCTCTCTTATAGTTTATCTTTCCCTCTCTTTCATCTCATTTTATTCTCCTTCATTTGCCTCACTATGTATATTTTTCTCCTTTTCCTCACCATCCTCATGACTCCGAAGCCTTCCTCCTAAGGCCGACGCTGTCTTCATCTCCTTCATGGGAAAGGTTCCGGTCTCCCCTTTATTTCACCCAATGTTGCCACATGGACTAGTGTTGGGGATAACTCGCATGAAGGTTCCACCACCTTGAGTCTCACTTCCCTCTTCGATGATAATCCTCTCAATTGTATTCACTATGAAATCGTATTTGCCTCCCATCCTCTTGCTCCTCATCTGATCGTCGCACGTAATTTGTGTGATGATTTGGGCTTGAATGTTTTTAGACTTTTTCATGCTTTAGGTTGGGACTCTTTTATTTCGCTCAATTTTCCTTGATCTTTCTAATGTCGACTCTCTGCGTGGTCGTGTTGCTAATATTGCTTTTGATTTGAGTGATGATGTTGTTTGTCGTTTATTCTCTCTCCCCACTAATGGTATTTCCTACTACCACCCCTTCGTCTGATATTCCGCTCGCGACTTCCATCCCAATCAAGTTGTCAATGTCATATGTGCCAATTATGGGATTACCTAAGTATCTAGTCTTCTTTCAAGTATGCTTTGTTCCTTAGCACATCTTCTTCACAATATCATCACTTACACTATATTACTAAAGGCTGAAAATCATTTTCTTGTTACCTAGTAGAAGCCCTTCTTGTTTATTACATCATGACCAGTCAAAAATTGAATTTGGCATTCATTTTTTGATTTTTTATTTATTATCTATTTTCAATGAATCTGGACCCATTTCTTTCCTGCTCACGTCTGCTTCATTCTCAACAAACTCAAGGTGTCTTTCTGCGGTGAGTAGTCCACCGATAAAGCCATTTTTCTTGAATCCTCTCATTTGCAACGTCTCTTTCTGGGCATCCATATTGATGGGACACTTGTCTCTATTGGTGCCTCTGATGTTTAGTGTGAGCTTCTCGAGTCCGTGTCTCACCGTGAATAAAAGATTTGAAAGATTGATGATCTCTCTCTAACATTGGATGATCTTAGCGTTAGCCTCATTCATCACTTTGTTGAACTCGATTCTTCATGTGATGAGCTTCGGTCGGAGATCCGCTCATCCCTTCCACCTTCTTGATGGTGCCAAAGGGGGAGAAGTGTTTTTGTTTAGGTGTTTTTGTGGTTCTCTACCTATAGTACTTTGATGTTTTGTGGTTCTGAAGTTGTGGTTCCTTTGTGGTCTTATGATTATTATCTTTTTGTTGTCCTTTGTTGATGTTCTCTTTTGTCATTTAGTAAGTTCCTTTTTTGGAACTTTGCTTCATGAATGTACTAAACTCTTACATCAATGAAAGAATGTTGTTTTAATAACTTGTCTTATAATAATATTGTGTATGGATATTTCTATGTTTAATGCGTTAACTGAGGGGTAGCAAAATTGTTATCATTCTTTTATGAATATTATGCACTTGCTGAGGGGGAGCATCACTTCATGATACTTCAACTCGTTACAAACACCAAATATTTTGTCACCATAAAAAATGGGGAGATTGTTCGTCCATGGATTTTCCTATCGGTAATAATGTCTATTTTGATGATAACAAATCATTAAGGGGTGCTTGGTACTAATGTTAAATTGAGTCTAGCATTTCAGGTGAATAGAAAATGGTTCCGAAATCAAGCTCAAGAACAAGCACGAAAAAGGGCAAAATGGTCAACATTATCTCAGAAATTCTAAAGATCAAAGATTCAAAAATTGGGGTAGTTAGGATGGTGTGTGAACATTGTAAAAATGTATTTTATGAGTGAAAATACCGTATAAGCTCAAATTCTAAGAACCGGAATTAAAATTGAAAGCATAAGCTAAGGCTCGTTTAGCTTGACTCGGAAGACCAGTCGACATGCCCTTAATGGGCAGTCAACTAGTGGTTCCTTAGAGTTTAAGCTCTCTGGAACACTTGGTTCCCAGTCGACTGGTTCAGAGATGAGTCAACTGAAACGTAAGTTTCAATCGACTGTTGTCTTGGTATCAGACAACTGTTGTGTCTAGAGAATTTTGAACACTTACCTTTTTCTTGGATCATTCGACTGATTGGGGAGTGGTAGTCTACTAAAATTTAAACTTTAGTCGACTAGAGGTCCAGGCTAGCCGACTGGTTTGTCCAACAATGGCTCTAAACTTCATTTATGCTTTCTCAACCACCACCACCTTTCCCCACTCTTAGCTTAAAGCTTGTCCACTCTCTTGTGAGTGTAACTCACTCTCCTAACCCTAACCCTTAGTATATATACTTACAGATGAGTTTGAGAAGAGGTGACTTTGTGTGTGTAAGAAAAATAATACTCTTCATCTTCAACAACCAGAGTCTCTCTCTCTTTGAAAGCCATTGAAGGCTAAGTGCAAAGCAAGCATTTATTGAGAATAGCTTCATTTATTGCAAATAATTGGAAGCTTAGTTTCTCTTGATCATTCTTTTATTCTCTTAAACATATATTTCCTCTTTGTTAAAGAATCTTAATCTAGAGTTCATATTTAATCACCATTCAAACACTTGAGCTTATATTGGTATTTCATCCATAAAACCTTAGGGTTTTGAGTGTTTCTTGAGTGATTCATCTTTTTTTCAAAAGATTGTAATCTAGGGTGAGTGAAGCCCTAGATTCTTGAAGAGAGGGTTGTTCTCTTGTTTGTGAGACAAACTAGTTATCTTGTGTGTAAAGGTTTGCTTTTACACCTTTGAAGGAGAAGCCATAGTGAAAGGTTTGGGAAAAGTCTCAAGGTGGATCTTGAACCGAGGAGTGGGAGTTACCGAACCTCGATGAATCGCAGTGTCATCTTTCTATCTCTATCACTTTACTTTGTTAATATTTGCATGCTTATTATTTTGTGATAAGTATATATCATAAGTATTCTTTCAATATCATTAACTTGAGCTAGTTATAGTTGATTGTTAATGTCATTTGATTATTTCTTACAAAGAGGTTTAAGATTTTTAAAACCATATTCACCCCCCCCCCCCCCCCCACTCTCTCTAGGGCTAATTAGTTACTTACACAAGGGTCCAAATTAAATGTGGGAAAAGTTGAAGTTGATGAAAGAAGTGAGGACTTGACATGTAATGTCCCGCATTTCTTTTCTCCTTTCTGGAATTCTTTTCCAAGTGTTAACATTGTGACATCACTTAATCTTGATGCCTTGTGTAATCTGGGTATGTATAAATTTTTCGCATTTGAGTTTCGGACTTACCAGGATTGATGCGACGTCAAGTGTGCAAAAATATGTAGTTAAAAATAACACCTTAACGATTTTAGGTTTTACCATACACAAGCGCACATATCAATTATAGAATAGCAAACGGCTTGAGTAAGGGATATCGATCCCACAGAGACTGAGATTGTTCACTTTAGCAATTCGAAAACACTGAATTATATTTCTGAGAGTTGTTTGCTTTGGGTGGTCAAAGACTAAATTATCTATTTTAACAAAAAATTATCTAAAAAACAAGTAAATTGGTTGTGATTCAGATGAGATAGAAAACTAAGGTTTTCATCACTCCATCATTAACCGCATAATATAGTTTATTATTGTTTCAACTGTAAGAGGGTGATCTATAATTGTGAATCAGGTCGTATCGCAGATAGCTAAATACGACCCCAAAAAGGAATACCATCAATCGGATCGCGACAACCCAACACATGACTAACCTAACTAGTACATGCCAATTATGTTACTCTAATCTACTCCTAATGTATGAAAATAAACTTAAGCATGTCTATATTAAATCACCAAGGCACAGCCTATGTCAACCTAGGGTTTCAAGTTTCATTACCACCATTGTGTAGAAAACCATGATTAAGCATCCGAGTTCTAGCACATATTGAAAAATCATAATTGTGCAAAATAACATATTTATTCCATCTAAGACAAGAATTTAGAACAAACATAGAATTTTATATTGCAAATCAGTACAATCTCTTAACTACTACAATCATCACAGTATGGTCATAGTTTCCCCTCGTTTACAGTTAAAAATAATAAAAGAACTACATTACTTGGCTAGGGTTTTGCTAGAAAACCCAAGATACCGAGTTAGTTGGCCACGGTAGAAGGTGACTGCATCATTGATGTAGAAGTGCTCTCCATAGTTTTCTTCTTCAAATCTCTAGGTTTGAATATGGCTCTCAATAGCAGCAAATCTAAATGAATGAACCTCTTGAATGAACGTCTCACCGAACTCTCCAACTCAACAGACCTAACTTCGATGAATGGTCTTGTATATATAGGCAATGGAATAGAGAGGCCCTTTTTAATCTTTTCACTCTCAAAACTCATCAAAACCCTAAATATAAGTGTATATACATGTATACAAAGGTCTGAAATTGTGGGCATGTCTTTCAATTAAGTCTAAGTTGAAATAGGAAAAATCACGCAAAAATCCTCAAAGTTGCCGCACTTACGCTTGGAGGCTACTCTTCAAGCGTAGCTGGCCTACGCTTCAAGCGTAGGTCCCAAGCGTAAGTCCAAGCGTAAATTTTGCAATTCTAGCCACTTTTTGGTACTGGAAGCGTATGCACAAGCGTAGTGTATTTATGGAAAACCACTTTTCTCCATAAATGCGCCAAAACGTCCGTCTCAAACCCATGATACTTTTTGCTAAAGATGATGGCTACTAAAAATACCGTTTTTGCCCTCCAGGAGCCATTTTTGTATCATATTGCCTCATTGACTCTCCTCTTGGATAGAAAGAACACAAGCACTTTTCTATTTAATTCACCAAAGTTAGCTCGTAATCACTACAAGAAATCTGGCTTTTAGCGACAGTCCACACTGTCGCTAAAAGTTCAAAAACTGTCTCTAATGCTCATCAAAGACCGTCGCTAAAAATTACGTCACAAAAGGGTCACAAAAGGTTTTTAGCGACGGTTATTTTATACCGTCGCTAAAAGTGAGGTTATTGGCGACGGTCCAGACCGTCGCCAATAGTTTTGGTATTAGCGACGGTCTGCACCGTCGCCAATAACCTCACTTTTAGCGACAGTCCGGACTGTCGCCAATAGTATTGGTATTAGCGACGGTCCAGACGGTCGCCAATAGTAGTACTATTGGTGACGGTCCGGACCGTCACCAATAGTAGTACTATTGGTGACAGTATCTTGGACTGTCGCTAATAAGTATGGTATTAGTGTCGCTTTGTATTGTCACTAATGAACTTGGTATCTACTATTGGTGACAGTCCGGACCGTCACCAATAGTACTACTATTGGTGACAGTATCTTGGACTGTCGCTAATAAGTATGGTATTAGTGTCGCTTTGTATTGTCACTAATGAACTTGGTATCAGTGACAGTCAATACTGTCACTATTAGCTTATAGTGACAATTCAAATTTATTAGCTTTTTTTTCCACATATTTCGCTGGTTCTACTTTTGTTTTTCGATTATTTTTTATTTTCTCTTTAGCATTTGTTAAGATGCATAAAAAAATTCAAAAAAGTGCTAAAATCAAAACAAAAATAACAAAAATATAAGAATTGTAAGACAAAGCTGGTACATAGAAACACCATAAATCATAAAATATTTATGGACATTTGTCCTCAGTGAAATTCTTGATAAATACAAACAATAAAGTTCTTGCCCCGTTGGAACAAACCTAAATTTACAAAATAAACAATATACCTAACAACCTAAGCTTCAACACTGAAATTCATTTCTGAAATCCTTTCACACCAATTGTGAACATCAGTATAAGCAGCAACTCATCCTGAAAGCACAAAATTTCACCAAGTCATTTACGTTGAAAAAATCAACAAATAATTTTTTGTTCACCTACAATTCAATAATTTACAATGTAACCAGAAGTCATACATTAAAAAACAGAATCATAAAATAGCAGTTATATTAAAGCTAAAAGCAAAATCTCAGAACCAACAAATGAACACTACAAGTAGAACATTTCATAAATATCCAATATAGCTACTAGTGCTACCAAACATGCTTTGAAAATAAATTTCTAAGTCAAAATGTCAATGTCCATAGCTCCAACCTGAATATATCTCCCATCAAACACCCCACAGAAAAAACAAAGAATAAAATTTTAAAAAAAAAAACATACACATACCCACACCTAAAGTGAGAATACTAATTGATCAGTTAATTAGTTATCTTTGTCATAAAAAGCTAGCATGCATATATGACTATTCTGTTAATAAAATATTAGATGGGAAGTCATTGTCTCAATATTTTGCAAATTTGTAAAGCTATAGAAAGTAGTAATACATATTAATAATGAAATAACTAAACAAAGAAACAATGACCAGAATATAACATTAAGAAATATAAACTCACCTCCGATATTCTCTCGAAACTATGAACCTCGGGAAATAACTGTAACAATTACAACAAAAAGCCCCACTTGTGATATCACTTGACCAACCTGTAAAAAGCCCCAAATTTGTTCAATGAAAAGTGAAGACATCCTAAATATTTTCAATGGCAAAATAATTTCAGTTAATCAGTGCTACAGTAATATACACAAATGGGTATAAAAGAAGGCATACAAACAAAGAACAATGAACACCCATCAAATAAATATTTATATATATATATGGGTGTGTAAAACAGAAACCAAAGAACTAATAACAAAGGGAAGAACCATAAAACCCTAGAAATCCAATGTAAAGGAATGCAAAAAACAACCTGTTTTTCTAGTTATTTTGCTCTGATTGGCTTTTAGTTTGGTCATAAATGAGATCGCAAGGCCGCTTCTTCCTCTACCTCTCCATCTTCCCAAAATTGTTCATCCTCCAACTGTATAAAAGAGCCACTACCAATGTACAAATCCGCTCAAAAAATAGATCTATACACACTACAAGAAAAAAGGGTATTTACGAGAGGTCAAACTTCTCGTAAAAAGTTTTTTACGGGAAACATAGCCCTCTTATAAATGGTAGCCTTGTAAAAAATCTTAATTTTTTAAGGGGGAACAACGTAGTTCGTAAAAGATTAAATTTTTCTCGCATAAAAACTTATTACGACATATATATTGATCGTCAATAATTTATTTACAGGAAACTTTACCTCTCGTGAATACGTTAAATAAAAAGCTCTTTTTACAGGATGAATGGCCCCTCGTGAAAAACATATATTTTGATAAAAAAATTAAGTACCCACCTCCCACCCCCCTCAAACCCCCCAAGAAGATATTTCATTTAAGTTTCCATTTTCCAGTAAAACATAAAACCTAACATGCTAAAACTTGAAATATATAAACTACCTTGGCATAGTAATCTTTCCAAACTCTGCATGCAATCTGATGCCCTCCCAAATCAAAAGCTTTAAACTTGATTTTCCCAATAGCTCATGAAATTTCCCTTACTACCAGCATCATCAACTGGTGTAGCTGAATCTACTGCAACCTGCAAAGCAAGGAAACACAGAAAAATTAAAATAATTATTTACAATAATAAGAATAATAGTAATAATAATAATAATAATAATTGCAATATGCCAGATGAATTACAATTCAAGAAGAACAAACAGGTCATACAGAGTAAAATGATTATTTCCGTAAATTCTAGATATATCATAAGCCAGAGAAAAACATACTTTTGCTTTTATATAATCTTTTCCTCCTACCCCAACCCACCAGGTCGAAAATTCAACAAAAAAGAAGAAGGAAAAGACAGAGAAATGAATAAATCAGTGTTTTACATCATGAACAAGCCGAAGTGTTTCAAGTCAGAGAAACTCATGTTGTGATCAGAAACTACAGTTTTGAGCAAGAGTGTATATACACAATAAAATAGATCAAATATCTTATTTCTCACTGTTTCTTTGGTGAGAAAAATCAAGAAAGTGAAATGTACTGAATCAAAGTTTCAAATTCAAAATTTGCCACAAAAAGATTATAGTTATTTTCAGTATTCTTACCACCTACAATCATCTACGTCCACCATCCAAAAAAACAAAAACAAAAAAATAAAAAACTAATTAGAATTAGAACTTCCGATTGGCTTGCCAAGATAATAAAGCTTGACTCTGTTTCAAAATTACCGACAAATCCAGATGATGCGAGTAGCAGCGGTCAAAATGTACGGGATTGACACATCAAAGTGGTAACACTCGAATATTTTCATCAATATATATATATATATATATATATATATATATATACTTTACAAGAAAAACTATCTTTAGTAGCAGATAAAACATTGCATTTTGGATCTTTGCACCAATCTCTGCAAAGATCCAAAATGCAATGTTTTATATCATTCCAAAGTTCACAATAAAAATTTCTAATTTCCTCTAATCTGTATCTTAGCTTATGGAATAGATATCCGATAAAAAATTAAAAGAATTAAGGACCTTACTCTGAGCAGTGCATTACTTCCATAAAAGACAACTAACATAAAAAAGAAACAAAACACAATAAAATAGACATGACTCTCTTATATGTCTATTTTTGTTGATTTATTTGCAGATTTTTGAGTTCGCCAAAAAATATAAAGGAACTTATGATGGGAAATGCCCCTTCTATTACACGTATTCAGTCTATCATGTAAATACTATACTCCCCCTGTATATCCTTTATTTCTTGTCCATAACATGGTGATCATAACTTTATTTCCGAATTCACTCCTATGAGTTTATAAAGCTCAGATCGGCAAACACTTCAGTGACAATTAGAGTCCTTTCTATTTTGCAGGAAGTGTGAATTAAATGAAACTAGGCAATTCTCTGAAAAATGAAATGCAGGAGTTGAACAAATCAAAGTAAAAAAAAAAGACTCAACATCGAAAAACAGAACCAGATAAGGGTATGATATACCACCATTTGCTGCAATAAATTACTGTTGGGAATCTTGCAGCAATAAGAACTCTAAATGTAAGACTTTCCCAAATCAGGTGTATTATGTATTCAAACAGAGAAACCCCTAATATGATGCATACTAAGAATAAGGAATCATAAGTGCTTGCCTATCAAAGTGGCATATAGCATTGATGCAATAAGGAATCAATCATTTACCTAAAACAAAGAAAGAAAGAGACTTCAAAGCAAACGAACTTTAGGGTTCGTACAAAAAAAATTGAACCCGCAAGAATTTTAAAACTAATTCCGTATTTTAGGAGTCAATCTCTCTACAGATATAGTTATATGAATTAGATGTTACCTATGGGGATATCGATCTTCATAGCAGCAAAAGTGACCTTGGGCATCGTCTATCGAGGGGCGGAAGCAAGCGTCGCTGGTTCACTCGTTGAGGAGAGAGAGGGTTGAATGAGAGAAAAGAAAGAGGCGACTAGTGAGCTGCACGGATTATAAGGCCATCCGGTATGCTACTAGCCAAATTGAATGGCTAAATTAATGCTTTGGCCAGCATCAGCATAAGAGTTACTTTGCCTAGTTGAAACTTTTGAGAATTGGTATGGTGGTAGCCACCCTCCCTTTCTCTCTATTCTTTATCTTTACTTTTTATTAATAGGACCCACTTCACTTTGCTCCCATACCTTTCCCTCTCTTTTTTTATTTAAATTTTGTTAATTGAGATCGCTTGACTAGCTATATGCACGCTATATTTAGCGAGTCCTCTTGCTAGCCTTTATATGGGTTCCACACATAGCCAGCAGCATACCATACATTCATACTCGCTAAATGACAATTTAACTAGCCACAGTAGCATCCATACCGGATGCTCTAAGTGAGGGAACTTCTTAGGGTTTCTTTTTAAGCCATTGGATGGGTAGATCCAACGATGGCTAAGTATTTTTTTATTTTTTTTATTTTCTTTTTGCAGATTTAAGAAGTAATTATGTAATTATTCTATTTTTTAGGGAAAAATAATTATTCTATTTAAATATTATTAATGGAATTTACCTATATTCCTTTATAGGTTTGAATTTTATTATTTTACAAGTTATATCCTTAATTTAAAAATATTAAATATTATTAGTATTTGAGTACTTGAAATATTAAACAGTTTGTCTCATTTGAAGCCTTAGAAGGAAGTGATGTTAATAAGGACTTTATTTTGAATTTTAAAACTACATTTTACTATAAAAAACTAAATTTTTTTAGAAAGGAAAAAACTAAATTTTTGTAATAAAAAATAGTACTTATTACGAAAAATAAATTTTGCAACAAATATTATTTATTTGTTAGAAAACATTTTCATAGTAAATAGAAGAAAATTAACTACGAACATAAAAAATTCGTAACAAAAACTATTATTTGCTACAAAAATTAAATATTGTAGTGCAATTGAGTTCAATTGAGTAAATCTCCAATTCAAATTATTATAATTTGACTTCAATTGAATGAAATTGTAAATCATCCATTCAAATAAGTGAATTTGAGTAAATCCCAAATTCGAAGTAGTGAAATTGAGTAAATCCAAATTCAAACTAGTGAAGTCGAGTGAAATTAAGTTCAATTGAGTAAATCTCCAATTTAAAGTAGTGAAATTGATAAAATCTTCAATTCAAAGTATTAAAATTGACTTTAATTCAATGAAATTGAGTAAAATATCTAATTCAAAGTAATGCAATTGAGTGAAATTAAGTAAGTCCCCCGATTCAAAGTAATTTAATTTAGTAAAATTGATACAATCATCAATTCAAAATAGTGAATTTGAGTGAAATTAAGTTCGATTAAGTAAATTCCTAACTCAAAGTAGTGAAAATGACTTCAATTGAGTGAAATTGATAAAATCTTCAATTCAAAGTAGTGACTTCAATTGAGTGAAATAGAGTAAATACCTAATTCAAAGTAGATTAGTTCATTGAAACTGATAAAATTCTCAATTGAAAGTAGTGAAATATAGTAAATTCCTAATTCAAAGTAATTGAGTTAAATTGATAAATCCCCAATTTAAAGTAGTATAATTTATTGAAATTAAGTTCAATCCCCAATTCAAAGTAGTGAAATTGAGTAAATCCCTCAATTCAAAGTAGTTTAATTGAATGAAAATGATAAAATCTCCAATTCAAAATAGTGAAATTGAGTAAATTCCCAATTTAAAGTAGTTTAATGTAGTAAAATTTAAAAAAAAATACCAATTTAAAGTAGTGTAATTGAGTGAAATTAAGTTCAATCCCCAATTTAAAGTAGTAAATATTGAGTAAATCCCCAATTCAAAGTAGTGAAATTGAGTAAATCTCTCAATTCAAAGTAATTTAATTGAGTTAAATTGATAAAATATTTAATTTAAAGTAGTGAAATTGAGTAAAATTAAGTTCAATTGAGTAAATCATCAATTCAAAGTAGTGAAATTGGCTTCAATTGAGTGAAATTAATAAAGTCTCAAATTTAAAGTAGTGAAATTGACTTCAATTGAGTAACGTAAATCCCCAATTTAAAGTAGTGGAATTGACTTCAATTCAAAGTAACGTAAATGATGAAATATTAGAAATATTTTTATATTTTTTATAATAGTACTAGCCAATAACATGTGCTAATGTACTATACCCGGGCCAATTTATTTTTTGGTTGTGTGAGAAATTAATTAGAAAAGGAGGTGAAAAAATGGGTCTTTTAGTGATGGTTTGATTGGACCTTCCTCAATGGACACCCTTTCGTGACGGTTTATTTAGACCGTCACTAATAGACACCATTTCGTAACGGTTTATTTGGACCGTCACTAATAGATACCCTTTCGTGACAGTTTATTTGGACTATCACTAATAGACATTCTTTAGTGACGGTTTATTTGGACTGTCACTAATAAGCAACTTTTAGTGACGGTTAGTTTTTCCCGTCAATAATAGACCACCTTTAGTGACGGTTTTTTAGCCCGTGATTAATAGACCGTCCCCAAAAGCCTTATTTTATGTAGTGGCTTTTGACACGATTAAAAAATAATATGACAAAGATTAGAGTCTTTTGGCATGGTTTGATAAAACTGTCGCTAAAAATATGGTATTTTAAGGACAGTTCAGAATGTCACTAAAATTCATACTGATTTTTTCTTTTTCTTTTTTTAGGCGCAGCTAGTTGGTGGTAAAGACTCCCGCATTTTTTTTTACCATTTAGGACGGTTCCAATTTTTCGTGGCTAAAAATATGGATTTTACCGACGGTTCTCTGCCTTTAATGATGGTTTAAAAATCCGTGACTAAAAAGTATGAGTATTAGCGACAGTTCGACATTTCTGTAACTAACAAATATGACTTTTAGCAACGGTTTTATATCTTTACCGACGGTTTTATAGTCCGTGACTAAAAATATGAGTATTAGCGACAGTTTGACATTTCCGTCACTAAACAATATGATCTTTAGTGACGGTTTTATACCTTTAGCGACGGTTTGAAAGTCCGTGACTAAAAATATGGGTATTAGCGACAGTTTAAAATTTCCGTGACTAAAAAAAATAACCTTTAGTGATGGTGTTGCAGCTTTAGCGACGGTTTGAAAAACCGTGACTAAAAATATGACCATTAGCGACGGTTTTTGTACCTTTAGCGACGGTTTAAAGTCTGTGGCTAAAAATATGAACCTTTAGCGACAGTTCTTGAGAGTGTCTCTAAAGGACCGTCACTAAAAGTCCGATTTCTTGTAGTGAATCTTCATTAAGCTCCTGAAACACGCTTAAACACACAAACGATATAAAAATACCAAATAATGGATTGTAAAGACATAACAACAGTAAGATAGGGGCTTAAAATGGATACTTTTGAGCACCTATTACACCCCCAAACTTACATATTGCTAGTCACTTAGCAATTAACTCAGGAAAACTACCTTGTAATGATTTTTATCCTAACTGACCTATATTAATCTACACTACTCCCTTGTTTTCGTGAGGGTCGACGATTACATTTAGTACGTGTAACAAGCCTTTTAAACCCCTAGGTTACCCCTACTGGACGAGTGAACTCTCGTGAATGTTTCCAATGATGGTACCTACAAACATCTCAGTTTTCTGTAATCACGCGGTCATGAGTTCACACAAAAGTTCAATTAAGTCATGATATACTGTAAAAGACAACATGGATGCAAATACTCCCACTCACTATCGAGCAACAATTATATCAAGCTTCGTGTCATGAATAGTTCCCACTAAAGTGAATGATTTCACTACTTTCTACTTTAAATCCAGGCAACCTTCCGTGATTTTGTGAATACTCGATTATGATATTTCAGTTTCTCTTCTCCTACTTTATTGATCAAACTTTTTCATTTTTAATAAAAACATATCTTTTCATCTTTCCACTTTTCATCCCTTTTTGTCTTTTTAAGTCTTCAGACTTTCCAGCGGGGATTTTTAGTCCCAACCAACTGACCCGAGCTTTTTCCATGGGATTTATGCTCATTAGTTTTCTCCCCTTTAAATGCGAACAGTGATATTGGTGCTACCAAGGCCCAGTTACTCATATCGAATAACTACTTTTTCGCATTTTATATTGTTTCAAAATAAAAAAATTCAATTTTCTCCATTTCAACCATAACATCTCCCCTTCTCCCCTTTTATTGTGGCAAAATTAATTTTCAACTACATAGTCAAAAATCAACATATTTCTCATAGTAAATGTGTGATTTTGCTTATAGGTCAAAATCATCTTTTTTAATTTCAATTTCACTCATTCACTCACCCATGTAAAACCACATCATTTCACTAACTCAATCTAATCATTACTCTCATGAATGAGAATATCGCATTACATACTACTCATGCATCATATACAAAAATTCAATGTAATTGCAATGCAAAACATTCATGCGTGAAAACAAAGAACTACTCCAAAATTTTAAATTTTCAATTTATTTTTTTCAAAAATTTTCATTCCTTGTAATACTATACCCTCACCCCCAAACTTAAATCAAACCATGTCCTCAAGGTCAAAAATAATATAGGAGAACAGATACGGTTACCCTTAAAGCTCAATTCTGGATTCCAAAGCAAAACATGAATCCCCTCCCCCAAACTTGATTTGGATCACCTGTAGATATTATCAACAAAGCACAAATACCCAATCATAGCAAGGGAAAATAAATTTAATCATAAATATCCAGAAATCAACACAAATGTTTCAAGGAATTAAAAATTCTCTTCTTTTTTTTTTCTTCAAATGATCTGGCCTTAAGGGCCTACAATCCAATAAATAAAATAACAATAAAATAAAAAAATAAAAAATAAAAAATAAAAATAAAGACAAAGACATGGCCTTAAGGGTCTACCATCTCTGGGAATTTAAAAATTGCATAAATTAAATGACCTACTATTTTATAAACCTAAGCTAGAAACTAACTTTCACAGCCTAGGACCAATGTTTAACGTCGTCGGCACGACAGGACCACTCAAAGGGTTAACCAACACCCTTCCTCTCTATAACATTTCCCCTACTCATAGGACAAAATGTAGGAGATGACTCTCTCGGTGCTCTCATCTGTGAACAATTAGTATTATCCATGACATCAAATATATAATAATAATCACCATATAAAGTACCTCCTCTGTCATGTTATAACTTAACCCCATATACAGGTAATGTGTCCAACAGATCCTCCTTCAACACCTTATGTAAGGTTCCCTCCACCAATTCATCATTCTCCATTAAACTGACAGATGCCATAAATTCCGGTCCTGGATCAATCTCCTCATAAATATTTAGCCGATGACCACGCCTCTTTAACCTCTCACTTTCCAAACCTACCTCTTGGTAGGGGTAAACCGATTTAACTCTAAATGGTTTGTCCCTTCTTAACCAGATCTTACCTGGAAACAATTTCAGTTTCGAATTACGTCGCCGTCCCTTCTGGCTGAGTTTAAGGAACTTAAGTCGAACATGTTTAGCATGATGTACTCTTGTTCAAGCTATATAAATTTGAACATTCTCATACGCAAAATTCCGTATTCCCTCACACTCATTTCTTAATCGCGGATCTTCCCAAACATACACCTTGTCTACCATGTTTATACTCAGCACTCGTTCATCTGGAAAGGGGTCCTAAAAGGGGTGTCATCCTTAGTAGGCTCTATGACAGTTCATGGCAAATGCTCAGCTCTAACATCCTTCACACCCTTTTTATCTTTCAATACATCATCCTCCCTATACAACACCATCTCAAGAAGTGTACATTCAGACACCAACTTATGTGGAGGCATAAGTTGAGATTCAAACAACTCTCTTGATGATCTCTCTGATGGCGAGTATAATGCAGCTCCCAATGCAGTAATAACTTTTAAACTAGATCGTTGATGGTCCTCCCAATTTTCAATATTCTCCTCCGATCTTTTCATCACTAAGGTCTTCTCTCGACCTTCAGTGTCATCATACAACCCAATCTTATAAAGTGAGTTGTCGGGCACCAATGTTGTTAGTGACACAAATAGAGATTTAGGCGAATCTCTTGACTCATCCCATGTGTCAAACTTTGCATTTGACCTTTCAATCACAGCATCTAAGTCATTCTTTGCTCGACTCCTCTGAGGTACCACTTTCTCAACAATCTTATCAATATTAAAACACTCGGCTAGTTCCGGTAATTGATGGTTGATATCAAATACATTCATCCTCATCTCTAGATTCCCAAAAGATATATCCATAACCCCTGTTCTGCAATCAACGTATGCATTTACCATAGCAAAAAACGGTATTCCTAAGATAACAGGGATATATCTCCTTGATCTATGGCCAGGTTCTATGTCTAACACCACAAAGTCCATAGGATAGTAGAACTTACCCACTTGAACAATGATATCTTCCAGAATTCCTCTTAGTTGTTTAGTTGATCTATCTGCCAATTGAAGCAACACCAATGTAGGATTGAGCTTTTCCGACCCTAGTTGTTGATAGACTGAGTAAGGTAATAAATTAACACTCGCACCGAGGTCAAGAAGAGCTCTACCAATCTTTTGGTCACCAATGACACAAGAAATATTGGGAGTGTGATACCCCCTAATTTTCATGCATAGGTTGGCCAGGCCTATACCGAAAACTAAGGCGTATCAACACTCAATAATAAACAAGCACGGAAGCAAAAGACATATTTAAGAAATAACAGAGTCTCAAAAGTTTAATTCTCATGAATAAATAAATTCAGAAATCAAAAAAAAAAACCCAAAGGGTACAACTCGGGAATCCATATCTATGGACCCGTAAACCTTAATGAAAACAAGAGTCTAAAAAAAAATATAACTAAATTGAGTCCCTACACTGAACTGAAGTCAAAATGGAAGAACTTGCGAATGAATGATAAAAGACCTCAACCCTGTGGCTGAAACTGCCGAGAACCTGAAACAACAATGGTGGGTCAGACCCACGAGCAGAGTAGACTCTACATGATCCCAAACAGAGTACCAATAATCTCATCATTTACCCAACCAAAAATAAGGGTAATACTATAATTTCTATAACTTTAAATACCACCCCTAAATAAATATCCTCCAAACAAAATAAAAAAATAAAAAATAAATAAATAACACATAAACAAACAAAGTGCAACCACAAGGCATAAAACAAAACAAATAAAGTGCAACCAAAATTAAATCACATGTCAATAGACAACTTAACCATGCCTTACCATAACCACGTACCCGACAACTTATCCATGACTAGTCGACTATGGTACAGATGAAACTAACTTATTAGTCAGTTCATCGTGGTTTCCTCCATTCATCAATAAAGTAATATTAATAATAATATTAAATAAATAAATATTATTAAATTATGTCTCATTGAGAGAATTTATTAATTCCCTCACCTTTTGTAATACGTCCTATCATTTCCCTTTTATTCGAATTATTTAATAATTAATACCATTTCTACTATTATTACTAACTCATTAATACTTTATATGTATATATATTTTAGTTCTCTCTCGCCTTTAATCAACTGTAGGGTATATAAACACACACACAAAAGTTCCATAAACACACACATCAACTCATTCAAGGAATTACAGAACTAGTATACTACTTGACAAAGCTCACTAACACAAAAAGACCTATGACCTAGACTTCTGCCAGCACATGTTCTTTTGCTAAAAAAAAAAATTTTCTTTTTAAACTTTGAATAATGAATCAAATTTCCTTTGATAATTTTTTTTAATAATGAAACAAATTGCAACCGACAACTATTCTGTATAAGCACACCATAAGTGATATGACCACCAATCTAGTCAACTGTGCTTAATAGTAAAGGTTCCCAAATTCCAGCACATGAACCCATGTCTATGAATTGGTTGGGCAGGAGATATACATGATATATATTATATATATACGACATACATATGATTCATCTATATATTTATATATATATCTGCATACAATTTTATACCTATTAACACACAGAAACAGATGTCTACGAATTGATTGGGCACGAGAGATACAAGATATATATCTATACACTATAGCGGTGCACCATCCTATTTCCATTAACACATAACAACAAAACTACACATACCAAATCGTATATACACAATAACACATGTTTAGAAAATCATATAAACGTTTTTAAAAAAATATCCAAATATAAATATATGAATACACGAATACAAAACATATATATAGGAAGATGATGCAATTACGGGTTCAAAGGGGAAGAGAAGAACATTCTTCTTGCCTGATCATTGGGCTAAATTACGCACGAACTTTAGGTTGATCGATGCTCTCTCCTCTCTCTTCTATGCGGCTGCGATTCTGTTATCTCCTTTATTTGTCTGACAGAACGTAGGACTAACTTAGGGTTTTCTTTTTATAAATAAATAAATAAATATATATATATATATATATATATATATTTATTTATTTATTTTACATAATTCCCATGGGCCCAAAAATAATTTATATATATATGTAATAACCCAAAAGTAATTAAATAGTTATTCATTGGGCTTATAAGCCCAACTTATATTATTTAATTAAATAAATATAATTTATCCAACTTAATTTATATAAATATATATATATATTTAATTTCTTTGTCCCAAAAATCATGGGGTATTACAGGGAGCACTGGGATCTTTCCTCTTAGGTGGATTATCACTCAGTAAGATTAAACTTACTTGTTCAATCAACAAAATTTTCTTCGAGACCTTAATTCTGCTTTTACGCTTTTGGGTACAAAGGTCCTTCAAAAACTTAGCATAGGGAGGTATTTGGTCTATAATGTCTAAGAGAGACAGATTAATCTTGACTTGTCGGAATGTCTACAACATGTCTGACTCTTTATTCTTACCATTTTTGGTCAGCTCTCTAAGACGTTGAGGAAACGGTGCTTCCTCCTCAATCGGTGCCCTTTCTGGTTCTTCATCTTCCTTCACTTGAGATTTATCTTTCTGGACTCTGTCAGCCTCCTTTCTTTTCTCTTCTTCAGCTTTCTTTCTTTGCGCTTGTTTCGCCTCTTTTTTTCTCTGCAACCTCTCTTCATGTTCCTCATCAACTCTACTCTCCACTTCCCTTACACTTCTCAGAGTCGTAATAGCTTGGACTATTTCATAATTATGCCCAACCATGATCCACTACTTATTGACTCTTTGGATTAACCATTGGTTGCCTAAGCAATCTTTCCTCTTCAAGCTTATTCATCACATTAGCTAGTTACCCCATTTGGGTTTCTATCTAAGCAATGGATTGGGATTTAGAGTTCATCAATTGGATAGCTGCCTGAAAATGATTAGATTGATTTTTTAACTTCTTTAAGGCGCTCATCACTTCTTCTTTAAAGCCATGTGGTCTTGGTGGTAGATTTTGAGTTGGATTTTGATGTTGGAGATGATTTTGAGGATATTGAGGATATGTTGGATTTGGATTGAATCCTCGGATTTGGTTTCCTTGAGGCTAAGTTTGGTAATTATATGGTTAGACAGCCTGATTTGTATTGAATAGTTGGAGAGCCTGAGAATTATTGGATGGCTGGAGAACTTAAGAATTATTGGATGGTTATCTGGGTTGGTAATTTTACTGAGGATTTTTAGCCATGATTGTTGGTTGTGAGTCGAATGATTGTTGACTATGTTGGAACCTTGGTTGTGGATTGTATGATTGTTGTCTCTCAGTGAACCTTGGTTCTTGGTTGGATGACTGTTGTCTATTTATGAACCTTGGTTGTTGATTGAATGATTTCCTTTGTTGGAAGTTTGATGGTGGATTTTCAACATTGTTAGATTCGTAGGACATGAGTGGATGATTTCTGGCATTGGAGGTGTATGAATTGGTGAAATGAGCATTATTGGAATAGTTCAATGATGCATTAGCATCAGCGACCATTATCTCCTGACACTCATTTTAGCAATACTTAGCTTCTACTTCTAACATCTCTCTAGGAGGGGAATGACTTTGCTAAAGAAACTTGTCAATTTTTTCTAATTTCTCTCTTATCAACGCCACTGACTTTCTAACATCCTCATCCGGTCTTCCTTCTATGACAAATGTTTTGCTAGATCCTCTCTCATGTCCCTCTCTAGCTCGCAACTCAGATTCATATTGAATTTTATTTTCACTAATATTATCAAACAAATATAAGAGTTCTTTTGCCGACTTCAGGATAAATTAACCTTGTGTTGATGCATCTATCAAAGTTTTATGTGCATCTCCAAGTCCCATGTAAAACTTCTTAGCTACATCATGTTCAGAGAACCTATGGTGGGGATACTTATACAAGATTTCACTATATCTCTCCCAAGTATCGTGAAACTTCTCACCAAGTAACTCTCTAAAACTTTTGATCGCATCTTGGGCTTCTGAGGTCTTTCCTATAGGATAATGTTTTTCTATGAATTCTCTTTGAAGGGCTTCCCAATCAATTTTATTTGCCTTAGAAAATTTAACGTACTATCTTTTAGTTTTTTCTCTCAACGACCAAGGAAATAGATGCACTCGTAAATCATTCTTAGACAAATTATCATACCTAACAGTCGAGGCAACCTCTAAGAAATCATTAATATGTTGGTATGGGTCCTCTATTCTAAGGCCGGAAAATTTTGAAAGCATATTGATAACGCTCGTTTTAATCTCGAAGTGCTTTGTGCCTTCTTCTTCTGAGAAATCATCATAAGAATCATACGCATCTGGTGCGTAGTATCCCTTCAGTGATGTCTCTGGTGCCCTCGGTAGATTGGCTCTTTGGTCACCCATCTTCTCAAAAATAAATTTCTTTTTTTTCTCTGATAATCACAAAGTCACAGTTTCGAGATCCTAAACGACGTATTTCGGCCTAAAATCAACTAGGCTTACTACTATGTAGTAAGTTTTGTTCAATGGCCCTTTTCCACTCAAAGACTTCACATCGTTTGCAAAAATTGAAGTTTCTAATAGTTTATTCAAAAACTGCAGATTTTTTTATTTTTTTTTTCAAAAAATAAAACTAACTACTTCTAAACTCTTCTAACTATTAACAGAAATAAAGCTAAAATTATGTGCAAAATTAAGATAAACTAAAACTCACAAGAGGTCCAACAACACAACTTTCACTACTCCGCCAAATTCCTTTATGATTCTCAAAGTACCTCACAAAAACACACAAATTCCAACTTTAGATACAATACAATAACGCAATGTAAATAAACTACTAAAGCTAATGAACAATGCTTAGTCTCCGGCAACGGCACCAAAAACTTGATGCGACGTCAGGTGTGCAAATATATGTGGTTAAAAAAGAACACCTTAACGACTTTAGGTTTTACCCTACACATGCGCACATATCAATTATAGAATAGGAAACGTCTTGAGTAAGGGATATCGATCCCACAGAGACTGAGATTGTTCACTTTAGCAATTCAAAAACACTGAATTATATTTCTGAAAGTTGTTTGCTTTGGGTGGTCAAAGACCAAATTGTCTATTTTAACTAATAATTATCTAAAAAGCAAGTAAATTGGTTGTGATTCAGATGAGAGAGAAAACTAGGGTTTTCATCACTCCACCATTAACCATATAATATAGTTCATTACTGTTTCAACTATAAGAGGGCAATCTATAATTGTGAATTAGGTCGTATCGCAGATAGCTAAATACGACCCCAAAAAGGAGTACCATCAATCGGATCGCAACAACCCATCTCATGATTGACCTAACTAGTACATGTCAATTATGATACTCTAATCTACTCTTAATACATGAAAATAAACTAAATCACGTCTATATTAAATCGCCAAGGCACGACCTATGTCAACCTAGGGTTTTAAGTTTTATTACCACCATTGTATAGAAAACCATGATTAAGCATCCGAGTTCCAGCCCATATTGAATAATCATAATTATGCAAAATAATATATTTATTCCATCTAAGACAATAATTTAGAACAAACATAGAATTTTATATTACAAATCAGTACGGTCTCTTAACTACTACAATCATCACAGTATGGTCACAATTTCCCCTCGTTTACAGTTAAAAACAATAAAATAACTACATTACTTGGCTAGGGTTTTGCTAGCCACAGTAGAAGGTGACTACATCGTTAATGTAGAAGCGTTATCCATAGTCTTCTTCTTCGAATCTCTAGGTTTGAATATGGCTCTCAACAGCAGCAAATCTGAATGAATGAACCTCTTGAATGAACGTCTCACCGAACTCTCCAACTCATCAGACCTAAATTTGATGTATGGTCTTGTATATATAGGCAATGGAACATAGAGGCCCTTTTTAATCTTTTCACTATCAAAACTCATCAAAACCCTAAATATAAGTATTTATACATGTATACAGAGGTCTGGAATCGTGGGCATGTCTTTCAATTAAGCCCGGGGTGAAATAGGAAAAATCACGCAGAAATCCTCAAAGTTGCCTCAATTACACTTGGAGGCTACGCTTCAAGCGTAGGTCCAAGCGTAAATTTTGCAATTCTAGCCACTTTTTGGTACTGGAAGTGTAGGGAAAACCAGTTTTCTCCATGAATGCGCCAAAATGTCCGCCTTGAACCCACGATACTTTTTGCTGAAGATGACGGCTTCTGAAAATGTCATTTTTGCCCTCCAGGAGCCATTTTTGTCTCGGACTGCCTCTTTAACTCTCCTCTTAGATACAAAGAACACAAGCACTTCTCCAGTTAATTCACCAAAGTTAGCTCGTAATCTTCATCAAGCTCCTAAAACATGCTTAAACACACAAACGACATAAAAATACCAAATAATGAATTGTAAAGACATAACAACAGTAAAGATAGGGGCTTAAAATGGATACTTTTGAGCACCTATCAGGGACGACTTCGTGGACTTTTGTTTCCAGCTTTGTGATGTATTGTTCGTTGGCGACTATGTGGGTTCGTGCAACATTTTATCATTAGAGCTTCGACAATCTTATTACATTCCCGAACGTGTTACCCTAGTTTATTGTAGACATTCGGTGTAGCACTTATGTAAATTATTTGTGATATTTATATTTTGTGAATAATGCGAATAGTTATAAACGATTTCGGGAAAGAAATGACCAAAGGGTAAATGAGTATTTTCATATTTAGAGCACTTAGTGGAAAGTGTAGAGATTTAGCTAAGTGTTGGGGTATGAGTGACATAGTGGTAAATAAAGAGGATGATAAGAGGTAGAAGGGTAATTAAGAGGCATGATGACACTCTTATAATTAATCCTAAGTTTGAAATAAATTGGTCATTTCCTCTTTTATGTGGTATCTCACTTATGACCATTAGATCTCATTTCCCATATTTGTTCTCAACCCTTGGATCATAGGGCCTTGTTTGGATGGCACTTAAATGCAAGAATGCATTATTCTTAGTCTTCCACTTTGCAAGACTTTATGTTAACCCTTGGATCCTTTATTCATTTTCATTGCCTTATTCTTAACCCTTGGATATTAAGGCCTTGTTTGGTAAGTGTATGAGAGTGGTGTGTATTGGTTTAAGTCTTCCAATGGCAAGACTACTTTGTGGCCCTTGGATTAAGTCTTCACTTGCTAGCTTGAAGCTTGGCCATTGGATGGTGAGAGGTGTGAGTGGAGGATCTCTACACATTACAAGTCTTCCATATTGCAAGACTTCATCTTTTCCTCTCTATTTTATCTTGTTTCTTCTCCACTTATGGGTTGATTTGATCACCCTAAGTTGGGAGTTTGATATAGCCATCAACATGGAAGTTGTTCATGGTGTTTTTGTCTTTGGTTTGAGCCAAGAATTGATAAATGTTCTTCCTTTCTTGTGTGTTTTCTATTCAAACCCTAGTTTTGGGTTTTCTTGTCAAACCACTTCATAATTCTTGTTATCCTCTAGTGTTGGAGTTTGATCATGGTTAGGAGTCTACGGTGAAGCTTTCCACCGATTTTCTCATTTGATTTCGGTGTTGGGTGAGAGCTAGGGTTTCATGGGCTTTGTCTTGTGGTTTGCTATGTTCTTCACTTGAGGTATGGGAAAACTTCTTAACTAGCTCATCTTATGATTGTGTGGGTATAAGAATTTGATTCTAGGATTCCTAGCCTTAGATGAAATTGCTAAGTGTATCCTTGGAAATGTAAAGTTAGGGTTTGAACATGTTTATGTGAATTAACCCTTGTGTGTCAAATACTTGATGATGATATTGATAGGATTATGATGCATGCTAGTGGGTGGTTATTCTTGAGATTTCCCATATTGAAGTATGCTTGTATGCCTTTATATATATATGTATATGTATATGGGTATAGTTATGTATATGTGTAAGTTTAATTATACATATGTGTATGTGGGTGTTAGGAATGTAGCCTTGGTAGTGAGATTAGGCTAGCTCCTTTGGTTAGTACCTTTGAGGTATTTTGGGAAGTGATGTTATGCTTGATATGTTATTTGTATTAAACTTGCTTGAATTGAACTAAGAGCATGTTTAAAAGAATGAAAATGTTATCCTTGTGAATTAAATGACAACTTGATGACTTGAAACATTAATTGGGCATGAGAATGTATCCTTGTGATTTAAATGCTTTAATTAAGACATAAGCATGTTAATTGAATGGAAATGTTATCCTTGTGTATTAAAGGACAATTTGATGATTTGGAACATGAATGGTGCATGAGAAAGCATTCATATTGATTATTGCTTTAAATGAGATTTAAAAAGCATGTTGAGTGATGAAAAGCATTCGTATTGACATTTTGGGAATGTTGTTTATAAATATGATGATATACATATTTATGTTGTGCATAGCCCATTGAGACATATTGCATATGGATTCACCTTTTGTAGAGAGAATTCAATTTGTGTGGTCTATGTCCATTTGTGTATGTTTGTGTGAGTAGACTTGTTTTGAATCGTCGTAACAACTGGTCAGGGGGTGCTTCTCGCTCCTACAGAACTAGTCTTCCGAGAAATAGAGACGGTAGGGGGAGGACTTGTCCAAATCCTATTGCACGACCGCGTCGTGTTTGACGTCTTCCTTGTTAAAAGTGTAAGTGTCAAAAGCACTTGGGAAGAACTTTACGATAAATCTACCTTCCTTTATGAGCTTGTATCATCAAAAGTGAATGGTTAGAGAATGATCTTGTTAACCCTTGGAATTAGGGGGTGTGTGGTCGCGTGTGTACCATGTGGTGTGTGAGTCACATTGCATTTGAGTTGCTAATATGTGATTTATGTTTACATGTGGGTCATGATATTATCCTATGTGGTTGAGGGGCATGTTTAATGTGAAATTTGAAATATATAATTCATTTGTTATTAAAATGCTCAAGTGAAATTGGATAATGTGAAAATATGATTTGCATGCCTTGTTTAAAGTATAATGTGAGATAAATGTTTATACTTGTTGTTATGTGCTTATATACCTTAGAGGGGTGATATGAGTTGGTTTAAGGACTTTCTTGTGATAAGTAAAGTCGGTAATGGGCTATGGAATTGATTATGAGTTAAAGCCTTGAGAAGGCAGGTGATGTTTTTGTGGTCTAATTTAGCGTTGGTGTAACAACATGGCATCAATGGTGATATTGATGTTTTGGTTATGATAGACGAAGTTACAAGTAAACCGAGTTGATTGAGTATTGATGGTCATATGATATTGTTAGAAACCAAAGTGATGTGGTTTCGAATGTGAAATTGAGGTTTAAAAGAATCGGAAGAGATTTTGATTTGAAACTAGTTGATTTCATGGCAATGTTCACTAGGTTCCCTTTAGCGATCTTAAGGATTGGAATGTCATCGGATGTGTGGTCATTCTTGGTTAAGTCATTATAGGGTTTATGGGTTTGAATGTGGAGCTAAAGGTGGTTGGATTAGGGTTAGTGTCGTTGTGTATAGCCACTTACCTTTTCATTTGAGATGTCATTCACTTCCATTTCTTCATTTCCTTGCTCCATTGAGCGTTTATAAATTCGCTTTGGTTTTTCCGTTGGTGTTCAGTTTGTTTCCCCAAAAATGAATTTTTCATAAGACTTGTATTTAAGTCTATTCGGTCTTTAAATGAATAACCCATTTTCGCTCACCCCCGTAACCCCGATAAAAACTTTGAGTTTTGAAATGGTTTTAAATTCTTGCTATAAAACATTTTGACCTTTGAAAGTCAGCGGTGTACAAAACGGAGACCGGGGGTAAGACAATTATTTTTACGGATTTTCAAAGAAGTGTTTTTGATAAAACTAAACCGAGATTAAATGATATTTTTCTCATTTCAAAAGTTCCCTAATATTTTGAGGCTATCCTTCATGTTGCATAAAGGTTTAGGGTGGTTTCGGATCAGTTTTTCAATTTTTCGTCCCATGGTAGTCGACTGGGCCTTCAAAATACCATTTCAGCATTTTGTTTGGTGAGGTTCGACCTTGGGCAGTTGACTGCCACTTTAATGCAGTTGACTATGACCATCATGCAGTCGACTGGGTGGTTCAACCCTGTTTCGACCATTTTCAAAAATTCATTTCTCTCACCTTGCACCTCGGAATTAGGTCCCGTTTGTTCATATGGCTTGTGCTAGGTACAAACTTTGTATTTGAAACTTGAAATAATTTATTTTCACTTGAAATGATTGTTTTACCCTTGGTAAAAGAGGGGTATTTCAGCTTTCTGTTTTTTGTCGGCGTTGTCCGATACCGTTTTCAAAAATGCATATCTCTCGCCTCTTGGCTTTAATTTAGGTCCCGTTTGTTTCTAGGACCTGAAATATGTCCAAATATTTGATATAAAATTTGAAATTATTTATTTGCACTTAAAATGACTATTTTACCCTTGGTGTAAGAGGGGTACTTTAACTTTCTGTTTGGGTCGGCGTTGTCTGATGCCATTTTCAAAAATTCATATATCTCATATTGTGGCTTGGATTTAGGTTCCGTTTGTTCCTATGGTTAGAACTATGTCCAATTAGGTGGGGTAAAGTTTGAAAGTATATTTTTTTTCCCTTGAAATGACCATTTTACCCTTGGGCGAACATGTGACCTTGAAGTGGTCAGTTTGATGGGTTGTTTAATCCCTTTCACTTCCCTTTTGGTTTTCGGCAACCTTTATGATTTCCATTAGGTTAAAATGATTATTTTACCCCTGTGTTGGGTGTAGGGATGGTAGGGAGTGACATGTGAAGTGATTAGTAGTAGGGTTTGATACTGATTGGAGTTTTTGGAGCTCGGTATGCTCGTGATTTAGGAAGTGTGATGGTTATCATTCCTGGAGTGTTATGATTAGGATTGTTTCTCCCATGATTGGTGGTTAGTGTTGTGTTGATTATCAGTGTGGGACTGGCGGGTACGAGTCATAGTGATCCCTAAGGTGGTATGTACTATGTGACTTGTATGGGTTGTATGTCTATATGTATATATATACGTACATACATATATATATCGGTGTGTGTTTACTATATGTTGTTGAGTTATGGTTTCTCTATGTGCTAGTTGCCCTATTTGTTGATGCATGGTAGGGCACTAGAGGGATGTGTTTCTAGGGTCTCGTATTGGTATGAGTGCCATGAGGGACATTTGACTGACCTATGGTAGATGCATGTACATGGGTTGGTTCGTACTCGACTTAGACGGTCGAAGGATGTGATAGTTATGATTCATTTCTCCTACGGGGCATTGATGAGCTCACCCTAGTGTTCTTTTGCCTGGTGTCCCAAACACCAGTTTGTAGGAATTGTTTTAGCTATGTGCTACTTGGGGTGAAACGACATTATTTTTTGTTTTCTCGTTGCAGGTTTCAGATTTGCCAGGGTGTTACGGATGGCGTTGCTGGATTAGGACGTCCTTATGTAGAGTTGTTCCATTTTAGTTTCATTTGTTTGTCCCCTGTATTGGGACCATTGTTGTATTTCTTGGGAGTCAGTCTGTTGGTATATCCCTTCCTTGTATTTGACATCATTGCATCATTGTAGAAATGTATTCTTTCGGCACCTCGATGTGCCTTGTGTATCATTTGGTTTAGCTTCAGCTTGGTTATGTATGAAATTATTGTTATTAATAATATTCCATTTGTTTTATGGTTATTTAGGATCTTAATTGGTCACTATTTGTTTGGATCACATCCTGGATTCCTCGGATGTCCTCGTTCAGGAGTCTTTGGAATTTAGGGGCGTGACATGACACCTCACCACAACCTAGACATCTCCACTAAAATATCTCACCAACTAAGTCTTTCACTTTCAAGGGTATAGATTGAATTTAAAAAGGATAGATGGCTAGGATTAACGCACATAACTCCCCTCAAAACAACACACACACACACACATATATATGTCTTAAAACTAAGGGTTGAGATCATTCCATGCTTAGGATGGATGGTTGGGATGAGAGGAGAATAGAAGAAAAGAAGTCTTCTCTAGAAAAAAACAAAATTGTAGGCCATGTCAAGTTCTTGACATAATTTCCTGAATCCTCGGCTGTCGAGTTCTCGGAAAAAGCTGTAACAGCATTCCTAGGCTACCGACTTTATGAAATTTTGGGGAAAATCCCTAACACCAAGAATACATCAGTTCAATAAGGTATAACACTTAGTGCATGTTTGACAATTGGTGCGGTACGATGTTGGTTTTTGGTTTTGGTTTGGGTTGGGTTTGGTGTGGTTTTATTCTGAACTGAAACTATGTTTAGTGCAAATGGTTTTGGTGTGAGAAAAAGTAAAGCTGAAAAACCAAACCATGTTTGGTAGAGTTAGTATATGGGCTAAAATTCTGAAACCAATCATATTTGATAACTAGGAATAGTTTGACATTTTATTTATTTAAAATAACATTTTGTAAATATATATGTTTTAAAAAATAAAATATATAAGTATTTAATTTTTTCAAAATATTTAATTTTTCATAAATATTTAATTTTTTTGAAATATTTATAGATAAAATATTTTATATAAGATATTTCAAAAAAATAAAATATTTTGAAAAAAATAAAAAGTTTCAGTAAAAATACATATAATTTGTATATTTTTTAAAAAATAATAAATATATTTTTATTATATTTTATTTTTTCTTGAAATATTTGTTTTCCTGAAATATTTGTTTTCCTGAAATATTTTATTTTTTACGAAATATATTTTTTCGTTTGATTTTTTTGAAATATTTTATTTTTTCATAAATATTTTATTTTTTGAATATATATATATAATATTATAAATGAATTGGTTTGGGTTAAACAATGGTAGACCAAATTGAATTGGTTTGGGTAAAACAATGGTTTTGGTGTGAGAAAACAAAACCAAACCACACAAAACCATTTATTGAGATGGTGTGAAAAATGGGGCATTTGGTACAATTGGTTTGACACTGTTGCACCAACACCAAGATTACCAAACATGAGTTGGGCCACGAATTTCAGCCCAAAACCATATATTTGGCACCAACTCCTTCTATCAAACAGGCACTTAGAGAGGATTTTAACATTATTCACTAACTCACACACAAGTGAATTACCAAAAATACCTTTTAACGCCATAAATTCTAAGAAAAGAACATGTAAGGAAAAATCAAACACGCCTAAGCATCTAAGCAAACAAAATACATGACAATCCCATTATAAGAGAAAACGAAAAACGTCGGATATAACGAAGCGTGTCGCTAGCCAACCGAAACACCAAACATTAAATGTCGCAACGAAACCACGAAGTCGTCCTACCAAGTCTAAAACACAAAACTCAACAAATTTACACATACCAAGAATGCTCAAGACGTCATGAATGAAAGAGTGATGCCACAAACCGAGAATAAACCGGAAATAATTTCAGAAGGGAAAGATAACACAGGACGGTACACAAAATCTGATCAATATAGGTCTAAATATGTCCAAAGATAGCTTAAAGTGTGTATTAGGTCAAACAAAGTCACAACGAGTCCTAGAAGAAAAATCACTAGCGGCCAAAGTCGAGATCTCGAACTAGAGGTCGAGATCTTGCAGTACAAAATTCTTGAGATCTCGGGTAAAAATCCTGAGATCTCGTAGGTGCTACTAGTGAACAGTGGCGGGCTAAAATCTCTGGATGGTTTTTTCATTTGCGCCACTAGTGTTAGTGGTGGCCCCATTTACTGAGATCTTGGCCAGGGCTCAAGAGCTCGTGAATCCTGAAATTTGTTCACTTTATTGTTTTGACTTTGCTTATCATTTTCTTCATTCGACTTCACTCCACGTCATTTATATTGCTTCTCTAACTCGTCTTTGGTCTATTCTTGGTCCTCGAATCCTTGGTTTCTATTCTCGAATGGTCTAAAGATCGCATTCCGGTTATTTCACCAAAATTAACTCATTTTATATGTATTGAACCAAAAACATCTCAAAACACGCAAATCGGATAAAGATACCAAAATAATAATGTGTAAACTAACAATGACAAATTAATGGCCTAAAATGTACAACATTCAACTCTTATCAAATTGCAAGAGGGAGATACATCACATGTGAATCAGATTAGAAATGCTACAAGCAGTTATCTAATCCCCAAAGAGATGCAATCAATCAGATTTGCTACAACCCATCTTCGAATAAAGTATGATTAGTGCATGCATCTATTCTAAAACTACTCCTATAGTGCATTAAATTAAAAGAATAAACTAAAAACATGCTTATATCATCTTCTCTTAGCATAGATTGTGTAAATCAAGACTTTATCATGTCCATGAAGAACCATTATGTAGAAACCATTATTTAATCTTCAGAGTTCAAGCTCTTAGTGAGAAAACATGGTTGATTAAAATTAATCATCAATTCAATCTAAGACAAGAAGATAATCAATGAAGAATTTTATGTAAAGAATTAAATTCGTTCACTAACTACATAATCATCACATATGTGTTCTTTAGTTTTCCCACTTTGCAATAAAAATAATTAGAGTTCTACATTACTCGGCTAGGGTTTCATTGGAACCCTAGATATCAATTTAGCCGCTCATGGTAGGTAAAGACTGCATCAATGATGTAGAAGTTGCCTCCATGATTGGGTTTATTAGATTTCTAGATTCTTGAATTGTAGAGAGAGAAAGTCTCCCTTTAGAAAATATTCTCCAAGAGTTGGAAAATATTATATTCTCAATGTCCTGATGAATTTGGTGTATTTGGTGAATGAATTCTCTCACGCAGCTTTTCATATTTATAGGCAAAAGTAGCTTCAATTATAGCATGTACTTTCTTGTGATCCAAGTTGATTTTGTGTGGGGACCACTCGATGTTTGAATTGACCAATTCGTAATTCTGTCTTTCCTTGCACAAGGGGACAAGAAATAAGCTTTTCATATTGATCGGTGGTTTATACTGACTGATCACCCGATAGATAGGTAGAGACCCACCGATTGATTGGTAGGCAATAAATTTGCGAATTCAGGGTTTTGTAATTTTTGTGTTGTGTTTGCTTGTACTTTGCTCAAAGATGACTTGTACCTTGATCCAAATTGAGAGGTTTCACGCTTCAAAATAGTGGTCCGAATCAAGATTTTGGTTAATTCTCCGGAATTAATACATATTTATATTAATGTCCCTAAAACATGCTTAAATGCGTAAAGCGGATAAAAATACCAAGATAATTGAATCTAAAGACTAATAACGGGTTCTTAAAAGCCAATGTACAACATGTGACTCTCATCAGATATACTGTGAGATCCAAAAAATAAAGCAAACATTTTTGGGTATTAAACAGGACCACCGGGCCCATTGAAGCTTTAAAAATAAATAAACCACCAAACAAATCCAAAAAAATAATAATAATTCAAGAAATATAATCACATAAAACACATAGTGACACATAAAAATTTAATAAAAGGGAAAATAAAAGTACCAGACATTACAATCAAACTCTCCGACCACCGACAGGTAGGTCTTTACCATCCAACTCTCAGACAACCAACGGCTATGCATGCCTCCTACCACCACCGTCACACACCTACAGAAAATTATTCACGTACTGATGAGACTTAGGCTTCGTTGGTAGAGGTGATTTGAAAGTATTTGAAAGAAAAGAAAAGAAATGATAGTAATTTTTGTGTTTGAGTTGACATTTTGAAAAGAAAATAAAAGATTTAGAGGGATAGCTTGTCCTTCCAGATTCCTTGGTTGTTATCTTAAAAAATGAGAATAATTGGAGAGAATGATATGAACTTAATTAATATTTTTATAATGACAAAAGTACCATTTACAATTGAAAGAACATATTTATTGATTAAATGATATAACAATAATTTGATTATTATTCTTTCTTTTCTTTTCTCCTCTATACCTTATCCATACAAGAATGCTATCATTTCTTTTCTTTTCCTTCACAATCTATCCAAATATGAATTTAAAAAATTGCTATCATTTCTTTTCTTTTCTCTCATAACTAATGTTATCATTTCCTTTCTTTTCTCTTATGTTTATCCAAACGAAGCCTTAGGGTTTATGGGTGTTGAAACATTGAAATCTTTATTTAAGTTGTGTTCAAATTAGATTTACTCTACTGATATTATTTTACGTCTTCTCAAATTCTATTCTAATTAATTTTATTTTGTTGAGAATATAGAATTTATTACTGTTGAATATTAGTTTTATTTTGTTAAAAATATAGAGTTTTGCTTTTATATTAGTGAGAATATAAAATTTAACGTCTATTAACAACGTTAGTTGTATTAAAAACTAAACCTAATCGTTTTGTTGTACAACATGGGTACAACATGACTCAACTACAGTAGAGAATCCCATTCCCCATAATAAACCCATAAAATATTAGTCAAATACAATTCCATAACAAAAACTAATAAGCTCACCATTGGAACATTAGAGTAATTTCATTATAAAAAAATTATGTATAAATATAATTACGTAATTTTAATGCAAAAATTTATAATAACTTAAATAATTATTATTTAATTTAGGACGGGGCATTGCCCTAACGGGGAACCCTCAAACTGCCACCCGCCCCACAACCGACGATTTGTTTTTACCTTTATATAATCATGCCATTTAAAAATGGAATGGTTAATTTTTTTAAAAAATAGAGTGATTAAAAACTATAACTAATAAAAATAAGACGTTCCCTATGGGCGAGTTTTTTGCCATCTAATTTAGGTTTTTTTGCCATCCCTAATTCATGAGAAGTTTGATAGGACTTGTGTACTTTGATAGCACTAGTAAATGGCACGTGCGATGCACGTAATAAAATAAATTAATAATTTTGATTGAAAGTGTTATTTAATTTAATATTTATATTTTAACAAAATATGTGTAGCAAATTTTTTTTATATGACATTGAAGATAGGAAAAGAGAATTTAAAAATGAAATAAGAGAATATATATATATATGTATATATATATATGTATACACATGTAATGCAATAATATGATAACGGTAAAATAAAATATAAATTTGTTAAAATAAATAACAATTATTGTATAGACATCATTAAGATGAAATTAATAATGATTATTTATTTCTCCTATGTTGTGTCAAATCCATAAAAAAAGAAATGAGATATTTGTTCTTTCCTATGATAACCTAACCTTGACAATTTTATTTTAGATTTTAAAGTGAAAAATTAACAATAATTGAGCTTTACTTTTAAAATATAACAATAAAATGTAAGATAGAAAACAGAGGGAGTGTCTAGTCTTATTGGTGTATATATATAATTTCAATCATTATTTTTACCCCATTAATCCTTTATATATTTGTGTAGGGTCCTTTTTGACTAATTGCCCACGTTTTTTCATTTGAAATTATCTTTTTGTCAAGTAAGCTATTCAAAGGAGGGGCCCAATTAAATAGAATACACATTATTGAACTCATTATCTTTAGTAATATTAGTTTGTTGTCAATAAGGATTGTAAAAGTGCAACTTGGACGAATTTATATAAAACAAGAGCTATCAATATTATAAATTACATAACATTTGCCTAAATTTTTATACAAATAGGGAAGTAAAAATGATTTATTAAAATTTCAAGTAAAAAATAAAATAAAATTATTTTTATAAAACATATTGTAGGAATTTAGTAGATTATGAAAATTACAATATTAAACAACGAATTTAAATTCATAACGAATAGAATTTTAAAATAGGTAATTAAATACTTTTATGAATGTAAAGTAAAAAAAAAATTTATTTAATTCTTTTTTAAAATTGTAAAACACAAAGTTTAAAGAAAAATGCACCAACTGAAAAATAGGTGAATGAATATTGAAGAACCTAATAGTTATTGATGATGAAATTTATTAAATTAAAAAGATTAATACATACGTTATTACTTTTATAAAATCACCTCAATACAAAATTACTTAGGATATGATGATTCTTAAATATATATATATATATATATATATATATATATTTATATTTAATACAAAGATAGGATATATAACAAAATTGAAAAAATAATTTAATAGAAACAAAATATATTTATTCTCAATTGATGTAAATTTTATTGTGAATTCAATCTCTTAAAATTTAGAATATGAAATATATTGTAAATTTAATTCACATCTTATTTGCTAATAAAATCAAGAACAAAAAAATCTAATCAAATGGAATAAAGAAATATAAATTATATGATAAATTTAATTAATGCATAAATAAATAAAATTCAATAATGATAAACAACAATAATATAATCCTTAACAAAACCCTCCATATATTAAAAAATTTAATTTTTTTTATGTATGATGATAAACAATATAAATTTATAAATTTCGTAGTGAATTCGATTCCACGAACTCGATAGCATATGTTTTTGTTTTTTTTTCCGATAATAGTCGTAATAATATATCAGTAAAAGTTTAATAGTACTTATGTACTTTGATAGCATATGGACATTTTTTACGATAATAGTCCTAATAATATATTAAAAAGTCATGCCCATTATAAAAGTCACTTAGGGGTAAAAACGTTTTCAAAACCCTCGCTCCCAAACACTCTGTTTCGGCGCTCTCTCTCTTTATATACCTTCATTTTCTCTCTTTCCCAAACCCTATTATCTAAACCCTTTTTCATCTTTACTAATCATTCTAGGGTTTTGATCATCCGTTGAGTGGAGTATCAACATTCAACATATACGTACATATACATATATATATATATAATATCTATAGATTGCAGGGATTTTTGAATTTGGAAATGGTCTCTGGGTCGCGAATCGAAGGTGGGACGCAAATTCTCTCTGCTGGTGTGCGGAAAACTATTCAGTCAATTAAAGAAATCGTGGGTAATCACTCTGATGCTGATATATATGTGGCCCTTAAAGAGACCAACATGGATCCTAACGAAACTGCTCAGAAATTGTTGAATCAAGGTTAGTTTCTACTCATATTAACTATTCCCAGTTCGATTGTTTCGCTTTGAAGAACTATTATTGGTAGTTAAAACAAGTTTGACCGAATGGTACCAAAAGTGGAATTTGTTTCGCTTTGAAGAACTATTATTGGTAGTTAAAACAAGTTTGACCGAATGGTACCAAAAGTGAGATTGAATATTGGGGATTTTTGGAAGTTGAGACATAATGTGGGAAGCCTTTTCTTTTACTGCTAGTGTTGGGGTTACCTATTTGTTTATCTTTTGTGTGTGTGTGTGTGTGTTTTTTTTTTTTGGGGGGGGGGGGGGGGGCTGATGGTATATTGGGTTTTCATCAAACTGTAGCCTTTTTGCTGTAGTTGTGTTCTCTCCTGTTACTCTTACAGAGCTGTAATGTGCTGCTTTCGATAAAAATTATGAATAGTACCGGTGGCCTGTTGAAAGAGGGGTTGGGTTATTTTCTGCCTCCTACATGATAATTTGTCCTAAATGCTTGTATTGAGTGGGTTTTGGATAAGATACTTATTTCCTCCCTCTATTCTTATCATGCCTAGCTGTAAAGAATTAGTTAGAAATAAGAACTGAAAAACTAACTATGGTGATGGCAACATGTTGGGCCTCCATAAAGTGTAAAGTAGGGATTTGGTCGTACTATATGTTTGTAGGGCATTTGTTTGTGTGAAGGTCCTGGAAAATATTTTCTTGTAGGGTCACAATGGCCTAGTTTGTCATAATTAAGTACCCAAAATGTACTTTCTCTATTTTATGGAGGAGAGACTTTCCTGAAGCACCTATTTTCCCTGGTTGAAATTTTGGGAGTGGTCGATTGTATGGTTGGAACATAAATCAGTATATTATTTACATATTTTATTTGCAATCATATGCATTTTCTTGATACTGCCCGTTGTGGTGATGGCAAATGTGTTGGATATTGCTTGGATATATGCACTCTTGTAAATTATGACTAGAGTATACAGTGCTGGTTCATTAATGCTTGAAGTGGCTGCATCAGCGGGTAGCATTAGTCATGTCAGTTCCATGATCAAACCCTTATATTTTAATATTTGGCCGAGAATCCCATTGCCTAGAAGATGTAGTTCATTATAGGGTTCTAGGATTCTTAGCTGTCTTTTTTCCTTCTGGTTTGATTTAACATTTTATAGATCAACATGCATGTCATGGATGCGTACTTTCTTCCTTTGATAGGGTTATGTTTCATATAATGTTACTTTTCTTGCTACGTTTTTCATTGTTTTTATGTTTATTTGAACTTCAAGCTACTTTGACTAGTTTTTACCTCATTATGTGTACAGTACTATGCCTTAGTTTATTCCAATTTGTTCTTTCACAGATCCGTTTCACGAGGTGAGGAGAAAGCGAGACAAGAAGAAAGAGGTATAATTGTTGGCAAATCCTTTTATCTTAGTAGGCTTATTGCCATAATATCATGTTGCAATATAATGCGTTCTAAGCAATGCACTGGAGCTAATTAAGTTATGGCATTACCTTGGGAGAAACTAAAATCAACCTATAATTATCTGATAGGTAGCTTCAAATATATTTACAAGATACTCCTCCTTTTGTGGCCTTTGGGAATGGTGCAACTTTTTGCAAACTAAATACTTTAGACTGACTGAAGATTTGTAGCTACTTTAAACATATGTGGACTATGATTGTATTTAACATTGTCGGAGGAATTTTTTCCTTAATCTACTTCTTAACTAGAATTATTTTGTTTTTTCCTTTAGCTTCAGAGTACAGGTTACAAGGGGTCTACAGAGCCAAAGAAATACAGTGAGAATGTAGGTCAAGTGATGAAATCTACCTCATATTCTGATCGTAATGTTAGAAGAGGAAGTTATAGTCAGAGTGCTTTACCAGGTAATGTGCAAGGATAACAGGAATCTCATATTTCAGTTTTGTGTAATATATATTAAATCCATCCTGTAAACATAGGTTTGGATGCTCTTCTTCTTATTTATTTATTTATTATTATTATTTTTGTGTGTGTGTGTGTGTCATTTTGCTGCTGCATTCTGTTGATGAATTCACCGGTGTTGTTGATTGGAGTGAGATCCACTTCAGCAGCCCTTCCTTGACTAACTTTCTGAATCCTGGCTTCTCCTCAATCCACATAGACCAGAACACACGGGAAAGGGTTACAAGTTATAAACCAGAGCATGGAAGAAGTAGGAGATTTTCTAGAGTATGCACTATTACCATATGAAAAGTGAGATTAAATTATCTGAAGGTTGAATTTTATGTCAATGTCCCACACAAACAGTTTGTCTTGGTTGGAATTCTTGATTATTTGGTGAAAAAATTGCATTACTTGTAAAATGATGAGTGACTTCCTCACAGAAAAATATTGGACTTGTACTGATCTCCTCTATTACCATGAGTAGAGCCTAAAGACAAATTCTTTATGCTATGTTTGGTTGGAGGGATGGATGAGAGGAAGAATAAGTTAACATGTTCGTGTTTGGTTGAAAGGAAGGGAAGAGAGAGAGGATGCAAGAAGGGATGCTTCCTGTACATTTTCTATCTCCTATACCACCCAATTAAACCTTCCACCTCCTTTTAGGAAGGTTAGGAATTTGTTTTTAGGAAATAAAATTTCAGTAATACATCTACCTCCTGAATAAAAAAGGTTTGGGTTTGATTTCAATTTCACTTTATCCCGGCCGTGGACCCTATTTTCTTAGCAATTTTGTTTTTTTGTCCTCTTTACTTTTTTTTTTGTAATGGTGGCTTAACTACTTTCTCTTCCCCAACACCAACACCTACGGAATATATTCTACTAATTGTTCCTTTTTTATAGAGTTGTACTTCTTATAGTTCTTTGCATTTTACATGACTTGCGACTGCATTAGCAGCATAATCCATAGGTATATTTGTAGGGTTCGAACCTAAACTCAGTGATGGGGGTTATCTGTTTTCTTTACTTGCTGTGCAATTTTTCAGCTACACACTTCTTTCTGTCTGTATAGTGCTTTTTTTGTGCCAACTTTTGCAATCTTTCAAATTATGATCTGCTATTTATGTCCATTCCCTACCATTGTTGTTATAGTTGATCAAGTCCAGATATCAGAATCCTTTTTCTAGTTTATCTGTTGATAGATGGAACTTACCAGTTTCAGGATTCAGCCGAGAGTTTCGTGTTGTGAGAGACAATAGGATTAATCAAAATGCAAATGGGGAGATCAGGCCTCCTTCCATGCAGTGTTCGACATCCACCAATGATCAAGCGATCTCAACCGACAAAGGGTATATTTATAAAGCCTTTGTAGGGCTGTTGTTTATGTGCCTGTTTACATGTATTCATCATCCTTGTTATGCTCTTAAATTTTGTTGAAACTTTGATTATCAAATAAATCAACTGTGCTGCTATAGCTATCTTCACGGCCATTGTATTAGTGTCCGATTTAAAGGTTTCTTTACTGAAAGTAAATTTGGTCAACTAGCTATACTGGTGCTTGGTGGAATAACTTTGTCTGGAATCATGATAGCAACTGAATGAGTACTTTCATACAGGCCGAAAATTATAGAGAAAAAGTAATACAGTAGTGCTAGTGCAATCAAATAACAACAGAGTGGAGAGCGTTGATGTGATTTGTTGCTATGGATTTCCATTCCAGTTAGCTACACATTTACTTTGAATTTTATGTAGGTATAAAGAAAATTCAGGAAGACCTAGTGTCTATAGTACAGGAATGCATATGGACTAACCAAGGGTGCACAAGTTTGAAAGGTGCGAGTTTTCTTGTGTTTTTTATGGCTTCCATGACAGGTTCTCTGCATGTCTTGTGGAAGTAGATAACTCAGGAATTGAGTTATATGATTTTGAATTATAAAGCTACAAAAGGTTTATAGAAAAGCTATGTTTAGTGATACATTTTGTAAGAGAAAAACCCCTTTCGGAAGTCATGGATTTTAACAAGGAAGCCTTGACTGAGCTACAAAGTTAATGAAATTGGAAGATATAGGATGAGAATAAATTGAATATGATCAGAGGAAGTAAACATATATGAAGCAAAAAAGAATAAATGGAAGAAAGCATGTGAAGATTTTCCTTTATGTATAATATGTATATTTTATTATCTTTTTTAACTTGTTTGATGCAGATCCTTCACCTAGACTTCTTTCCTGGGGAAGTGAACCTGTTTTCTCATATTTTGAGATTTAATATGCCACCCTTGGTTTTTTTTCCCCACAGTTGGTTGTTTGATTAATTAGTTCAATGGCTACACTAATGTTGTGTTTACTTTATATGAATGCTTCCTCCCGAATGTATCTCTCCTAGAATTTGCAAATACACTATTGAGCAGCTTATTTTAAACAGGTGTAGAATATTCTTTTTTCAATTTTTTGTTTTCGTTTTGTTTCTTGTGTTTAATAATATATTTTATCTTTTGTTTTAACCAAACCATGTCTTCTGCTGGAAGTAAATGTTTGAGGCTTATTTTTTATATAGGCAACTAAACACCTCTGTATGTGTGTGTGTGTGTAAGTTTTTTATTCCTGGAACACTGTTTTCGCTTAAATTCCTTGTTCTCCATTCGAGTTATTGCACATCTATGGGCGTGATAACAGAAACAGCCTGTCATATTCATTGTAAAACGGCCTTTAATTAGCTTGTCTTATTAGTAGTGTTAATATCAATTCAATTTAGGTTTCAATGTTTCTTGCTTTCGTCCATGCTTGCACATCTATGGGCGTGATAACAGAAACATTCTGTCATATTCATTGTAAAATGGCCTTTAATTAGCTTGTGTTATTAGTAGTGTTAATATCAATTCAATTTAGGTTTCAATGTTTCTTGCTTTCGTCCATGCATCCTAGTTGAGGTTGCAGTGCCTCTCATTCCTGAAATCCGTCTTCCGATGTGCTAGTTGTGACCTAATTTAGAATGTGGTGTCCTGAACTATGTTGATCTTTTGTTATATATTGAACTTTTCCTTGTCAATTGATGTGGTTAGGTCTAATATTTTCATATAGTTGACTGTGTAGACTACTACATACAATGGAGTGTCTCCTTGAGCTCCTGGTTTTCTCATCTTTATTCTATTCACTTCCGCTGCTATTGTGGTAATTTTATACGAAGCTGATGTCTTCCTTTTCTGTAGTTTTGTAATTTTTAGCTGGCAACTTTCAAACATGTTATGCATTTATCATAGACAAATTCTTTATCTGCAGCTCAACAAGGACTTCTGGCAATCAAAAGGCATATGATGGCCGTTATTCATCTCAAGCTGGAAATGGGCCAGTCGGTACACACCTAAGACAAGCACGGGATGCTAACTACACCGGCGCTGTCAAGAAACAATCATTTGAGGCAAGGCAGACACCAGGTCCTACTAGTGTTTCACATGTGCAGGCAGTGAAACCAAACAATTCTCAACCACATTCAAACAATTCCATAGTAGGGGTGTATTCATCTTCTTCAGATCCTGTTCATGTTCCTTCTCCTGATTCCAAATCAGCTTCAACAGTTGGGGCTATTAAGCGTGAAGTTGGGGTAGTGGGTGTCCGCCAGCAGTCTTCTGAGAATTCTCTTAAACCATCTGTACAGAGCTCAACCTCACATTTGGGAAGGGACAGTTCTTCTAGGGAATCATTTCGACAATTTACTGCCATTCCTAAAAGTAACCAATCCAGTCAAGGTGTATCCGAATCTATCATACCCAACATGTCGGTTGGCAGACCTTTCCTGAGCAATCAGTATAATAGCAGATCACATCAACCTACTTTGGGTCATCAGAAAGGTTGGCTGCTATTAGTGCTCATTAAAATATAATCCTATCTATATCGGGAATATTTTTGTTGTTTATAATCTAGATCACGTGTATGTGGTTAAGCTGGTTATTTCCTGATCTTTGTAAGTAGCTTCAAAGCATTTTCTTTATAGTACATGCTGTTTAGTTTGTTCTTGTGTGGTTTCTTTTTCTTAAGCCACTAGCTGAAAAACCAACCATTAAAACTTTGACGATAAATCAACCATTAAATAAGTAGCATATGTGCAATAGTGGACTTTGAAAATATTCAGATTTCTCATTAGGATGCATTAACAAGTTCATGGAAATGTGAACTCCTTCAAGCTATTTTTGAGTGCTCTCTATTATTTTTCATGGAAGATTGATGCTTGTTAGTGTCGTTTTGCTCATTGCTATATGATTCATGTATGTTAAAGGATTTTATGTTTTTGTTATACAGTACCTTTAGGAGTTCTTGGATGATTTTCAACTTAGAAACATCACTTGTATTTACAAAGTTTGTTTTTTTCTTTTCTCATGCCCATATGTTGTGGCTCTCTCTTTATAGATCAGTGAGTTCTCATTTTTCTTGTATCGTGTGCATGCGTTTGGGCACTGTGTTCTAGCTATATGCATATTTAGTTCTAGGCAACTTCGAATAAAGAAATCTGTTTTTACAATTTAACTTTCCATTTATGGTTTTTAAATCAAGCAGTGAAAGTAAGCTTTTGATGCAGCTCCCCAGCCCAATAAGGAGTGGAAACCAAAGTCTAGCCAAAAGGCAACCCTTAATGGCCCTGGGGTTATTGGAACACCAGCAAAATCTGTTCCGCCACCTCCTATCGATACTCATAAGGATTTGGAAAGGGAAGCAGCTCATTTACAAGATATAATGTCACGAGCAAACAATAATGAGAATCAGAATGTAATAATTGCAGAGCATATTCGAGTTACTGAGACTGACCGCTGTCAGCTCACGTTTGGCAGCTTTGGGCCAGAGCGTGATTCTTCCAGGAATTATATATCTTGTTCCCCGGCAGTTGGAAGTGCCGATGCACAATCTGTGGACGCTTTTACAAGGTTGGTTTGTACTATTTTTGAAGTTTTGGATCTAGCAGTACTACTGATGGTGGAAAACTTTAGGTTTAACATTGTAATTATTGAGCTGATATTCAGGTATGGCTCAATCATTGAACATATGCACCAGAAAGTTCCTGCATCATTGATTAGCTTCAATGTTGTCCACTTTTTTAATGTTGGATATTGAAGGATATAGTTGGCAAGATAGTCTTGATGATGTAGCGCCATTTGCTGCTTTGAGTTGTGCAAGAAAAACCTGATTAAAATATTTGCGGTTCTGGTTTATTAGAATTATTTTCCTCGCTTGTATATTTCCAATTATCTGACTTTTCATTGTGAAGAATCATTCCTCTCTTTAAAATACTGATAGTTTCTATCCTAATAATATGAACTACAGCTTGGGAACATCTGCCCCCGAGTCTTCCAGCGAGGAAACTTCTGGCATCAAGCATGTAGATTCACTAGATGATCATGTTCGAAATTCTGAATCTATTTCTCCGCAATCAGGTGCAGTATCTGAACACCATGTGCCTGCTAAGATAGAGTCTTCAAGTCCCCAGGATTTAGACAATTATGAAGATATAGGTTTGGTTCGTGACTCTAGCCCATCCTACACTCCTTCAGAGACGCAACAGCCGCAAGATTCCCATGAGTTACCAAGTTTCTCGGTGAGTCTAGTAAACTATTTTACTTGTGAATAACTCTGTTATACTTTGTTTCTTGAGTAACGAGTGCTGAACCGGTGTTTGGTTGGCCTATGATGTTTATTAACTGATAACTGGTTCCTCCAAAATGAAAATAATCATGGCATAGCTTTTGTATACCTCTTATCAGTCTTATTTGACATTCCTGATTTATGACCAGGCATATGATCCCCAGACTGGTTATGATATTCCTTATTTAAGACCAACAATGGAGGATACTATCCGAGGACACGGTCTACCACCTCCTCAAGAGGTAGTGTTGAATATTTTAATACTCTTTGATATGTTAAATCACTATACAGCCTCTCTTTCGTGCTCATGTAAAGTGTTTAAAGAATCATACATTTAGTGCCGAATTGACATTCTCGTTGGACAGACTGAAAATGATTTAAAGTGGAAAATCTCTTATCGGTATGGTTAAAGAAAGTACTTCATTGGAGATTTTAGCCAAGTTCTAAATTTGAACACTTCCGCACGAGAGTTGAAAAAGATTAAAAAATATGTAGAATGAGTTTTTCTATGGAAAGCGAATAGTTATTAAAGATGCTTACATTTTGAAACACCAAAAGCTATTTTGATCTTTCAGACATCATGTTTTTTGACAGATCTGCAAAAAAAAGGTGCTTGTTAAAAGTTACACCGATGCCAAATGACGAGTAGTAGTATACGTGTGTGAAGAAACCACATCTTAACAAGTAGAATGTCGGATGCAAGATTACTACCATGAAATGTTCTACCCAAGTGCAAACTAAATATTACTGTTTTTGCCCTTTCCAGAATCCTGTGCCATTATTTGAGCATCTATACTTAAGACAACATCTTTTAGCATTACATTATTGACTCCTACTAAATTCTTATGCTATATAACGGTGCCTCTTGTTTACAGGCCTTGAGTTCACATCCATCCAGCAACATCCCTGCATCTACAATAGCCATGGTACAACAGCAACAACCACCAGTTGCACAAATGTACCCACAAGTTCATGTGTCCCATTTTGCTAATCTTATGCCATACCGTCAGTTCATCTCTCCTGTTTTTGTCCCACCGATGCCCATGCCTGGATATTCTAGTAACCCAACCTATCCTCACCCTTCAAGTGGCAACAGTTACTTGGTGATGCCTGGAGGTAGCTCCCACGTGGGTGCAAATGGCATTAAGTATGGAATTCAGCAGTTCAAGCATGTTCCAGCTGGCAGTCCTACAGGGTTTGGAAATTTCACTAGCCCGAATGGGTATGCCTTCAATGCTCCAGGTGTTGGTGGTGGTGCAACAGGGATTGAGGATTCATCTAGGCTTAAGTACAAAGATGGGAATCTTTATGTTCCAAATCAGCAGGTAAATTTATAGTTTTATTCGTCATTTTATCTTATTCCGTGGCTCTGGTCTTGGATTTATAGTTTTATGCATGTCCACTTCTGTACGTAACAAATACTTTATTTTTTGGCCTAATTGCTTGGGTTTAAAGATGGTCTCACGTATTGATGGCAATTTGAAACGAGCACTGGGAATGAAGTTTATGGACATGTGTAATTGTAGCTGCCCAATATCTAAGTTGGTTAGTAAAACAATCAGATATGGGTAGGGATGGGAACAGGACGGGTTGGGCCAGGGTTGCCATACATCTGTTACATGGACTCTTCAGAAGTAGTGAAGTATTGTGTCAGGCACATATCCCTCGGACATGGCTATGTCTCTGACACTTTTAATTGAACATGTACTAAAAAAGTATATTAATCATTCAATAATATTCTATTATTACTTTAAATGAGTTCAACGCCTATAGTAAACATTATAGTAGATCTATATACTAGTTAACTCTAAAAATAAAAATATTATAGTTTTATAGAATGTATATTAAGCAGTGTCAACTTGTCCTTCTGTTCATGGATTTGACATTTCCCACAAATGGACACACATCTGTATTTGACACTCTTACCTGAGTCCAGGTAACATAGGCGATCCCCATCCCCGTTTAGCATAGCTACCCCCATCCCCATCCAAAACAATTTATTAAAGGGGCCAGAAAGGTTGAGTAGAGTACCTTTGTAGTTGTACTTTGAAGCTAACAAAAGTAAATAATGGAACAAAATTTCAGCCATTGCAACTATTCCTTTTTTTTTTTTTTAATCTGGATAGAAACAAGATTTAGCTTTAATATTATTATATGAACATGCAGATAATGCTTAGAAGTTTTCGTTAAGAATACAGAATGATATGTAGTAAACTGATGGAATAAACTTGGATTTTCTTAATACATGACCTTTCCCCATCTCTGCCCCATGCCCATGCAGGTTTTCGATTCCCATTCCCACGAACACCCGTTTCTCAGATCGGAACAAATTTAGTTCCATGTAATTGGTCCTGGCTTGTTTTATATTATCAGAAGTAAAAGAAAGTGTTGTCTAACATTAAGCTAAAAAAAATTGATTATGACATAATGTTTGCACAAAAATGTGTGTTTTCCAAGTTGGAAGCGAGGGTGTGCCAGACTTTAAAAGAGCCAAGAACTTCCCAAAAGAATATGCAACTTTCTTTTGGAAGTAAAAGATGTAAATCAAGCGATTGTGAACTAGAAGTACAAAACTTCTACTAATAGGATTCTTTTTGCCTTAATTAAAAGGACTTAAATGTCAAAGTTTAAAGAATTAAAGCTAATGCAAGAAAGAAAATAATTGTAATTGACTGAGAATGAAACAAAAGAAGTTGCAAGTGAATGAAATTGCATGAAATTGAATGAGATGAATTGAAGGACAAATAAAATACCACTTCTTGCAATATGGATTACAAGATAAAGATTAAGACATCATAAATAATTTGGATTGACATTGTAGAAATGAAAATACAAATTGAAAGGATAGATATTACAATCGTAAGAAATTGTAAATCATTGTGTTTGTTTGTGTGCTGCAGGAGGGGCTGCCAAATTCCTTCAAGTGTTCTATTTATACAAGTATTCTATTGCACTTGGTAACTGCCTCTAACTTCTTATCTAAGATGTTGTCATGTGTCTTGAACTCCTTTTCACATCCTTCCACGTGTTCTCCTTGTCCCAAGTTTGGAACTGCTTCTTCCAACTGCCAGAATCGTGCTTCCTTATTTCTCTCCTTTTAAGCTATGGCCAGCAGGAGATAATTTCCCTTAATGAATTTGGCTTGTTTGTTGGCCAGATTCATTCATCTTGTAAAACCATTAATTCCTTGATTTCGGCCATGTTCCTTGATTTTCGCCTTATTCTCTCTGCCACTTCTATTATCTTTGTTTCAGACTATCTTAAGTTATTCTCATGCAATTCACGATAGCCATTAACCAAATTTCATAGTTTAAATGGTTGTCACGTGTCCTTTTGTTCCTTTGGTCTTAGAATTGCTCGTGTAACTGCCAACGTTGGCCTTATACTTCTCATTCTTTTGGCCAAAACTTTCTAAAGAAGCTGACCTCTTTTATATAGTCGTCATTGTTTGACTTTCGGTCATTATCTGCAAACAAATATTTTCTGGCCATATCCACGTGGATTGATTGGCCAATATAAGACCTAAAAATCTAGGTGCCAACACATCTCGTTTTTTTGGCTAAAATTGTCTAAGGAGATTGACCTATTTTAAATGTTCACATAGGTTGCTTGGCCGACATATTGTATGAGAATCTGGGTGCTAACAACCATGTGTCCTAAATCCATGTCTTTAGCTTCTTCTACGTGGCCCCTGCAACTGCCTTCTTCCAACCGCCCAACCGCCGCCAACTGCCAAGCTCACGTTCTTCCATCTGCCAACTGCTTCCCTTCCAAGTTGCCACGTGTATCGGCAATCACAACTGCCAGATACCACTTTCTTTGTAATTGCCATGTATTGGCAGCTCATTCTTTCAGCTGAATTCTTCTGCCATGTGATCTGGCAGAAAACGTATTTTCTGCCAACCATTGCCAAGTGTTGGCAGACTTATTTCTTCCAACTGTGCCACATGTTGCTCAATAATTGGTCTTCGCATTTATCAAAATACAACAATGGTAGGACGCCACGTGGCCGGAATTTTTGGGTGTCAACACATAATAGTGCCAGCTGATCTGTGGTAAATCTGCTCCACATGTGTAAATTTTGTCCATTGGGTGAGGGAAGAAAATACTTGGGGTAATTAAGGGCCAGCCTTGAGATTTATAAAATTTTATGTGCTTTATAAATGTTGAAATCACAAAAAGAAACCCTATCTTGGTGCTTCATAAATAGCAAGATCTCGCTGAGAGAGGAATTGAGGCTTGAAACGAAGTCCAATCCTCAAACCAGAACTCTTGACCACCTTTTCTCCTCTTGCCCATTTACTGCTCGTATTTGGTCACTCTTGTGCGATAGGTGTGCGCTCCCACGTTCACATCGTCTACATAAAAAAACAATCAAAATCTAATGAGAACTATGATCAGTTCGACGCGACTACTATGTAACCTAGTTGGGATGCAATTAATTTAAAAATTCACATAAAAGTTGTTGTTTACACCATCTATTATTTTATCACATTTTTTATTCAATGTGTTGGTTCTTTTTTAACTCCTATTCATTGCTTCCCAATATTTCTTTCTTTATTTATTTTGACTATCTTATTAATTCTCTTATTTTATAATTTTTGTCATTCTATCATATTTTTTGAATCTGTTCTAAATTTATAATGACAAAGTAAATAAATAAAAACCTCAATTGAATTATCCAATCAGATATTTAATAAATATTGAGACGAACCTTGCCTATTTATGTGATTCCAATTTGGGTCAGATTTAGCTTAATATCGAGTTGGACTTTTTTTCTTTTTTTTTTTATTTCTAATTAATTACAATTAATTTATTAAATTTTTTATTTAGACGTAGAATATAGATAAACAATTTTGGCGCTCCCTGGGCTGGAGCCTAGGCCCAGGGCCGGCTTTGGGGTAACTACACGACCTCTTTGACGTTTAGTGATATACGAGGATCTCTCTTGACTGTTATTGCAAAATTACATGAACCTTACGTGTGTTTGTCAATGTTATAGTTTCCCTTGACAGGGATTTCCGTTTTATGGAGTTAAAAGTTGGTCTGATTACTCATATTGGCATATTAATTTAATACAAATGTCAATATATAACAAAATTTTCTATCGCATATAATATATAAAAGCACTATCTTTCTTCTTTTATTCTGACAAATGGCCACTTCTCTGCCACTGTATGCCACTAATGTATGTCTCTCTCTCTCTCTCTCTATATATATATATAACAAAGTTTTTTTCTCCTTTTTCTCAAGTTTTCTCCAACTGCTTCCATCAATTACTAGCTGATTCGCAATACCACCTCACCGTAGCCAAACCACCTCATAACATGACCCAAATGTTTGCATTTACAACCCCAAAATAACACTACTTAATCTCTTGAGAATATAAGAATCCTTTGCAATATTGTCCAAAGTTCGCCTTTTTTTTCAATATTGTCCAAGACCACAACGGCCTCCCCCACCACAAAGCTGTTGATATACAAACATTGAAGAGCCAAAACGATCAAACAATTGAAGAACTTGCCATATAATGAAGAAGATACAATTTGGTTGTCCGCTTGGATATGTGAGCCGAATTTGTTTGGTCTTTCTCATGTAGTTCTATTTTAAAATTGATGCAGATCATCAATGTTAAGGGGAGTGGATAGGATGGGAACTTGGGAAGGGTTGCGATGGTTTGGTGCCAAAGAAGTTGAAGCTCATGATAGTTGGAAATGTTCTCCATGGGGTTGGCTGTAGGTACAGATTAGCAAATTAAGTTCAAATGGGGGGTGTGCATGCTCCAAGAAGGTTGTGTTTGGATAGAGAAAGCCTTTCTAAATATGAGTGAATTTATAAAAGAATTATAAAAGGGTAGACTTGAGAGGTAGAGTGATTTGGAAGATAAAATTAAGAGAGGGAAGGTATAATAGTCTTTCAATAAAAGGAGTAATGAAGTTAGTTGGGGATAGAAATACCCTTTGAAATCATTGAGGGTACTCATCTTCACATTCATCATCTCAGAAACATTGGTGTTGGGTAATTTTTTTTTAAATATGAGGCTATCATGGTAATTTCACTCAACTTGGTACAAATGTCCTGTATTGGGAGTGGGAATTTTGAAAATTTCTCCGTGTTGAGTGCATTTAAACTGTATTAGCGGTGGCTTTTTAAGTCCCCTGTTAAATCCCAGGGCTCAAACAGAGTATTATTTTGAATGACAGGCTGAGACATCAGACTTTTGGATTCAGAACCCAAGGGAGCTTGCTGGTTTGCAATCTGCTTCATACTACAACATACCTGGGCAAACGCCTCATGCTGCTTATATGACTTCCCATACCAGTCATGCGTCCTACAATGCAGCTGCTGCTGTTGCACAATCTTCTCATATGCAGTTCCCAGGCTTGTATCATTCTCCTCCACAGCCCGCTGCAATAGGAAATCCCCACCATCTGGGCCCTGCCCTGGGTGGCAATGTTGGAGTTGGTGTGGCGGCAGCGGCTCCTGGTGCCCAAGTTGGTGCTTATCAGCAACCTCAGTTGGGCCATCATCTTAATTGGGCAACAAACTTCTGAAAAAATGTCAGTATGGGTTCTTCAAAAGGGAAGGAGGTTAGCTGTAGAAGTTCTTTGTTTACTTTGTGAATGGAAAACTCTCATCTTTGTTAATTAATGCGTCCAGTTGGTTTTGAATCACTGTTTGGCTAATGTTTTTTAAGGATAAATATAGCTAGTATGTTCTCTGCAATGCCACACTATTCCCTGCAACCCACACCAACCCCTCTATTCAAGCACCGTTTCCAAAGAATGTTTGGGTTATCTTGGGTGGTTGTCTATGACGAGTGTTTGCCACATTCAATATGCATGAGAATAAATAACCTCTTATTTACACCTAAATTCGAGGCTCATAAACATAGTAAATAGAGAAATAATAATAAATAAGAAAAATAAAAGAAGAAATCTTCAGGTTGGAGACCTTGCAAAACATGCAGATGAGGAAGAGGAAGACTCGACAGGAGTACCAGTGGCTGGTGACTGTGGCAAATAAGACCCTGGCCAGGGGAAGACCGGTAAACACTAAAGAAAGGCTGATTTGAGAGTAGTTAAAGGAAGGTGATATGCCGTTTGGTAGGAGGAAAGTGTCTTTTTGTTAGGTCGGAATGGAAAGAGGAGGGTGGGAAGTCCCGCCCTTTGGGAGCCATGGTCCACCATATTCGTTTCCTTCAAAAGTGGGAGGTTTCCCTTTCTTATATTTATTTTTATCAAAAACAATGTTCCTTTAAATGTAAAGATTTTATTTCTTTATTTTTTATTTTTCAAATAAAGTGGGAAAACACACATTTCTTTCTCCAGGAATACATTTTATGTTCCTTCTACCATTTAACTTCTAATGTGCTCATGACTCTATAGGAAGTCAGCTATCCTATTTGGTTTGCCTTATGGTAGAATGAAGATCCTATATACTAGTTGTCAGTAGGAAGAGAGTTGGTACCTATTGTAGTCACATAATTATTCAAGAAGCATCGCTACTGATTGACTATCACCTCCTTGCTAACAAGATGAGTTAACACTACTCGTTCAATTTTAACATGTATAGTTCTTTTTTCCTTTTTTTCCTCTCTTATTTTTGAAAGTTAAACATTACTCACACATCGGCCTCCACCGAGACTTGAACCCTGGACCCCTCATTTGAGAGTTAGGGTCCGGTACCGCTTTGCCATCAGGCCTTCGGTATATATATATATTTTTTTCTTTTAAAAGGTAAAAAACTCACATTCACTGCCTCCACTGAGGCTCGAACCCTCGATCTCTCATTAGGGGGCAGGTACCGCTTGGTCATTAGGTCTTTGGTAAAAAATATTCTTCCCAAATTGGGCGAGGTCTGGGATTCGAGCTCTATAGGGCTCATGTGGGGGTGTGTGGGTGTGTGAGTTCCTTAACATTAAAAAAAAAAAAAAATCTTCTCTCTCATAAGTGTGCAGTGTCGTCCATAAGGATGCGTCAGGTTTAAGGGGATAGTGGAATAGAACAACCATGAGTTGACACTACTCTTGTTCAACTATATGTGTAATTTCTCTCTTAGAAAAGAGCGCAGTGTCGTCTATGGTGACGTGTCAGGTCTAATGTAATAGTGGTATCGAGCCTTAATCCACCAAGATTATGTTTTGATTCTTTCCTTTGTGGGATGATGGCAGTGGGGAAGTCGCAGAAGAGATTTCCTTTATGGTCATGGCTCATTAAAGCGTGTTTAGTTGCATTGGGATCTCCTCCCCAATTTGGTTGTTCTATGATCTGAATGGAATCTGCTTTCCCTATTGGCCTGAAAGGAACCCCCTCCGTCCTTCCTGTTTAATCTTGTTATCTCAGACATCTGTATTTTAGTTATGATGTGTGTACCATTTTGTAGATGGGTATATTACCTATATGTATATGATGATGCACATGGAATATTTAGGCTTCACAAGGAAAGAGAGAGGGAAAGAAAGGAGTGCAAGTTATGAGGTAAAGGGAATAGAAGAGAGCTAGCAGACAAGTCGCTTTTTCTGATTGATTGTTTTTATTTTTGCGCTCTTATTCATAATATGTAGTTCAATCTTACTTTTCATGTACTAAGACCATTTGTGCTAATCCTTCGTAGAGTTGATTATTTATGATCTGCTTTGTTCATAATTAAATATGGCGGCTACTGAGAAGCTTATATGTAAGCTTGTGAGTTTGTCCACCAATCTCCAAATGTAAGCTGCGGATACGTAATATTACTAGAAAAGGCATCGTACTGTTGTGGGAGTCTGTTAATGGTGTGTTTCAAATTACTGGTGAAGTATTTTAGCAGAAAGAAAAAGTTTTTTGTATGTGTTTTTTGAAAGTTAAGCAGAAGATGGAAGAAGTTTTTCCGCGAGCTGGGTGCAGTAGTGTAGATTTTAGTACTATTACAGTATTACTATGACTCTCAAATATGAAGTGGAGGATAGATGATACCCCCAGCATGTTTGAACATTGAAACCATTTTTATAGGGGTTGATTGATCAAATACTTCTTTGGACAGACCTGAATCATATTATCAAATGGAGGGTCTTAATGAAAAGAGTTTTTGGTTGAATTTACAAGATTGAATTGGCTTTCTTGAATCCCAACCACTGTATATGTTTTCGCCTAAAATTCTGCAATGTAAGCATAACTAGGGTTTTTTTGGATCTCAAAAAGCAAACATGAATTTCTTGCTCTGTATTATTATTATTACTCACGAGGATAAAAGTGAAAAAACTTATTGAATTATTGTACTTCTCCAAACAACTCCCCCCTAAATTATAAATAATTCTCCTGAGAATTATTTATGAACTTATTCTAATGATCCCCAAATCCATTACAAAAAATTATACTACCATTCTTATTAATTTTGTTAATTCTTTAAATTATATTTATTAAATTTTACTCTTGATTCCAAATATTAAGCATACCTTTACCTTAATTACTGGAGTAAATATATCCTCAAATGTGTGAAAAAGTAAAGTTATAGGTTGTAAATACTTTGTTTTTTAAATAATTAACTTGTTGTAAGCCATTGATTTGAATAATAACACTTATCATCTTAATTTTTTATTTTATTTTAAAAAAAATACCATAAGATATATTCATCAAGAACTAATAAATCATTTAAATAGTAATATCTTCTTCCTTATGTTATATATAAATGGTATTAGTTTATTAAATAGATCATTTTAAATATTTATTTAAATTTAAATTTTTACTAACTTAAAATCATTATTTGGTCAACTAAACTTTAAAACTTTTATGTGAATTTGAATAGAGAATATGCCATTAAATTAGCATTTTTTTTATAATCTATCTTAATAAGAAAATGCATTAAGTGTAATCAAATAAGAAATAACTTTGTAGTTATTCATATCGTAATGTCAAAGCTTTAGAGCTCTTTACAGCAAAATGTGATAGTTTAGAGGGTTTATGCACACATTATAGTTCAAGGAAGTTATTTACAATTTTAGACATAGTTTAGGAAACTGAACTCTTTGATATTTAAAGGATTCTATGTCTCCTTTTGTTCCTGAATGTTTGTATCTTTAGGTACTATAAATAAGAGTCCCGAATCCCACTTGTTAACAAAAACTACTTTTGAGTTTGACTAGGAATCTTTATAACAAGAACGTTTTTTTTTTATATATATATTATTATTTCGATTTAAAGCAATACGTACAAAGTAAGTGCTATTCAAGCATGCCTTCGTATAAACGTTATATAAATATTTGGATTCCTTTTATTGTCCTTGGCAGAGATGTTTTTCTGGAACATGCTATTTGTGAAGATGTAGTCAAAGTTTACAAATTATTAGGATCTGTATTTCTTGAAAATTATATCAAAATTCTGCTAAAAAGAGACAGTTTCATAAAAATAGTCTTTATATATATATATATATAATTCAGATTTCAAAAACTTCAACCAAACAAATTATTAGGATCTTCTTAATTTGTGTGTAATTTTTAATTTTTAATTTTAATTTTAATTTTTAAAAAGCTATTTTCAGATTTGTAAACCAAAAATACCATAAAAGAAACACTTTAAGAAGCGAAATATTATGTATATTGTTTATATATATGATTGCACAGAACGTACGAGAAAATTTATTTACTGAAAAATATTAACTATATTTTTTTTTCCACATACTTTTCACATAACTGAAAATTAAAAAGCATACGAAACCATACATGATTCGATATTTTAAAAGCTGTTGTCAACAAATCAATTATAATACTGTTAGGAAAAAAAAAAAAAAAAGTTCAATTATAAAACAATATGTTTTCAGAGAAGTGTTTTGTATTATTTCATGAGAACAATTGCTAAATTTCTGAAAATTATTCTGAAGAGTTACAAACCGTTGGTGCTACTTGGTCTTTTGGATGTCCACTTTCCGTCCAGCCAAACAAGAGGCCCACCAAGTGACAGTAGCAGCTTCGGGGTAAAATAGTTGCACCTCAACGTTATCTTATTTCTCAGTTCAGATAGAAACGGTTCGACGAATTAGGAAGTGGAAAATATATATATATACATATATTTGAGCAGTAAGGTCCATCAATGGCGGCATGTTCTCTCTCATCAACTTTCTCTCTCTACACTTGTCTACTTTCGTCTCAAAAACCACATTGCAGACACAATCCCTCTCTCACCTTCAATTCTAAAAAGCGTTCTCTCGTGTGCTTCTCATCCAAGAACAAACCTAGCTTCGTCGATCAAATTCTTGATTATATTGAAGGTAAACATTTTTTTTTTCACACTTGTATAATTTTTCATATACATATATATGATAATATATTCTTTCATTTGCTATAATTATAGCCATATAGTTCCAGTTTCTCATCTATATAGTCTATAGAACATCAATTGAAACTTATAGGATTACGAATTTTACTATGTAAATCATGAGCTTGGAATATAGTACTAAGTTTTTTAGTAGTTTGTCCAAATATACATACATGTACATATATTTATTATGAAACAGTTTGAGATGATAGTAGCATGATTCAATTGGTTGAAATTTAGTTACATACGAGTAACTAATTTAACCTATAATTGATTTTGATGTACAAAATAAAGGGCAAACAAGAAAGGAGTAAAACTACTACAATCCCCAAATTTAAAAGGATTAGTATGTAACAGTAAAGTTGTTAAAACTATTATACTTCAACATTTAGATAATAAAGCTATTGCACATGAGTAAGATGGCTAGGAAAATAACAGAGGTTCTTAGATAATCAAAAGGAAAATAATCTATGTTCTGGTGATTGAATGAGAACTTCTAAAACATAAAATAAAAATACTAATAATTTGAACCTCAATAGATTTGATCCAATGGAGTAGTCAATGAGGTAGTAATCACAATAGAAAATTATAATAATAAGGGAAATATTATAACATTTGAAACAGAACAGATAGAAATGGAGAGAGCTTAGGCCCATACGTGTCATAAGCCCGTTCAATCTAGAGGAGGTAGATTTTCAGATTCACTAGGAATGTTTCTCCTGAATTAAAGGGATTGGATCTGTATCTAAAGGAATCCTTCCCAATAAGGGAATGGATTGTGACCTAATTGTGAAGATTCTGATATAAATAATAAGAGAAGAGGCCATGGAGGCGACGTTTAGCTTGTGTGTTTCAGTGGAGAACAAAGGCTTGTTCCGATCAAGTTTTTGCTCTTACAACATTTTGTCAGCTGCCTCTAGGGCTGTTTATGAGCATTCGGCACTTTTGTGCCTGAGCTCTTTTGTTGCAATGTGCAGGGCGGGCATTTTGCCAGCTGTCTCTCAGCCGGTTACGAGCGTTCAACATTTCACAATGAAAGAGCTAAGGCAAGTTCATAAACAGCCCTAGGGGCAGCTGGCAAAATCCTGATTGCCTAGGCGCATTACCATAAAAGAGCTAAGGCACAAAAGTGTCTAACGCTTATAAAAAGCCCTAAGGGGAGCCGGCAAAATGCTGATTGCCTAGGCACATTACAATAAAAGGGATAAGGCACAAAAGTTCATAACGCGCCCTAATAGCCCTAGGGCCAGCTGGTAAAACGTTGATCGTCCAAGCAGGCTACAATAAAAGAGCTAAAACACAAAAGTGTCAAACGCTCCCTAAAAGCTCTAGGGGCAATTGGCAACATGTCGATCACCCGGGCACATTCAAGCGAAGGAGCCAAGGCGAAGAAGTGTCGAGCGCTCACAAACGACCTTAGAGACAATCATCCAAAATACCGAACTGTCAGGATCTTGTTAGTGGAAAATTTGAGGGGCTAAAGTGCCAATTGTGTCAATTTACCTTCTAAAAAAATGGGGGAATGGAGATCAAATATGAGGCCGTCGACTGCACGGAAACAAAATTAAAGGCATTGTAAATTTAGTGCCTAACAGACAAATTCAAGATGGGAGCATCACAAACACAATGAGTAAACAAAGCATCATTGTTAACGAGAGTTCAAACAAAAGAAAGGAAAATACGAATGTGTCAACTAAATAACAAATTGTTCAAAATGGACATTGAGCCTCAACCATAGTTATTAAAGGCTCAAGGCACACTAAGGTGCTAGAGGTCCTCTGGAGCCTAGGCGCGAGGCGCTAGGTGAGGCGCGTACCTGAGTGAAGTGAGGCTCAATATGAAAAATACAAGGAGAAAATGAAATTATTACTAAACCATTCATACTCCATAATAAAGGTGCAAATATTGTCAAAGGCGCTCTTGCCCAAACTTGAGGCGCAAGACTTGCGCCTCAGGGAGCCCGGATCCTAGGCGCGCCTTTAACAATACTGGCCTCAGCCTTAAGGTTGTTACAAACATCAAGATGAATAAATATAAGGTCATTTCTAGCCCACTTGGCCACTAGGTTCAACCCCCTCCTCAGCATTTAGGGGCTGAGGGAAAACATCCACAATTTGAGTCTGGGATCTAGTGATAATGTGTTGTAACAATTGCACCAAATCACACGAAATCAAAACAGAAAATTAAGCACGCCACACAAAGAACACAAATATTTACAAGGTTCAGCACAAGTCGTGCCTACGTCCTCGGCGGAGATCTAGTGCAAGTTTTGACTATGCAAGAAATAGGAGATTACAAGTACAACAACAAGAAACCCTATCTCTCTCTGTGAATTAGGGTTCTATTTTTTTCTAAACCACTCCAAAACCCTAATTGCCCTTATATATATCGGGTTACAAAAGAGACTAAACAAGCCCATGACCCATAAGAGTAAAACGTGTCAACCGGGTTGCAAACCCAAATTCGGGCCATAACATCGCATAATGCCAGATGAGGTTAAGCAGTGCAGGGACAGTTAAGGTGGTGGCAACAGTGGCGATCGCTCCCTCGCCTGGACCTTTCAGGAAGTTAGTAAAGGCCTGGTCAATTCAGGTGGAGCAGCGTCAGCATACACGTTTGCCTCCAACCCAAAAGCCTGATCGTACTCGTTAGGTCCTTCAAACTTCCACTCCTCAGGCGGCAACTCCTTTTACTCAAAGCCAACTCTGAACCCCTTGGCATGCTCCCGAGCCATAGCCACAAACCTCTTTGATATGGCCATCCCTCTTGTTATGCAATTCTGGAGGGCCGCTCGGGAGGTATGAAGCTTCGCTTCCAACTCCTTGTAGTTGGCTGGCGCATCCATATATTTGGCATCAGAAGCCTTAGCCCTCCACTCGGCCATGTCCTACTCATATCTATAATTCTTTCTCCAGTCTGTCAGACTTACCCTCATCACATGACTAGATTTCCAGAGCCTTGCAGAGGAAGTTGTAAGATATGCCATTTGGAGAGTGGAAAAAGCAAGAGGATGCTAAAAAAAAGGAAGATGAAATAAAGAAGAGGAAGAAATGAACGAAATGTCAGATCTAGCAAAAGTCAAACATGGCCACTAGAGGGGTCTTTGCCCTAAGGTCATCCCTACTCGGCCCCTGTTGAATAAACTCATCTTGAGGTGGCCAGAACCCGTTCAAAATTGCCCCATCACACTGTTATCTAGAAGGGCAGAGTCACGCATCCCAATGGGGGTAGGCATCATCTTTCTTAAGCTCAAAAACCCAAGGCTTTGCTCCTAGTTATGCCAAAGTCGTGTGTACTCATCACTTTGTCAGCAACTGCATAAATTGTTGTCAGGGACTCCATAGCTTTAATGGAGCTCCCCATGAACTTGGTTATGTTGTCGATCGGAAGTGAGGGACCACTACCTTAGAAGGAGAAGTGGCAATCTCTTTGCTCTTCCTCTCGCTAGTGGTTATGGAGGAAGATATCCCAACCACCCCTTCTTTTTCCCGAACGATCCTCAAAGGTAGCTGAAGATCCTTTTTGCCGGGCAAGGGGTCCTCCACGGGAATTTCCATTACCGAGTCTGAAGCACCGATGTCAAAGATCTGTTTGAGAAGATATGGAGTGACTAGGTCCTGAACGTGGGGAAGCTTTAACCAAACCTACTTTTGCAAATAATCAAGCTTTTTATATGTCAATAAAGAAGGAAAAAAGTTATGATGATGACCTAAAAAGCTATAAACATATGCATAATATTTGTAAACATAGATCAAGCATGGACACTTGCCAGAGTGTTTTGTAGGAATCACAGCTGTATTAGTCAATTGGGTGTCTTCCACCACATCTTGACTCACAGCTTTTATCAATCTCCCCTTTACCCATGCTTGCCTTAATCGCGGAAAGAAGAGGGAACTAACCTGAAAGATGGGACGACAACAAGAGAACGGTGCAGGAGAGGGAAGGATTGCAAGGCTAACCTAGCAACGAGCAAATAAAAAAGAAAATGTAAATGAAGAAGACAAAGATCAAAAGCAAAAATAACGGTAGAAGCCACTTACTTGGTTTCAAGGTACCCAATGATGAGGAGACTCTCCAACTTCTAGCAGTTGTAACTTTCCTTCAAATTCAAAAATGTGGAAGGAAGTTAGAGGCAAGTGAAGAGGGAAAATTTGACACATAGGCCCAGCAGTATTCTGTAAAGAATTCATGATGTTTTAGGTCATCTGAGGGAGGTCACCCATCCTGGTACTACTCCAGATCAAACACGCTTAACTGTGGAGTTCTGGTATGTTCACGGCCATCATGTCTTTAAAACGCGTTATCTGATGTCAAAGATGCACAGCCGAACCATGGCCCACACTAGCCCACCCACTTTAGGAAAAAATATCCTTTTTTAGCTCTTTCCAAGAGTCGAAACCCCGACCTTGGTACCTACCCTCAAGGCTTTGTTCCTAGTTAGCCACCACTGGGCCACTAGAACGCGTTGTGTCATAGAAAGGTATGAAACCGATATATAGCACTTCACCTACCCAAGCGATGTGGGATTGTGCACCTGTAGTTCACCAGTGTGGTAGCCTTCCAGTGCCACTTGCACCCGCCCAGAAGGTAGCCACAATCTACCCCCTAGGGGGCCTGACGTCCCCGTCGGCACACTTCCGGCTTGGTCAGACTCTAATACCATTTGTAACAACCCCTTCCCTATCCAGACATAATATTGTCCGCTTTTGGCTCGCCCATACAAGAGACTTCCCAGGAAGGTCACCCATCCCGGTACTACTCTAGGTCAAGCATGCTTAATTGTGGAGTTCTGGTAGGTTCAGGACCTATACGGCTTTAAAATGTGTTGTCTGGTGTCAGAGATACACAACCAAACCGTGGCCTACACTGGCCCACCCACCCTAGTCAATATTGTCCTCTTTGAGTGCTTGCCAAGAGTCGAAACCCCGACCTTGGTGCCTACCCTCAAGGCTTTTTTTCTAGCTAGCCACCACTAGGTCAGTAGAATGCGTTGTGTCATAGAAGATTATGAAACCGACATATAACACTTCACCTACCCAGGCGATGTGGGATTGTGCACTTGTAGCTCGCCCAGTGTGATAGTCTGCCAGTGTCACTTGCACCGGCCCACAAGGTCGTCACAGTCAGCCCAATTCAGCCCAAACCCAAACGTGTCATAAGCTCGTCCAATCTAAAGTAGGTAGATTCTCAGAGTCATTAGGAATGTTTCTCGTGAATTAAAGGGATTGGATCTGTATCTAAAGGAATCCTTCCCAATAAGGGAAAGGATTCTGACCTAATTGTAAAGATTTTGATATAAATAATAAGGGAAGAGGCCATGGAGGCCAAATTGACGTTTTTATAATTAGCTTTTGAGTGTGAGTTCTTTATTTGTTTGAGTGGAGAACGAAGGATTGTGCCGATCAAGTTTTTGCTCTTGCAGAATCATCAAAAATAAAAGTAAAATAAGAGCTCTATAATTAGATGGTATTACTATAGAGGTTTTGCAAGTTTTGGGGGATGCTGGTGTGTCTTGACTAATAACATACACATATGCACTCACATATATATATATATATATCTGATAACTCTGCTAATAGAATATGTTAGTAAAACGGTAGTGTGGTTGTCTAAATGCTATTACAATAATGGGACATTAGTCTGACTATGAAACTAGAGAGTGGTTGTCTAAATGCTAAGAACTGAGGATACAAAGCTGGAAAAAAATATGGATTTATGTTTGAGAGATTATTGGTGGAAGTTGGCTGACCCTATTCTGTTAGATAAAGGTAAGGATGATGATGAGATGAAGAACAAAAGCTATCAACTTATTGCAGAGAGCTATTGAAAGAGGAATAGAGAGAATTGAGAAACCCTATGGAGGATCCATATGGACTTACCATATGGGTTTCCGATAGAATTTTGAGTCAAATATATATACATGCCGACAATAGGACCCAATCTCTTTTGCTCACTGGCACGCTTTATGGCTGCCATTCTGATACTTGAGGATGGACATTATACAAAATGCTGAAACTCAAGAGTTGATGGAAATTGTGTTGAAGAATACATATCGACCCATCCTAGTACTAGACTGATCAACTAAACAAGTGATACATCGGAAGTTCTCAATTTCATGTTTCGTGAATTGTTGTACTTTTGTAGGAGGTCCAAAATTAAGGAAATGGTATGGGGCCCCTGATCTACTCCCAAAAGATGGATCCATTTCGGACGAATATGTTGAATCTCCAGGTAGTTTGACATAGAAACTTTATGCATGTTAATGGCCATATTGGTTTAATTATCTGAATAATGATTTTCCTCCTTATGGGATGCAGGAGAAAACGAAGTCAGGGATGCAATTTTAGTTACTGATGGAGATAATGAGATTGGTCAGGTATATGTTCTGTCATGGGATCCATTTTCCTCCTAATGATCAAAGAAGTAAAAGAAAAAAGATGAACTCCACTGTTGCAATTGTCATTTTTACCATACATGGTTCAATCATGGCTGGATCTCAAATGGTTAAAGAAGTATTATTTTAGTATTCAATCCCTGATTCCATACTGATCCCGAGTCTTTCAAGTTCTAGATAAAAAAAAAATTCTTCTGTGATTTTTTGTTGTTGTTGTTGTGTACTGTTAATAACTCGTTTGATGTGTTGCCGCATTGTGGATGCGTCTGAGTTTTGTGAACTCTAACTTGTGCAGATGGTAATATTGTCATTAATCGTCAAAAAAGTTCGGATTAAAGCACTGGTGAAGGATAAACGGGCTGCTATTGAAGCCTTTGGAACTTATGTTGAGGTGCTAATTTTATGTTCTGAAAATCACTTTTACATGTGGCCAAATAATTTTTTTGCTAGTTTTTCTGTATTGTGTTTCTTCTATTCCGTATTGATGAAAACATTCACTCTTTCATGGTCTTGAATTTCTGCTCGAAGTCGATGACTGGAGATACAAACAATAGTTCATTTCTAAAGAGGGCTTTAGGAGGTGTTCGTGCAATAATATGCTTAAATGTATGTATATCTGGACCATCTCTCTTACTGATTCAATGTTTATTATCCCCAATGCATGATTATTATATTATGTAGTGTCTGGTCATATAGGAAACATGCGTTACTTGGGGCTGCAAAAGAACCAAACTGTACATCAATATTGGGGTTCAGATCAAGCTTGTTTAAGAAATGAGCCGAGCCAAACAATCCACGTCCTGGCTCGTTAGGAAAGTATTGATGAATATGTGTTCATAAACTAGCTCGTTGATGGTTGTGAAAGTGATGCAATTATTAGGATCCATTTGGATTTATAACTCATTTTTCACAGCAAATTAATATCGGTATGATGCTCAAGTTTGAGGTTGAGCTAGATATTTAGCTGGAAATTGGCCAAAAATGCTAGAAGGAAAAACCATCCTTATCCAAAATGATTGTTCACTATAAATTGCTCCTTTTTTTCCTCTCTTATTCAAGGCAATCCTATCAACAGGGCCACAAAGTAAAGAATCCATGCTTTTCTGCAGGAAGGTTTCATGTCTAATATTGCAAGCTTCAATGGGATACACCATGTCATTTTACTGTCTCAGGTATTCCCTCCAGTATTCAAGCATACCTAACTGCCTGCTAAGTTAAATAAAATCTACTTAAAATGATTGTTTAATAAGGTTGCAGTTGTCTGTTTATAGAGGTAGCAGCGGGATCCAAGCCATCATGAACAGCAATGCAAGAAAATTGGCCGAGCAAGATGAATCGATGGTATTTTCCTCAGGAATCCCTTACACCATCATCAGAACCGGAGTGTTAACAGACACTCCCGGTGGGAAGCAAGGATTCAACTTTGAGGAGGTACTACTATTTAGTGTGCATATTTTCCTTACTAAGTGGCCTGTGTTCAATCAAACCTTGGATTCTCAGTTACAGTGTTTATTCAATTTTTCAAATGATTCTCAGGACCACTGATAATGGAAAATATGCATGGTAGGAAGTTCTGGAACAAAATTTGGGTCCCCTCTTTTATCACTTGATGAAAACAGATAATACAAAGAACTGGAAGAGATAAAACTCTCTTCTGCATTTTGCTATTACATGCTTGAAAATTTCTTCAAACCTATTAAGTATTTCCTCTGTAATATGATTATGCTTATGACGTAAATTATAGTAGGTTAGTCTTTATAAATGAAATATGAGGGTCAGTTGCTTAATAACCCAGTATCGTGTGTTTAGGCTGCTATTCTGCTTTTAATGAACTAACATATATAATTTGATATATATATATATATATATATATATATTATCCAGGAACATTAGGAAATTACATGGTAATGGACCTTTTCTGTCATTTTCCTTCCCTGTAGCAATTGAATTCTCAAGCTTATTGCTTGAAGGACCTGAGGCAAAAAAATATTAATCCTCGAAGGGATTGTGCTTTCCCAGTGATTACCATGTTCTTCCATTCACTCTCACTTTTACCACATTTTCTGCTTGTAATTGTTTGGCTTTTGTTTACTTTTTCCTTCTCAGGCTAACTTAATCTGGTCTCCAAAGAGATACAGTCGATTAGAATATTTACAGAATGCTGTTTATATATTTGTAAACATGACTATCATATCATAGTGGTTTAATACCCTTTATTACAGGGTAGTGCAGCACAAGGAAGTCTTAGCAAGGAAGATGCTGCCTTTATTTGTGTGGAAGCACTTGATGCAGTCCCACAAAGAGGATTTGCAGTTGAGGTTAGCTAACTCTAATACCACTAAAGATTCATACGAAACAAATGGGATATATTGCACTAAATTAGAAGTTGGCACCTAACGTTAAACGGTAAAATTGTTGAGTGTGTGTGTTGTACATGTTTCTGTGTTAGTTTGGCCACGATTGGAAGTGTATGTGATCAACATCGTCCAGTTTGGATGGCTTACAGGTGGTGAGTGGTGAAGATAAAATTTCAGATTGGAAAGAGTGGTTTGCGGCATTGATGAAGAAATCAGAGCATCAGCTTCCATGAAGGTATCAAATTCAAAAAATGCAAAAGCTTTTCTACCACGCACTCGAATATCACTCGCTAAAAAAGGGTATAATTGTAAATACAAAACGCACTTTCTGATCAGTCTCCCCACAATGAAATTACAAGTAATTATAAATCCAGTGTTTTTTTCTGTTATTTATTTATGGTATCGTGTGACAAATCCTTTGAACAAGTTATACATTGGATTCTTTTTTTATCCTGTTTATTGCGGCCTTGTGTGAAACTGGTCACAAAAACTGGAACACTCACTCTGTGTGTAACTCCAAATGAACTCACCTCATATCACTTGGGAAATACTAATGCAAGTGTTAGAAAATGGGCAGAAAATTAAAAGATAGTGCGAGGTGCTTGTTTGTGTCATTGGTTATATCAGTATGGCCTCGTTTGGAAAGGGGTGTTTTTGTATTTGTTCTTGTTTTTGGCTACTGCTCATGAAACAAAAACATGTTTGGCACCTAAATTGGCCAAAACGTTTTTGTAAACAGTGGCAAAAACAAAAACAAAAACAAAAATTGTGAACATCTTTTTGGTGTTCTTACAGTTTTTGTACAGTTTGTTCTTTACAAAAAAAAAACAATAACTACCCTTCGATCTGCCACCACCACCACCACCCGCCACCATACACACACACACACACACACACACACGTATATATACATACACACACATACAACCCACCACCACCAGTCACCATACACCACACACACACACATATATACACACACACACAGAGATCGACACATACACACACATATATATATACACACACATACCGGAACCACCTTCGATCAGATCCGTCGGGATTTCAAACGCCATGGTTCAATTTTTGGAGGTTTCTCCTAAATTTGATTGCTACATCCCCGAAATCGAGAGCTAGGGTTTCTGAATTGTCTCTTATCGTTTCTCTCTCTATATCTATATGTGTATCTATAGTGTATGTATGTGTATGTGTGTGTATAACCCCCTTTTGGAACAAAATACAAATTGGTTACCAAACACATATTTGTTTTTGTTTTTTTGGGAAAAAAATACAAAGACAAATACAAAAATAATTTTTGTTCTTTCATCCAAAAAACAAATACAAAAACAAAGGGTTTCCAAACGGCCTTACATAATGAGGAGGAGAGAGAGAGAGAGTACTACCAAGTGAGTGTAATTTTTGAGTGTGAAAAATTCCATATTGATTGTTGAGTGTTGTATTTCTTTGTTATTGTATAATAAAAATGAGTTGTTATATTGTTGTGTGCGTGATATTGGGCGAATTAACTCTTCACCAGAAAAAATAAATAATTCATAACAAGTGTTTGATGTGCAGGTGGTCCATTGTGAAGAAGAGGACATACATCCATCTGCATTATTAGTAAAGTACAGAAAATGAATTGTGGGCTATTGCACTTGTAATTCCCTCATCCCCGACCCCGCTCTTATGTACTTGTACTCATCACTTGAATTATTCAATGTAAAGTAAATCCAAGACCACCAATGATTTCCACAATAGGGACCCACATGCCCTCATGGATTTGTATTTATTTTTACTTTCTCTTGATATTTCCATGTTTTAATTTTTCCAATGTAGGTGGATATCAACTCCAATACTGATATCCAAATAGTAGCGTCTTTCATCTAATCAATCTGTCCCTCAACCTCAAGGCAGCTAATGCCATACATATATATATATATATATATATATATATATCCTAATACATAATAAGATAAAGTAAGGAATAAACCAAGGAGAAGAGACAGAGAAGTTGTTGTTTAATGCCTGATTCCTGAGGCCAATACCATCGATTCATCTTCAAATATTGGTAGAAAAGCTTTTGCATTATTGGCCCTATATCTATGCCGCAAACCACTCTTTCCAATCTGAAAAGCTTTTGCATCTTTCCAATCTGAACGGGGTGAAAAGGCAAGTTGGGTAAGGAAAGGATAGACGGGTGAAAAGGCAAGTTGCTTATTGGCCTTATATCTAGACCATAATGATAAACATATAGGATTTGGAGGGAATTTACCATATGGACACTGTGGGAAATGAGAGTTTGTTCCAGAAGGAGACACTGAAGGTGAAAAGGAAGGCGAAGAGGCTCAAAACATGAAATCATGGGAAAACACAGGGAAAGATTGGGTTTATGGTAAACATGACTGATTTCTTTTTTCAGACGGGACAAGAAATCCGGAAGGATATTGGTTTTTGCTTTAATGTGCACTGCATCAAAAGACTATTGAGAAAACCAATTTGCCCAGCAAAGGAGTTGAACTTTAGGAAGATATTTCTGTTTAAACTGAAGCATGTTAGGAAAACTCATTAAATCAGTTTCAATCAAAAAATGATGACCGATTAAATGAAATTCAAACTTCTCAATGCTTCGTTTAATGGTGAGAATCTCTTTGTAGGTCGAGTGGTAATGGAGTTCAGCCGGAGAGAAATCACCACTTTTATATCCAGAAATTTTCCTTGGATTATTTGGAAGTTCTTCAAGAAGAACAACTCCCCAATAATAATCAGAGGCGTCAGTTTGGAGAATTCTTTTACCATCAGATGTGATATGCAAAGGAGGAAGGGTTTTTGAAAAGGCTTTGAGGTATTAAACTGCATCAGTACATTGGGTAGACCACGGTAATGGATCTTTCTTGAGAAGGGCTGAGAGAGGTTTTCTATATTGGGCAAGATTGGGGATAAATTCTGACATGTAGTTAACAATTCCAAGGAATTGTTGAACTTGCTTGGCAGAGAGGTTGGTATCGGGAAAATTATCAAGTTGGGTGGCAATATGAGGTTGGAGAACATACTGTCCTTTAGAAATCTTCATTCCTAAGAAATTGATTTCAGGCTAACCTAAAATCATTTTCTTTTCAGAAAGCATAATCTCAAATTTTTGGACAATTTGGAGAAAGGTTTGGAGAAGACTGGAATGGGTTTCAAGGTTAGAGGAGAAAAGCAGGATATCATCAATGTAAACTAGAGCAGAAGATAGTATAGGAACAAAGATCTTGACCATGACATGTTGAAATAAGGAAGGAGCGGTCTTTAAACCAAAAGACATCACAGTCCACTAGAAATGATGGTTAGGAATGCAGAAACCAGTTTTAGGGCGATCTTCAGGTTGAATTCCGAGTTGTCAGAAGTCTGCTTTAAGGTCAAACTTGGAAAAGATCTAGGCTTTGGGAAGGTTGGAGAAGAGAACAGTTCTTCGGGGAAGGGGGAATCTGTTGTCCTGAAGAAAATGATTGAGAGGCTGGTAATTGATGACAAGCCTTAATTTTCCTCGAACTTGTTTTGATCTTTTATTCACATAGAAGGTTTCACAAACCCACTGGGAAATAGTTGGTTCAACAAGACCTTCATCCTGGAGTTGCTGGAGTTTTTTTAGGGCAAGTTGGTAATGCTCGAGGTTCATTCCATGATGGGTGGCTTTAGTAGGGTTAAGGTCCTCATTTTTCTTAAAAGGAAGGAAAATGAAGAATTCTGGATTTTTCCAAAGGGGGTGGTCATATTTGGTAAGAAACTGGGTATGGGACTCAGCACATGAGAACTGAATAATGGCTTGTTTAATGGTGGTTAAACTTTCAACAGAGAACATGTTTGGTTGGGTCGTCCATGGTAAAAAGTAGTTTTTTAACTTTAAGTCTTTGGCCATCCAGGAAACCTTGTGAAGAGTTTGCAGAATATCAAACCCCAGAAGTAAATCTTTACAAGGGAGCTCTGAATCATAAACTTGGTGTTTGATGGTATAGCCAGGAAAGATCTGTAGAGTGATGGGTTTACTCTTAAGGGTTATGATAAAAGTTTCTCCATTGGCTGCAGTGAAAGGAGAGAAACATGACTTCCAATACGAGCGAGGAAGAATAGAAGGATTCATGATCGAGGACGTTGCGCCAGTATCAAAGAAGGCAATCACAGGAATAGGTTTGACACATTTGTCAAGAAGAACTTGGACTTTAGCAAGAGGTTGGACAAGAAGTGAAGGGAAAGTGGTTGATTTAAAAGAGAAGATGAAGGCACTTGATATATTGACCCTCCTCATGTCTCTATGTGTTGATATATATATATATATCTAGAGAGCGCTTTGTGCTGAAATGTTGTATGTGTTGATATATATAGACATTGGTTGTACAATCAATGAAGACGGCAAGATGAACAATGAGAGGCAAAAAAGAAAGATCCCAAGATAATCAACTTCAAGTTCAGTTCCATCCATTGAATCCTAAAACTACAAGTAGTGGGGCCTTGTTCTCTGTTCATCTTTTGTCACTTAATAGTTAATACCTTAGTTCAATAACCAAAAATAGCTTTTCCCTCAAATTCTTTCTTAATTGATTTGGTCCACTAACCAACACTCAAAAGGTTGGAACAAAACAGTGGTCAAAAGACTAAATCATCCACTAATATGATATTCCACAATTCCAATAATCCAAAGCTGCTTTTCTTCTTCTTTCAAAGGCTCTAATGATATCCTAAAAAAAATGTCTAAATCCCAAGGCGATCTTTCTGAAACCTAGGTCAAGGAGATCGTCATTTAAGGCTGTTACACGAACTAATCCCACAACTCGTGTAACGTTAAATCACAGTACGTAGCAACTAGGATTCGAACTCACACTATAGAACTTGGATGTGGTTTGTCCAAACTTTACAAGATCCATCCACATACCAATTGCGCTACGCCGGGGGGGGGGGGGGGGGGGTCTAATGACATCCTAGATATGAATATGAAAAACAATAGACACAGCCCTATACCCCTTCAGGTCGTTTATCTAAGGTGCAGAGGAATATCTCCAGACAAATATGGGGAACTAATAAAGAGGGTGGTTGAAAGTTTCCATCAACACACAAAGAAAATGCACCAAAGTGATTGATACAAGGCAAGTAACAAAGATCTAAAGTGCTTTTAAAGCTTTTTTGACAACTAAAATTGACACAAGCCTTTTTCACTATTGAAAGGAGACTGAAGTTGAGGGCTTGTTTCTTTTTGAGAAGTGAAAATCAGAGAACTATATCAAAACTCTCTTTAACTTGAAAGCTCAAGAAAATAAATAAATAAATAAAGATATCGAACTTAGGAAACAACAGTCTCTCAAAGTAGCCAAGAATCAGCTGGAACAATATATATTAATGAAGAAAAACACACACAAAATTATCATCCCATAATTACCGAAAACCAGTAGAATTAATCTAGACATTTAAATAGAAAATCTAGTAGCATGCTTGATCCCAGTAAAAAATAGTTATATACATTTTTTGTTGTTGTTGTATTTCAGATAGGAACTTCCACGATCGGTGACTTGACGCGACGCCTGAGGAATACGAGGAGGCCCCTAAATGGGCATCGACCATGGACAATACGATTTTATCAACAACCTAAAGTAGAAAATTTAACAACATGCTTGATCCCAATTAAACAGAGTTATATACCTTATATACTTACCAACAAGAGAAAAAATTGAACTCATTTGTACAGAACTAAAAAGGTTAATGTCTCAAGCTATTATTTATCAAGAAAATTGATGGCAGCTAGAGTGCAAATTACTTATAATGAGGAGCTACAATTTGTAATCGAATTTCTTGCAGAAATTGAGAAAGATCATTTTAAAACCAATTACCCGGACCTAATTCTCTTCTGACCACTTTTTCCGTTCGATTTTATAGTCCCACTCGAATCCCCTTCAGATGAAGCTTCCATGGATTTGGAAAAGGAGGTCGAAAGATCCGCGTAAAGATCAACCACCCTTCTAATGTTGTTGTTGAGCTCTCTAATCAATCCCACATTTCGGGTTAAGTTGTCGGGGATCCTAGACTCATGGTTTAGGTTAATCTCATTGATTAGCAACCTGTTCTGATCCAAAATGTTCTGTACTTGCACAAAGCTCTTCTGAAATGTCTGCACTACTTGCCCATCTACTTGTGTCCCATTACCAATGCCAGAAAATATATCACCTTCCATATCTCTTAAACCTCAATTCACTCAATAACACTCCAATTCTGCACCAAAAAATATAAAACGCTTAATTCTAACAAATGCAATATATGAGAAAATCATATATGGCTTCACTGATTCGAATTCTAAAATCTCTCAACATCTTCTCTCAGCTTTTCAAGATATCGTAAAATTAATTATTTAAAAACGAAAAAAGCATGAGCAATGAAAGACGATGTATGAGACAAGAATTACAGGCTCAAAGTATTATTTCTAATGAAACGAAGGAAAATTCAGGCATGGTTAGAGTTTTATGAAACAAAAAAAGAAAGAAAAAGGAACCTTTTTCTTTTTGTACTATTCAAAAACCAACTAAAAGCTCTGATTTTGAATTGAGAATCCCAAAATTCAGAAACACTTGTCATACAACTGATAAGATAAGAAATAAAAGTTCATAAAGAAAAAACAAAAAAGGTCAAAATGGGTCAAAAGGCCATCCAAAAAAAAACCCAATTTGTTGATTCATAGATTGCAGAAGAAATAGCTCAGTTGCTGTGCAGATGGTTAATTAACACATGAAATATCAAGTGGTTAGATTAGAAAGAGATCTAGTCAAATTTGTAGACAAGGAGTGTTGGAATTTATAGAACAAAGAGAAAAAGATAAAGAAAAACAACCCAAAATAAGAGATACCCATCAATGAAAAAACAAACAAATCGTGGGTTTTCTGCAGATATTGTATGGACTCACCTGGAAATTGTGGGACATTATTAGGGAGAGAGAGAGAGAGAGAAAAGGTGAATTTTGCCGAGAAAGTGTGGGAAAGGTGAGGAGAGGAATCAAATCTCCAGAGTGTGTGTGCTGAGAGGCCCTGAAATCATGAACAAAGGTGGGGGAGAGAGAGAGGGAGAGAGAGAGAGAGAGAGAGGATGATAGATGATACGTGTGAGATTTGACAGTACAGACGGAGTAGCCTATTGTTTGTTTCTCTCTCTCCTCGTTTACTTCACCAACTGGATTCTCCCCCTTCTTCATTCATTCGTGCTTTTACCAATCCCGATCTCTTTCTACACTTTTGTGCATCATATATAATATTCCAACAAAACTTACCTATCAAATTTATTATATGTTTAAAATTTGTAACATAACACCAAATTTTTCAAAAGTTATTTTTGGCTTCACTAAAAGATATTTGATAAAAATTTTAAAAAAATTTTTTATTATTGGAAGACTTGTCAAAACACTTTTTATTTGTCATTTTCTTATGTGAAAAACAAAAAACAAAAGCAAATGAGATTAATTTTCAAATAAACCCCTAATTCATACCAACAGAAATTAGAAGAGTTGTAAACATTATAAAGTTTCACCATGTCTCTATGGTATCAGTCTACTATAAGATAATATAAAATTGAAAACAAGTGAGAAGAGTTCATCCATAAATTTTTTTACCTTATTTCCTAGGTAGTTTGTTCACAGTATTACCTCAACCAAGTCCATTATCATAATATCAGTGCGCAGCCTATTTAAATAAAGACAGTATTGACACTGTTCTACCTAGTATCATGACTTACTAAACTAGAAGAAAATACACCTCAAAAATAATACTCCCTTTGGTCCTGTTGGGTAACACTTTTGCTTTGAGATTTATATGTTAATTTTCTAAAAAATAAAATCAAAATTAAAAACTTATTTGGTAATTTTTTTTTTTAAAATTAAAATCTAATTGCCAAAATTTGTGATTTCCTTGTAGTTTTGGAAGCTTTAAATAAATTAATTTATATTTCAAAAGTAAATTAAAATTTATTACCATGATTAAAAACGAAATAAAAATTAAAAAAATAAAACTATTTCAAAATAATCTTATCTTTGTATGGAGTCTAAATATTACATTATTATTTGCTAATTAGAATTTTGTCTTTGTAAAATATGTTATATTATTGTTATGATGATAAATATGGACATAATAAATATAAATAATAACTAAAAATAATAAATAAATAATAAATAATAAATAAAAATGATTAAAAACATTTGTAATAAATAATTAAAATTAATAAACAAAATAAATATATATATATATATTAAATATTAAATAAATTTGAATAAAAATACATAAATAGATAAATAATAAATAAGTAAAATAAAATGAATAAATAATTAATAATAATAAATAATTAAAAATAATAAACAAAAATAAAATGAATAAATAATTAATAATAATTAAATAAATATTTAAATTAAATTAAATTTGAATAAAAATATATGTTTAAATTAGTTCATTTTATTGTTATTAGTAGTTAGTTTATGATTTATGAATTTTTCATTTTTTCGTTACCAAAGACTTTTTCACTTTTCTGCTTTCAAAAATTTCACAATGGATGAATTTTACCAAACAAGTTTTACTTTATATCAAAATGACAGCAAAACAAATCACAGCTTTCAATTTTGTGAAAAATAAAATCACAGCAAAAAAGAAAAACAACGTTACCAAACAGGGTCTTACTGATCTCCCAATTTAAGTATCTATCTTTCTTCTATTATCCGTTCTATAATAAATGTCTCATTTGAAAAGTCAACCTAAATTATTTGGAATTTTAGTAATTTAACTTTCATACATTAAAATAATAAAAAAACTACATATAAGTAGAGCAAGAGATGATAAATACAAACGGATCTAGTTTAAAGTTTAAAGTTTTAATTTTAAATTTAATCAAACTAATTACAGATGCATTATTATTTTTATTTAAAGTCTAATATACCCTTAGGCCACCTTCCACTATCACATCACATTCTCCATTCACACCTCTATAATTTCTCCTCCATCGTGTTATCATTGTGGAAAGGTGATTCAAAGCTGATTGTCTCAAGCTCAAAATCGAAAAAGAAAAGAATCATAACAAGAAAGCTAAGCGAGCTACGAAAAGTTTTTGGTTACAACGGTGATACCACGTCATTAGTAGGGCTGTAAACGAATTGAGTCGAGCCGAGCTTTGGAATGTTCAAGCTCGGTTCATTTACTAAACGAGCCTAGAAAATATGTTCAAGTTCGGCTCATTTGCTTAACGAACGAGCCCGAGCCGAACGCTAGATTTAACGAGTTGAGCCCGAGCTTGCTCACGAAAGACTCGTTTCAGTGCAACATATATTAATCTTTCTAATAGTTGTCTGGATTGAGTTGTTGCATGTCTGTTTTAACATATTTTCACTAGTATAATTTTTTATGAATGAATTTTATGTTCTGACCGCCTAATTTCTATAATGTTTTTCACAATAATCTTCATAATTTGTTCAATTTGAACGTTTTCTTTTGTCAAATATGACATAATTTTACTATTTAACTTAGACGAGTTTGTTCACGAACTTGGCGAGCCGAGCTTAGTAATGTTCAAGTTCGGCTCGTTTACTAAACGAGCCTAAAAATTATGCTCAGGTTCGGTTCGTTTACTAAACGAACTAGAACGAGTCGAGCTCTTAACAAGCCGAATCCGAACCTGCTCACGAACGACTCGGTTTATTTGCAACCCTAGTCATTAGGATGACATGGTATCACAAACCAATAAAATCAAATCTTTTTTGCATGTGTCATATCACTTATTAACTTAGCAACATGGCAAATATGAAAAACTAAATAAACTTGAAAAAAAAAAAAAAAGGAAATCTTACACACTCAGGATTCTTCCCCAAAACAGTCGTCTCCCTCTCCTCCAAACATTCGTTCCCAAACCAGTCCCACTCCTTTTCTCTCCTCCAAACCCAAAAGCTCAAATAAAATAAAAATTAAAAATTATGTCTTCATCTTTCCGTTAATCTAACTCGATGGAAAATGGTGGAATCATGTTTGCCCTTGATTGCCAAGAAAACCAAAAGAAACTGTGTATATGACTTATATTCAAGTACCACTAAATTTATCATTTTAAATGATTCTGATTTTGTAAATTAATTTTTTGGCAAAAAAAATTGGGTTAATTTCATTTATACCCTGAACTTTGTTCAAAATGCATTTTGACTCCCCCAACTCTGCATAAATGCATTTTGACCCCCTAATTAGGCAAAATTTCATCAATTTGACCCCTGACCACTTTTGGGCATTGACTAGGTAGGAAATGACAATTTTGCCCTTTGCCAAACAGTCATATTGAAAGTTCAAATCTATCCATCAAATTATCTTATTAATGAAAATATATTGCTCAAAAACCATTAGTGATGAAACAAATATATTAGCTAAGCTTACAAAAGGAAATGAAAACTTAGCTATTATACTTGGTGGCCAAAGATGTTCATTTTTCAAAGAAGGACTAGGATATGATCCGTATGAAAAAGATACTTGTTTATTAAAGAAAAGAAATTATTTATATAAATTATTTATTAAAATCTCTTTGACTCATTTAAGATGTAATTATTGCAAGAGAAATGGACATAGAATATTTGAAGGGAAAATTAGATTTAGGGGACCAAAATTAAATTTAATAACTAAAAAGGGACCAAAAGGTTTCAAGAAGAAATATCAATCCTAAAACTTAATTGCTCTTTAAGGACCATTAAATGTAAAGTAACAAAACTATCCTTTTTGTAACTCACTCTCACCGTAAAAAAAAAAAAAAAAAAATTTATCTCCTTCCCAAAACTGTAACCATAATATAATAATAATATATGACACATGCTGATTTCATGTAGAGGATATGCGGACACACCATTTTTGGATGAGTTCTTGCAAACAATGCCTTAATTTGTGAAATGAATTGAACTTGCTACATTGGTCACTGTTGATTCGTTTTGCGTCACCTTATTGAACGTTGTGGAGTTTTCTTTGATTTTGTTGGGTTGATTCTTTTAAGTGTATAATGAATAGGTAGTTCACATCTATCTATCTATATATATATATATATATTCATGTATATGTATGTGTATATATATGTAGGTGTGATAGGGTTTAGATGTCATGGGAATTTCTTCATTCCTTTTGTAATGTTAATGTATTTGATTTTCTTTTTAGAAATTGAATTGGGGGTGTTCAGATGTAGCGTCCGATATTTTTACGTCCTAATTAAAAAAATTTGTTAACAATTAAGTAATTAAGTGATTATGTATTTAAGGTGTTTATGTGCTTAGCATGACTTACATGATTTATTTGAGATTAAATTTGTACGTTGCATGTTGTATTTTCATTTTGAGAATAATGAAAAGTGTTGAAAATGAATTTGGGAAATGAATGACCAAAGGGTAAATTGGTATTTTCATATTTGGAAGATTTAGTAGAAATTGTAGAGAAATGACTAAGTGTTGGTGTATGAGTGGCATGGTGGTAAATAGAGAGGAAGACATGGGTTAAAATGGTAGGTCATGATGACACTCTTGTAATTAATAATAAATTAAGAAGGATTTGGTCTTTTTACACTTCAAAGTGTTGTCTCATTCTCAACCATTGATCTTAAGTGTTCTTCCACCTTTGCTCACAACCCTTGGATCAAGGGCCTTGTTTGGATGACACACAAATGCATGAATGCATTATTCTTGGTTTTTTATTTGCAAGACTTCCTTTCTACCCTTGGATCATTTATTCATTTTCTTTGTTTTATTTTTAACCCTTGGATTGTAAGAAATGTGAGTGGAGAATCTTTACATTTATTAAGTCTTCTCCACTTTGCAAGACTTCACATTTTCTTGCAAACACTTCTCTCTCCTCTCCTCCATAGTACATCACTCTCTCTTGCTCCATGAATGCCAAGGTTTGATCACCTCTTGCTTGGTTGGTAGAAAAGTTGTTCTTGAGCTTGTGTTGTTCTTCTTCTCCATTTGAGTTGAACTTGGTAAGCTCTTCTTATCTCTTTTTGATTCTTGTAGTTTTGTAAACCCTAACTTTCATTATTTTGGGAAAGCTCTTTGAAATCACATGGGTTCTTAAATTCCATTATTGAATCCATTATAGAAATCATTGTGGAGATCTTATTTCTTTTCCCCATTGATTTGTTGTTGCTAGCTTGGAGGAGATTTGGTTATTAACTTTTGAAGAGTTGTAAGTGTTCTTGGTCTATTGGTATTGGTTCTTCTTGGGTTCCATCTTGCGGTTGAGTTATTGGTAAGAGTTTCCTCTCTTGATTCACCTTAATTTCAAAACCCTTAAAGTTCACCATTTTTGGGTTTTTGGCTTAACTTTGATTTCTTGCCTCTACTTATGTTTATTGTTGAAAAATCCTAAGATAGTGTAATAGTGATATTCTTACTCATTTGAAAGTTTGGAGACCTTTGAGCCGAACTATTGAAAATCTTCCTCTTTGAAGCTCTCTTGAAAGTCCTTTGCTTGGTTCATTATTGGCGTCGTTTGGACCAATAGCTTGCACCCTCTTGATTACTAGGACTTGTGATTGCTTGGAATTGAGGTAAGGGAAAAACGAGTTGTTTTAATTTTTTTATGAGGGTGTGTGTGGTTATGTATATATATGCGATGTATATGTATGAGTTGTGTCTTGACAACGTAGACGAGAAACTAGGCTCTTGAAAAGCATGATTGTGTGATAATAATATTTGTTGTGGAATATTGCTTGTAAATGTGTAATTATGAGCATGATGATAAATTGGGCATAATATATTACATGATGATATAAAACATGTATTATGATGAAACATGGTTTAATTGAGACCTTTTTACATATTGAGTACACCTTGTTGTGTTATATACATTAGTGTCGGGTTATGTCGGTTGTGTAACCATGTGTGAGTAGACTTGTGTCGGATCGTCGCAACAACTGGCCAGGAGGTGTACCCCACTTACGGAACTAGTAAGTTCGAAAATTGTGATATAGGGTGGGTCGTCCCATCCTCACCATCGCGGTTCGTCTTGTGCATTCGATCTTCGGATCTTTAGTCGCGAGTGGGTCGTGTAATGACCGGGTTAATTTAAATAATTTCTTTTTCTTCGGTTAATATATATATATTTTATCTTCTTCATTACGTGGCATTGCATGTGTTTTCGTGCATTAAGGATTTCATGATTTGAATTTTTGGGTTCATTCCTATGTTTTGTAAAATTTTCATTTTTGTCGTTGACCGGATAGTTTCGATATTTTAAATAAATGTGGGGGTTACTTTTGAGTTTCATAAAGATGAGTGTAACTTTTGCAATATATTCATTATGTGTAAATGTGTGACTGAATTCCACATGTTTATTTTTATTTTTATCTTCAACTTTCCGAAAGCATATTCCTTCATCATTTAAAAGTGCAATCATACATCTATTATATTGACACCACTTTATGACATTATTGATGAAAGTTTTCAGCCATTATATTGATGTGTTGAGGTTCGCTTTTGCATATTCTCAACAATCAAGTAAAACCATTTTTTCCATCATTCTCTATTTTTCTCCTATCTTCTTCTCTCTACATTTTGGGCATCTTAGAGTGGGGATTCAATTTTGTGCTCAACTAGGAAGTTGTTCTACGTGTTACGATCTTCGGTTTAATACCAATTACGGTATGTGATCTATATTATTTAATTTGATTTGATTTTTCAAAAATTCCAGATTGCTAGTTTACATGTTTAGTGAAAATCAAGGCTTTAGATCTCTAATTTATAATATATGTACGGATCAAAATTAGTTTATGAAAATTTTACAGATCATATACAGGTATGTAATTATATGTTCCTGAAAATTTATGAATTTATAGATAAGTAGAGAGTTAATTAAAAATTTAGGAAAAACATGTTATTCGGATATTGTTGTTGCTGCAGACCGTTTTTTTTTACTCGGTTTGAGAAATTTATAGACCATGTTAAAGTATTTATAAATTTTTGAAACTTTTACAGTATTATTTTTTATATGTATATTAGTATCTCTCAAAATTTCAGATCATTTAGATAAATAATTAAATTTCTAAAAAGCACGGAAGTAGGCTGATCCGATTTTACTGCTTGCTGATCCGATTTCGGTTTCGGTTTAGCCAATTGTTTCATATGGTTTCGTATTCTTATAAATCTTGAAACTTTTATTATAACATTTTGTATATGTCTAGGACATATGTAGTGAAGATCAATAATTTTAAGTTAATTTATACTGGTAAGAAAAATTGTTGAGTAGTAACTGTTCAGTTTTAATCGTAGTTTAAAACCGGAAATTGTGTTACCGATTTGAGCTATCTATAATTCTAATTTTGTAATTTTAATTTTATCACCTGATCTTGAGTATATAATATGTAAATCTGGGGATTTCGGTAGTCATATAATTCATGGATAGGTTTGTACAAATCTTGGAGTAAAGGGTGTTCAGTTTTCGGAACTGTTAGGAAAGCTGTCTTTTATAATTATTTTGGACCACTGTCCTTTGATTAAAGCTTATGCAAATTTTACAGTAGACCTACGTAGAGGTTTGGAGTGTATCCTGTAAATTTCATATTTTTATCAAACCTGTAGAGTTTTCTAAAAATCATAGATTACCTACTGTCCGTTTTACGGTAGTATTCGAAACCGAACTTTTCGATTCTTAATTAAGTAGCTAAATTTTATCTATTAATCCCGAATATTTTTGAGTAGATATTTATATATATCAGAATGTTTATTGAAAAATCTTATTATAAAAATAAATATGGTTATGTATATAAAAATTATTCAATATGTGTTAATTGGTTTTGACCATAACATGGTACAAATGAAGGCGTGAAGGGAGAACCGTTCGTTTCTTCATTCTCTACACAACCATATTGTTTTGATTGTTGTTATTTTACTTGATATTTTATCAAGTTTAAGGTAGGGATTTATTGGGGTATCGTGTGAGTTTAAGAATCTTCATTTATGCATTTTAATGTTTATATATAGATTCATCATCTTATTATGCTATGTTTGACATGAGTTATGAAATTGAATTAATGTGTTTAAATGCATTGATTCATGCCACGATAGAATTTTATTAGGTGGATCATGGAGTGCGGATATATTTATTACTTATGTGTGCATGTGAATGACATTTATGAATTGTGAATTGTGAATGGTGGATTGGTTGTTGATTTTGGGAAATGGTCGTGTGGTGTGAGCAATGGGGGGACGAAGGAGCTCCCGGGGTGCAAGTCCTCGAATTATCGCGCGATTGGTTGACGTCACCGTAGGGTTAGTAGCCCCAAGACGACTAGGCAGATGAACAGGTAGTTCATGTCCTAGGGTTTGTTTCATGACATAATTTTCCCATTTGATGATTTTGAATTTGATGCTATCTCTGTTGTGATAGTTGGATTTGAATTCGTTTTGAGAGTATTTGTTTTAATTTTGTGATTATAGAACTTTTAAATTATCTTGATGATATTATTTAAATTGTTCTACATGAGTTTATATTGTGATTCCTTATGCATTTATATCATGACATTGGACTAGGGTAGAGACTTGACCCTATACGTATTCATTAATTTACATACTTGCAGAATCTTACGCTTCATAATTTTTCTCTACTGGGGCGTTTGTACTCACCCCTTATCATTTTTCAGGAAAAGAACCGTTGGTGGATGATGCATGAGCTATTGGAAATTTGTGGAATTTGAACTTTTAATAATTACATCTTTATGTAATAATAAAGATTGCGTGCTTATTATGATTTGTAATTGTTTGGCTTTGGACTAGTTTGTTCGTGTTGTAATTTGATTTGATTTTGGGATCTGTGTGTGATTTTATTATTTCTATTTCGCTTCCGCGCTAGTTACCATGTAAACAATGTCGGTTGACCATTTTGACCATTTGATATCTTATGAATTTTAATTAAATTTACGTCACGTGACAGGTCGCCTCGTGCAACTGATATTCCTTGTTGAAAGTGGAGATTCTCACTTGGGAATAATTGGTGCGACACTCTATCTATTTGTTTACGGGTCATCTCGTAAATGGTTATAGCATGTATCCATTGGTCCTAGTGGACGGTGTGTGTACCATGGGTGGTTTGTGTCACATTGCATTGAAATTGCTATATATGCAATCTTGATAATTATGTTGAAGCATGCTATAATTGTGAATGATTATGATGTGAACATATTGAGGAAATTATTTGTTGAGTTCGATGGTGTCCCGGATTGGCGTGAGAACCATGTGGGACAAGAGACCGACCTAGGAATAGTAACATAAACCTTAGGTGGGTTATACAACTCGGACTACTGGGATTGAGGTGATGACGTTTTCTCTAATGGGCTAGTGAACTCACCCCATGACTTTAAATCTTTTTCAGGTGATGATCCCCCCATGGGAGGCTTTTAATGTCGATGGTTCAATTGACACGTTGTTCTGCTAAATTTTGGCATTTCTATAACAGTTTATCTTTTGTAGAACATTCACATGCCTTTATGCTTATTTTTGCGATTTAAGAATCATGTACTAAAGTTGTGTAAATTCACTTCCTTGACGGCTAGCATGTTAGCCGGGTTGATAACATTGTACGTCCCTCGGAGCACTACGCGCGGGGACTTAACTCTTTTGGAGCACTTCGATATCAGAATGTTAGTTAACGCTTTGTTTTGTAAAACTATGATGTTGCATCGCCATAAGGCGTTTTAATATTAAAGTGTATGAAATTGAATCCCTTCATTTTTAGTTGTGTAGTGGATTATTTGCTATTGAATGTTGTTATTTGGAGTTTGGCCGAAAACAACATTTTTCTAAGTTTTCAAACAAACCTTTTCATTTTGAATGAAAAAACCAGTTTTCGCCCACCCCCGTAGCCTCGACAAATTATATTGTTTTAGAAATTATTTTAAACTCATTTTTATAAAGATTTCGACTTTTAGAAACCAGCGACAGTTAAAACAGAGACCGGGGGCAAGACGAAATTTTTTACGAGATTTTAAAGAATCACTTTTATTCAAAGTTTGCGTTTTACACATTTATCGAGGTCTCAGTGACTATTTTTGAAATCCGTAAATGAAAAACTCACTTTTTAAATATTTATGATTTTTCAGGACCGATAACGCGAAAAACGGAGTCCGTATGCAAAATTGGTTAATTTTCAACCTCTAAGGTAAATGGGTCGCAACCTAGGGTCATCATAGCGCCCATGTGCTGCACAGGCATGTGCGGGGCATGGCATGCCATGGTATCGTCCTACGTTCAATTTTCAAAAATGTTTTTCTCCCACTTCTCAACTCTGAATTGAGCCCCGTTTATTTCTATGGATTGTCCCAAGTCCAAACTACGTATTTGCACTTTGAAATGACTATTTTACCCTTGGTGAAAGTGGGGCACTTCAACTTTTGGTTTTGGTTGTCATTTTCCGACACCGTTTTCCAACTTCCATAATTTGTGTTTCATTGCTCCAAATTGAGTCCCGTTTGTTCCTACGGCTTATACTAGGTCCATACTTTGTAGTTGAAACTTGAAAATACTATTTTAACCCTGAAATGATTATTTTACCATTGGGTGAACATGGGGTGTTCAAATGTTTCGTTTAAGGTGCCGATTGATTCATTTCACCTTCTTTTTTTATCCCGAGTGAACTTTTTGATATCTTTTAGGCATGAAATGACCTTTTTAATCTTGTTCGGGTGTCTGACGACTATATATTATTTTTTTAGTTTCTTTACACTTCTGGGTCATTCCCTTAATTTTTAGGCTCGTGTTTCGAAGCCCTAGGAAATTCGGGTCACGTCAGACCACAAACCAAACGATATGCAACTATTAATACTGAAAACAAAGAGTGGTTTATGGTTTAATTGACTCTTTGTTAGTTCTATTTGAGTTTGTCTTGATCTTGTTCTTAGAGAAATTACTTAATTATTTCAGATGAATGGAATAAGGGTTTAAGTAATTTTGGCTCTTTAAATTGGTAGGGTATACTACTGTAGATGTATGCATAGGGGGTGAGGTTATTCATAATGGCTTCAAGGGTGATATTACGGAGGGGTATTATGATGGTGTGGGTTTTAGTGAGAGAACGTGTAGAGAGAATGTTTAGAGGTTTGAGTTGAATGGAGAATGTTGATTGATAAAATTACCCTTCAATGGTTCCTAGAGAGTGATTAAGTTTTAGGATTAGTCCTTATATTGCTTTTTGAAATTTGTTTGGTCCCTTTTAAGCTATTAAGTTTGATTTTGGTCCCATATTTGGATGCTTAAAGAGGAAGGAAAATACCATTAAGAAAATTTGGGTTATCAAAGGCACCTATGTTAAAATTTCTAACCCCAAAGGACCCAAGAATATTTGATTACCAAAATTTATCACCTAATTATTTTTGTAGGTATGTTTAAAGTCCTTGTATTCCAAAGACAAATGGTTTCTTGATAGTGGATGCTCAAGACACATGACAGGGGACGAATCAAAATTTCTTTCTCCCAAGCCATATGATAGAAGAAATGTCACATTTGGGGATAACTCAAAAGGAAAAGTAATTAGCATAGAGCTATTGGTATTTTTTTTTCATCTTTCTCTATGGATAATGTGCTTCTTGTTGATGGATTAAAACATTACTTGTTTAGCATTAGTCAACTTTATGATAAAGGTTTTAACGTTATCTTTAAATTTAATCAATGCATAGTTGAATATGATAACAAATAAGTATTTGTTGCTAATAGAAATGAAAATCTATATACATTGTTTTTACATGAATTGCATGACCAATATGTTAAATGCTTAATTTATTTCATCAAACGAAAAATAGTTGGTTATGGCATAGAAGACTTGGTAACGTGCTAGTATGAATTTATTATTTGAATTGTCTAGAAAAGACTTACTTCAAGGCCTTCCAAAGACTAAGTATATTAAAGACAAAACTTGTAACTCTTGTCAATTAGGGAAATAAGTTAAGAAACCATTTAAAAGAAAAAAGAGCATTACTACTTGAATTGATTCATTTGGACTTGTTTAGACCATAAATGGTTGTTAGTATAGGTGGTAAATTATAACAGCCCGCTCCAATACTTGGTATGATATTGGGACCCAACGTCCTCGCTGAACGTAACCCTCATGGGCTTGTGCATGCCCCCACACTTTCGGCTGGGCTCCATATCTAATACCATATATAACAATCCACTCTAACACTTGGTATGATTGTCCGCTTTGAGCCCAACCCGCACAGTTTTGTTCTTGGGCTCACCCCCAAAATGCCTCATACCAATTGGAGACAACACCTCACATATATGCACATCACCATCTTTATACCCGGGCGATGTGGGACATCACATAAAATTTATGCATATGTCATTGTTGATGATTTTTAAAATTCACTTGGGTCTTTTTTCTTGCACATAAAAATGAGGCTCACTCAATCTTTTCTAAATTTTGTAGAAGAGTTCAAAAAGAAAAGAATATAATATTAAGACAATTAGAAGTGATAAAGGAAGCGAATTTGAAAATCAAGACGTAAATAAAGTTTGTGATGACAATGGTTATGATAATAATCTCTTGGCCCCTAGAACTTCTCAACAAAACGGAGTTGTTGAAAGAAAGAATAGGTCTCTCCAAGGAATGGCTAAAACGATGCTAAATGAGCATAGGGTAATTAATATGGTAATTATTAGAAAGACCATAGACAAAACTCAATATGAACTATGGTATGAAAGAAAACCCAACATTGGATATTTCAAGATTTTTGGTTGTAAATGTTATATCCTAAATGATAAGAACAATCTTGGTAAATTTGATGCTAAGTCCGATGAAGGAATTCTCATTGGTTATTCATTTAGGAGTAAAACATATAAAGTGTACAATAGAAAAACATAAATGGTAGTTGAATCTATACATGTAAAACGATAGTGATGATGAGTTAAACAACATTGAACAAGGTGTCAATGAACTCAATGTAAATGAAAAGTCAAATGAACCTTCACCTGACTTATCCCAAGATGATAAGTTTTCCAATGAACCTTCTCTTGAAAAGTCACATGATACTCTTCCCAAGAGTTGAAAATATATAAACAATCATCCTATTGACCAAATTATTGGAGATCCATCCAAGGAAATCAACACACATTCTCAAGTTAACAATGTGTACAATCACTTGGCATTTGTATCTCAATTTGAACCTAAAAACATACAAGAGACCGAAAATGATAATCATGGATTCTTGCTATGCAAGAAGAATTGAATCAATTTGAAAGAAATCATGTTTGGGAATTTGTTCGAAGGCCTAATGACAGGCCATTATAGGAACTAAATGGGTGTTCTGGGATAAGAAGGATGAATATGAAACAATTGTTAAAAACAAGGCAAAACATGTTGCCAAAGGATATAAACAAGAAGAATGAATTGATTATGAGGAAACATTTGACCCCGTTACAAGGTTAGAAGCAATTAGAATGTCACTTACATTTGCATCACACATGAATTTCAAATTACTGTAAAAAAATGCATTTTTTAAAGGGTCGTGAGCTTTTAACCCCTTATGATATGCATATAGTGCGTTTAACCCTCCTATGGTTCTACTTCACCCTAACCCTTTTATTTTTGTGCGAATTGCTCCCAGACTAAAAGGTTTGGGGTGAAGTAGAATCATAGGGGGGTTAAACGCACTATATGCGTATCATAGGGGGTTAAAAGTTCGAACCATCCTAGGGGCAATTCACACCTCTATTTTTTTATTTTAGAAAAACCAACTTATTTCAGAAACTAGGTGGATTTATTTACCAAAAAAAACAAAAATAGGTTTGTTTAATTAATACCAAAATAATCGTTGACATCATATTCTTGGAAATTAAATGTGGAAAATCAAGGATTGCCCCTTAGAAAAACATATGAATACAAAAAATAAATAAATAATTTTAATTTAAAAACTCATAAAACTAAAAAAAATAAAATATACAATTTGAGTGATTCATAATAACTTAGGTGTCAATACACCCATTTTTTTGTATGGCTTAGGCATTTTCTTTGATATTATATATTAAGCTTAATTCTTTAAAAATATATATATATACACATATTTAAATTAATGGGTGTTATAAGCACAATATCTATATTATAGGGGTGTTTTAAGCACTTGTCCAAAAACAATAGGTGTCAAAACACACATTTTAAAACTAACGTGTTATACGCACCATATCTATATTACAGGGATGTTTTAAGCACTTGTCACAAACAATTAGGTGCCATATATACATTTTAAAACTAATGGGTGTTACATGCACACTATCTATATTACATGGGTGTTTTTAGTACTTAACCCTTTTTAAAATAATTTTATTGAAAAGGGATGGACTGTTTGATAAAACTGAAAATTAAGTACTGAAGATTTTAAGATATGAATTTTAAGTACTGAAGGTTTTAAGCGGTGCTTACAAAAAATTATATTTCTGACATTTTGGTTAATTTTCAGTCTTCAGACTTCAGTGTTAAGTATTAACCCTATCACTTAAAATTTTACTTCATTAATTATAAGTGGTACTTAATTTTTTAAGTGGTGTTCAATTTTTTTTTTATCAAACGCACTTAATAGAAGAAGTGAGACTTAAGTGGTAAATAAGTGTTATCAGACACATTCTGAGTCTATATAGAACAACCACGGGGATTTGAAAATTTTACTTTTCCCAATCATGTCTTTAAGCTATCAAAAACATTATATGGCTTAAAGGAAACTCCAAGAGCTTTGTATGAAAGCCTTAATGGTTTTTACTTGATAATAGATTCAAATGTGGTAAAATAAATAATATTCTCTTTATTAAATCCATTGATAGTGAATTTTTAATTTTTCAAATATGCGTAGATGATATTATATTTGGATCAACTAATAGTACACTATGTGACAAGTGTGCTTTTATCATGCAAAATGAGTTTAAAATGAGCATTATGTGAGAACTTCATAGGTGTCAAATATTAGACATTTTGACCCCTTAACTCATTATTGTTATGTTCTTTCATTCCATTATTTGGTATTTTTATGATGTTTGTGTGTTAAAGCATGTTTTAGAAGCTTAACAAAGAAATGAATCTAACTTCGGTGAATTAACCAAAGTACATGTTCTTTCCATCCAAGAGGAGAGTCAAAGAAGTAGTTCGAGACAAAAATGGCTCCTGGAGGGCAAAAACGATATTTTCAGAAGCCGTCATTTTCAGCAAAAAGTATCGTGGGTTCAAGGCAGTCATTTTGGTGCATTCATGAAGAAAAGTGGTTTTCAAGAAAATACCAACACTTGTGTTTATGCTTTCAAAATAAAAAAGTGGCTGGAAAGTGCATTTATACTCTTGAAGGTACGCTTGACCCTACACTTTAAGGTAAGTTTAAAACGTAGATGGGTTACACTTGAAGTGTAGCTGCGACAAAGTTTTATGATTTTTGATGGATTTTGCCTGTTCTACCCCTGGTTCGATTCCAAGACGTGGATGCGACTCCAGACCTCTGTATACATGTATATACACACATATATATTAGAACTTAGTGTTTTTATGAGGTTTACTGTGAAATGACTGAAAAAGACATTTTTACACCATCGGCTATATATATACGATCATATATCAGAGTTGGGGAGTCATTCAGTTGTGGAGTTCGTTCAGTTGGCTTGTTCATTGAGTTTTCTCACATTCATATATAGAAGTGCTGCTGTTGAGAACCATATTCAGACTTAGAGATCTGGAGAAGAAGACCATAGAGAGCATTTCTACATTAGTGATGCAGTCACCTCTCACCATGGCCAACTAACTCGGTATCTAAGATTTTCTAGCAAAACCCTAGCCAAGTAATGTAGTTTTTCATTATTTTCAATTATAACGAGGGGAAACTATTGACCATACTGTGATGATTGTAGTAGTTAAAAGATTGTTTTGATTTTCAATATAAAATTCTATGTTTGTTCTAAGATCTTATCTTAGATGGAATGAATGTAGTATTTTACTCAACCATAATTATTCAATATGAGCAGAAACTCGGATACTTAATTTATGGTTTTCTACATAATGGTGGTAATGAAACTTGAAACTGTAGGTTGACACAGGCCGTGCCTTGGCGATTTAATATAGACATGTTTTAGTTTATTTTCATGCATTAGGAGTAGATTAAAGTAACATAATTGACATGTACTAGTTAGGTCAGTCATGAGACGGGTTGTCGCAATCTGGTTGATGGTAATTCTTTTTGGGGTCGTATTTAGCTATTTGCGGTACGACCTGATTCACAGTTATGGATCGCCCTCTTACAATTGTTTCATTGATGAACTATATCATGTGGTTAGTGGTGGAGCGATGAAAACCCTAGTTTTCTCTCTCATCTGAATCACAACCAATTTACTTTGCTTTCTAGATAATTTAAGTTAAAATAGATAATTTGGTCCTTGACCACCAAAACAAACCATTCTTCAGAAAATATAATTCATTGTTTTTAAATTGCTAGAGTGAACAATCTCAGTCTCTATGGGATCGATATCCCTTACTCAAGCAATTGTTGTTCTATAATTGATATGTGCGCTTGCGTAGGGTAAAACTAGACTGTAATTAAAGAGTTATTTTTAACACATATTTTTAGTACATTCTGACGGACATCATAACTCAACCTCTTCTTAGTGGTTTCAAATCAAATAAAAACTTGATGGCATTTTCATTTGCTAATCAAAGTATATCAAAGATTTCTAAAGAAATTTGGTTTGGAGGGAGCCAAACATGACAAAACTCTTATAGGTTCTTCCTTAAAACTTGATAAGGATGAAAATGACACTGATTTTGATGTTAAGAAATATAGAGGACTGTCTTTTGTATTTAACGGCTAGTAGGTCTGATATTATGCTTAGTGTTTGCTTGTGTGCTCATTTTCAATCATGCCCTAAGGAATCACATATCATTTGTAATGTCCGGATTTTTTCCCGTTTTATTTCTTGCATTACGTCATTATTTTATTAGTTTTTATTAAATCGCATGAGTTTTTAGTTTTCGAGTTGGTATTGTCATTTCGGGAACTTTTCGCTTTCAGGCTTCTTATGTTCTCGGGTGTATTTCGATGGTCCCAAAGTATTTCTAATGGGCTTGGTATTAGGGTTTTGCACTCGATGTTATTTATTTTTTGTTTCACGCATTTTGTAAGTCACTAAAATACGCTAGAGGGGGGGGGGGGGGGGGTGAATAGGGTTTTAAAAATAATTTCTAACTTATTTTTATTCTTATTAGAATATGCAACAATGTTCAATATTAATTTACAAGGTAAAATATGCAATGAATAATTTCACTTAAATTCAACAAGCTATTTACCACAATATAAATTAAGAATGCATAAACATAAAGTAAGGAGATAGAGAGAGATATTGACACCGTGATTTTTACGAGGTTCGGTAACTCCTACTCCTCGGCTCAAAGAATCCCCTTCCTTGAGACTTTCCCGATCCTCACACTATGGCTCTTCCTTCAATAGGTGGAATAGCAAAACCTTTACAAAAGAGCTAACTAGCTCTTCACACAATCAAGAGAACAATCCTCCCTTGATACAATGGGCTTCACTCACCCAAGATCACAAATTTGTGTATGCAATCAATATATCACTCAAGAAACAAAAACACTCAAAAACCTAAGGTTTTTATGGAAGATAGATCAATATAAGCTCAAGTGTTTTTAGATGATATTTCAAGAACTCAAGATATATGTATTCTCACAATATATTTTCAATAAGAGAATAGGCTCAATGCTTGAGTTTAAATCTTCAAAATGATAAGAGTGAAAAACGAGATTTTGATCTTTCTTGCTATCAGAAGATTTTTCAGAAAATGCTTGAGCGAAAATTAGAGATGAACAATATTTGTAAAATTTCTCACACAAGAACCTTAAGATTTCAATCCATATCTCTTTCTTTATATAGGGTAACATTAGGGTTTGGAGAGTGTATCTCATCCTAGACAATGTGGAGAGTAGGACCTGAAAATCAGCAAGCAAAATCATTTCTTTTTGGGTAAAAATATTGTTTAGAAATACTTTTCCTTAAAATCCTGAAGCACCCAGTAAACTGCCTGACGACACCCAGTCGACTGCCTCCATGCTTAGATTTAAAATATTTTTCCCAACGGCTAGGGTCAGTCGACTGCCTCAAGAAGGCCAGTCGACTGCCTTATGAGTCAGTCGACTGCCTTGGATAGGCCAGTCGACTGCCTCAGGTAATAAAAAATGTTCGAAATTCTCTGGTTCAGTCAGTCGGCTGGTTCCTTAACTGCCAGTCGACTGGGCACAGTCAGTCGACTACCTTGGACAGGCCAGTCGACTGCCTCATGCAGTCAAAACATTTTATAGCTCACTGGTTCATCTAGTCGGCTGGGTCCTTAACGACCAGTTGACTGGGTCACAGTCAGTCGGCTGCCATTTCATGGCCAGTCGACTGGGTGACTCCATGAATTGTTTTCAAGGTCCGTTTTTGATCCGTTTGAGTTCGTTTGATTTATTACTTGAGCTTATAAGACCAATCAACACATAAGATACCTTGTTACAATATTCTCACTCCGACCTATCTATCCCAGGTCTTGAGTCCAACTTTTGTTCTTTCTTTGATCTTTTTGTCCTTCTTCGAGTTTGCGCTTGAGTTTCCTTATCGATTGTTGCTTTAGTGATCTTCCCAAATCATTTACCTGTACTTGCTGAAACACTTAGCTCAAAGTCATATTAGTACCAAACACGGTTTTGAATGTTTTGTTAATATCAAAATAAGATTTATTGCTTGAAATAGAATTTCAAAGCCAACAATCTCCCCCTTTTTGATGTTGACAAAACATTTCGTGTTTGCGCATAAATTGTGAAGTATCAAGTGATACTCCCCCTCAATGTGTGCATCTTTCATTTTTATTTGCATGCTCCCCCTTAGGAAATAAATTTTTCAATTTGATATTCATTACGTAATGCATGGAAAGATAATAGAAACAACATATTTCAATTCATAATTTACGAGTTCGGTACATGTTGTTTTACTACTACACATTGCAAAATGATAAAGCATAGAAATGAAACGAAGCATAAAAAACAAACATAAAACATAGGTAACGTCCTATGCTACATAAAATAGACCTATGGCCAACACAAACACCCTAATACATTCTCCCCCTTTGACGACATCAAAAAGGCGGAGGGTCACTACGAAAGACGTCCATGGCAGTGGCGATGCGGTCGATCTTGTCCGCAAGACGCTTCATATCCTTGGCCGTCTTCCTCTGGACCTCCTCATTGCGCTTTTGGGCCTCTTCATTGCGCTTTACGATTTCCAAGATTTGGGTAAGAGTTTCTTGATTTCCCCCGAACCCAAAATCTGGAATATCGAAATCGCTACCAAGAGACGGAAAAGAAGAAGTCGGAGCATCTGGACGAGGTGCCTCGGGACGAGGAACGTCATGATAAGGAACAGATGGACCAGCCTGGTCCGCAGGAGGAGCAACCCTAAGTGACACCAACACTCCATCGACATTCTTACCTATATGCATCTGCTTGAGATGCGTGCGGTCCAGAAAAATCCGTAGGCTCGTCACTGAGTGGCACACCGTTCCAACCAAGAAGATACGATAAATGGGTAGGAAAGATGAGTGCGCCTTTCTTCTTGTGGCACTCGAGAATAGCGGAAATGAACAAAAAAGCAAGGTTGACCCTACGACCGGTCATGACACAGTAGACAAGAAAAGCTTCCATGATCGACACAAGACTCCGGCTTCCTGACTTGGGCAAAATGGAGTATGTGATAATATTGTGCACAAGTCGAGCCTCGGGAGTAAGCGAGGAAGAAGGAAACTCAGAAGTGGCAGTGGTGGTTTTATTGACTGAGATGGCCCGAACTGCTTCGAGAGGATCGAAATCACTCGAAGAGTACTAAATGGATGGGCAAAAGTAGGAGATACCACCAAGAGGTAGCCGAAAAACAGTATTAATTACTGCTTCGGTGAACTCAACTGATTTGCCCCCAACAATGGAACTAAGCTTGGTGGAGAGAAGAAGTGGTTGAGGTGGATTTTTCAGATTTGTGTAGAAGGCTTTGACAACCCGTGGATAATGCGGAACATCAAGCGAAAGAAATAAATCCCAACCCATATTTTGAAAAAGATTGAACGTATTAGTGCCAATCTCTTCACACAAGGGTTGAGTCATAATGCGACTCCGAGCAAACTTGTGATGGATGAAGTTAGTTTCAAAAAGACGAACACTATCTTCATCACCAAGAAGGGTAGAGAGAGACATTGGACCAAATTCAGGTTCTGAATCAGTGTCCTCATGAACAGGGGACGAAGGTGGATGAGGTGCAGCCGAAGAGCTTCCACCCCTATGGGCGCGTTTCTTGATGCGTACACCATTGGAAGCCATGAGAGAGAGAAGAACCAAGATGATTGAAAGCATTTTGAAAAGAAAATGAAAAGAGATTGAGAAGAAAATGAGAGAGAAGAGAGAAAACTGAAAAAAATGGTGTATAGATATGTATATATATATATGGATATATATGATTATAAATGAAGAAAAGAGTGGTGATAATGGAGGAGAGGATCGTGGTGTAGTGGGGAAGTGGTTTAAAGGTGATTAAATGGCTTGAAGGAAGGAAGAAATGGGAGAGATCGTGGAAAGAGTGGAGAGAAGACGAAGAGAAGGAAGAAATAGAAACTGGGTTCGTGCAGAGGCAGTCAACTAGCCATATGGAGGCAGTCGAATGGCTCATGACCCAGTCGACTGGCCGAAGGAGGTAGTCGACTGGCTGAAGATGAACAAAATCAGAAAAACTCACTGGTTGATCCAGTCGACTGGCCGTATACGAGGCAGTCGACTGGCCCTCAAAAATAAAATTTTGAAAAATATTTTAAATTTTGAAAGCCGAGATCGTGGATGAGATTTTGTGAAAATTTAACTGATTACTTCAAAATCCATGGCCATTCCTAGTTCCCTACGAATTTTTGAAAACGGTTCGTCCGAGAGGGGTTTAGTAAAAATATCCGCCAGTTGATTTTTAGTCTCAATAAAAATCAATTCAATGTCACCTTTGGATACATGATCCCTTAGAAAATGATGCCTAATCTCCATGTGCTTTGTGCGAGAATGTTGAGTAGGATTCTTTGAGATACAAATAGCACTAGTGTTATCACATTTAATAGGTACGAGATTAAAAACAAGTCCAAAGTCAAGTAATTGTTGCTTAATATAAATAGTTTGGGCGCAACAACTACCGGCCGCTAAGTATTCAGCTTCAGCTGTAGACAGGGCAACCGAATTTTGCTTTTTACATGACCATGAAACAAGAGAGTGACCTAGAAAATGACATGTACCACTTGTACTTTTCCTATCCACTCTACAACCCACAAAATCGGCGTCCGAATAGCTAGTGAGATCAAGTGTGGTGCCACGTGGATACCATAGTCCTAAGTTAATCGTCCCACTAAGATAGCGAAAAATACGTTTTACGGCTTGCAAATGAGATTCTTTAGGACAAGATTGAAAACGAGCACATAAGCATACACTAAACATGATATCCGGTCTACTAGAAGTTAAATAAAGTAAACTTCCAATCATGCCTCTATATTGAGTAATATCAACACATTTTTCATTTTATCTTTGTCGAGTTTAATAGAGGTACTCATAGGAGTAATGGAATGTTTGGCTCCCTCCATGCCAAATCGCTTTAGCAAATATTTAGTGTACTTAGATTGGCTAACAAATAAGCCATCCAAGCTTTGCTTGATTTGCAACCCTAAGAAGAAATTCAACTCACCCATCATACTCATTTCAAATTCGTTTTGCATACTAGATGCGAAATCTTTACAAAGAGAAGTATTTGTGGAACCGAATATAATGTCGTCAACATATATTTGGATAATCAACAAATCATTCTTGACAGTTTTTGTAAAGAGAGTGTTGTCAACTTTGTCTTTAGAAAATCCTTTTTGAAGTAAAAAGATACTAAGTCGTTCATACCAAGCTCTGGGAGCTTGCTTTAATCCGTATAAGGCTTTAGATAATTTGGAAAAAGTTCATTTTCAAAACCGGGTGGTTGTTTTACAAACACTTCTTCATCTATATTTCCATTTAGAAAAGCACTTTTGACATCCATTTGATAAAGAATGAAATTTCTAGATGATGCAAATGCAAGAAGCATTCTAATTGCTTCTAATCTAGCTACGGGTGCAAAGGTTTCATCATAGTCAATGCCCTCCTCTTGATTGTAACCTTAAGCTACCAATCTTGCTTTATTTCGAATAATCACTCCATTTTCATCCTTTTTATTTCGAAAAACCAATTTAGTGCCTATTATAGTTTGATGTGTGGGTTGAGGGACTAAATGCCAAACTTGATTGCGTTCAAATTGATTTAGTTCCTCTTACATGGCCATGATCCAAGAATCATCACATTGAGCTTCGTGGAAGTTATTGGGTTCAATATTAGACACAAAAGCCATGTGGCTGCATAAGTCTCTAAGTTGAGACCTTGTGCTAACACCTTATGAAGGGTTACCTATGACTTGGTCAAGAGGATGGTTGTGCACAATCCTCCAAGATTTAGAAATGGAGCAAGTCAAGTCATCATTAGATTGATTTCCAACTTCGCTCTTATCCATTTGCCTACTTGATGAGTTAGAGATATTGAGATTATTGAAACTATCCTCAATTCCTACAAGTTCTACCATGGTTAAAGTCCTTTTGTTAAAGACTTTAAAGGCTCTACTAGTTGAGGAATAACTTAAGAAAATTGCTTCGTCCGATTTTGAGTCAAATTTTCCCAAGTTATCTTTATCATTTAAGACGAAACATTTACAACCAAACACTTTGAAATAACCAATATTGGGTTTCCGACCATTCCACAACTCATACGGAGTCTTACCTAATTTCATTCGGATGATAACTCTATTTATGACATGACAAACAGTGTTTACTGCTTCAGCCCAAAGACTTCGGGGAAGGTTGTGTTCATTTAACATAGTCCTAGCCATTTCTTGTAAAGATCTATTTTTCCTTTAAACTACCCCATTTTGTTGAGGAGATCTTGGAGCCGAGAGATCATGAGATACACCAAATTCATCACATAATTTCTCTAGATCTTGATTGTCAAATTCTCTACCCCTATCACTTCTAATTTTCTTGATTTTCAAATCCTTTTCATTTTGAATGACTCTATAAAATTTATCAAGAATGGAGTGAGTTTCATTTTTATGAGCAAGAAAGTGAACCCAAGTAAATCTAGAGTAGTCATCTACTATGACAAGTACATAGAGTTTCCCGGCTAAGCTAGCCGTTCTCTCCGGACCAAAGAGGTCCATATGATGTAACTCTAAGGGTCGAGAAGTGGTGATATCTTTCTTTCTCTTGAAAGAATATTTCACTTGCTTACCTATTTGACATGCACTATATATTTTATATTTTAAAAAATTAGTCTTCGGGAGGCCTTTGACTAATTCATTTTTAGACAAACATTGAATAAGGTCCATACTAGCATGTCCTAAGAGTCTATGCCATAACCAACTATTTTCACTCGATGTGACAAAGCACTTAACATCTTGTTCATTTAATTCACATAGCAATATAGTATATAAATTTCCGTTTCTCTTTGCATTGAACAATTGTTTTCCATCTTTCTCAACTATGCATGCATTTGACCTAAAGATAACATCATAACCTTTGTCACAAAGTTGGCTAATACTAAACAAGTTATGCTTTAAACCATCAACTAAAAGTACGTTATCTATAGCAAGAGAAGGAGATATACCAATGGATCCAATTCCTACAATTTTGCCTTGTGAATTATCTCCAAAAGTAACACTTCCTCCTTCATAAGATTTTAGGGACATGAATTTTGATTTGTCTCCCGTCATGTGCCTTGAACATCTGCTATCAAGGAACCATCTTTCTTTGGAGGCGGACTTCAAGCATACCTCATCTTCATTTGCCATGAGGCAAAGATTTGCAATCTCCTCACCATTTTCTTCCTCATCCTAATCACAAGAGTCATAATCATCCCATGTTGCATTCATGGCCATTTTGTTTGGCCTTTTCTCATTCTCCTTTTTGGGCTTGAAACACTCATTTCTATAGTGTCCCTGTTTACCACAATTGAAGCAAGTGATTGACTCCTTCTTTCTTGTCTCTCCTCTTGCTTCTTTGCTTTTTAAGAACCTCCGACCTTTAGCCTTCTTTCGTTGAAGAAATTTCTTGAATTGTTGAGTGATCAAGGCGATGTCTTCATCAACCTCTTCTTCTATTCTTTCATTTGCTTCACTTTTAGTTGAAGCTTGCAAGGCTATACCTTTTCTAGGCTTGGCGTCTTCTTCACGAGATTTTAAGATAATTTCCCATCTAAGGAATGACCCGGAAATCTCATCAAGACTTATAGTACTAAGATCGTGTGCTTCTTTAATAGCCGTCACCTTTGCATCCCATTTGACCGGAAGGCTTCTAAGGACTTTGCGTGCAACATCAAATCTAGGAACAGTTCTACCAAGGTGCTTTAGTCCATTGAAAATATTAGTAAAACGAGACATCATAGAATTGAGATTTTCATCTTCCTTCATGACAAAGAGTTCATATTCATGCATAAGTATATCAATTTTAGATTCTTTAACTTGAGTAGTTCCTTTATAAGTAACTTCAAGTTTATCCAACATTTCTTTGGCCGTGGAGCAAGTAGATACACGGTTAAATTCGTTTGGACTTAAGGCACAATTTATATTAACCTTATCTTTGGCGTTAAATGACATAAGTCTACCCTCATCATTATCCCATTCGTTGGGCAATTTGGGAATAGTTTTTCCATCAACCACTTTGGTAATAGTAAAAGGTCCATCAATAATAACTAGCCAAATTTGATAATCTATAGATTGAAGAAAATCTATCATTCTAGTCTTCCAATAGCTATAGTTTGAACCATCAAACCATGGGGGCCTATTGTTAGATTGTCCTTCTACATGAGTGACTATGTTTGAGGCCATGATCGTTCTCTAAGACGGTTAAGTCTAAAACAAGTAGAGATTAGACTATGATACCAATTGCAAGTCACTAAAATACCTTAGAAGGGGGGTGGGGGGTGAATAGGGTTTTAAAAATAATTTCTAACTTCTTTTTATTCTTACTAGAACATGCAACAAGGTTCAATATTAATTTACAAGGTAAAATATGCAATGAATAATTTCACTTAAATTCAACAAGCTATTTACCACAATATAAATTAAGCATGCATAAACATAAAGTAAGGAGATAGAGATAGAGATATTGACACCGTGATTTTTATGAGGTTCGGTAACTTCTACTCCCAGGGTCAAAGAATCCCCTTCCTTGAGACTTTCCCGATCCTCACACTATGGCTCTTCCTTCAATAGGTGGAATAGCAAAACCTTAACAAAAGAGCTAACTAGCTATTCACACAATCAAGAGAACAATCCTCCCTTGATACAATGGGCTTCACTCACCCAAGATCACAAATTTGTGTATGCAATCAATATATCACTCAAGAAATAAAAACACTCAAAACCCTAAGGTTTTTATGGAAGATAGATCAATATAAGCTCAAGTGTTTTTAGGTGATATTTCAAGAACTCAAGATATATGTATTCTCACAATATATTTTCAATAAGAGAATATGCTCATGGCTTGAGTTTAAATCTTCAAAATGATAAGAGTGAAAAATGAGATTTTGATCTTTCTTGCTATCAAAAGATTTTTCAGAAGATGCTTGATAGAAAATTAGAGATGAACAATATTTGGAAAATTTCTCACACAAGAACCTTAAGATTTCAATCCATATCTCTTTCTTTATATAGGGTAACATTAGGGTTTAGAGAGTGTATCTCACCCTAGACAATGTGGAGAGTAGGACTTGAAAATCAGCAAGCAAAATCATTTCTTTTTGGGCAAAAATATTGTTTAGAAATAATTTTCCTTAAAATCCTGAAGCACCCAGTAGACTGCCTAACGACACCCAGTCAACTGCCTCCATGCTTAGATTTAAAATATTTTTCCCAACGGCTAGGGTCAGTCGACTGCCTCAACAAGGCCAGTCGACTGCCTCATGAGTCAGTCGACTGCCTTGGATAGGCCAGTCGACTGCCTCAGGCAATCAAAAATGTTCGAAACTGTCTAGTTCAGTCAGTCAGCTAGGTCCTTAACTGCCAGTCGACTGGGCACAGTCAGGCCAGTCGACTGCCTCATGCAGTCAAAACGTTTTATTGCTCACTGAAACGACCCAGAATATAAAAGTGCGAAACTTGAAAAGTTTTGAAATGTGTTGGCTTTGAAATTCTATTTCAAGCAATAAATCTTATTTTGATATTAACAAAACATTCAAAACCGTGTTTGGTACTAATATGACTTTGAGCTAAGTGTTTCAGCAAGTACAGGTAAATGATTCGGGAAGATCGCTAAAGCAACAAGCGATAAGGAAACTCAAGCGCAAACTCGAAGAAGGACAAAAAGATCAAAGAAAGAACAAAAGCTGGACTCAAGACCTAGGGTAGATAGGTCGGGGTGAGAATATTGTAACAAGGTATCTTATGTGTTGATTGGTCTTATAAGCTCAAGTAATAAATAAAACGAACTCAAACGGATAAAAAACGGACCTTGAAAACAATTCTTGGAGTCACCCAGTCGACTGGCCATGAAATGACAGCCGACTGATTGTGACCCAGTCGACTGGCCGTTAAGGACCCAGCCGACTGGATGAACTAGTGAGCTATAAAACATTTTGACTACATGAGGCAGTCGACTGGCCTGTACAAGGCAGTCGACTGGCAGTTAAGGACCCAACCGACTGACTGAACTAGAGAGTTATGAACATTTTTGATTGCCTGAGGCAGTTGATTGACCTATCCAAGGCAGTCGACTGGCCTTCTTGAGGCAGTCGACTGACCCTAGCCGTTGGGAAAAATATTTGAAATCTAAGCATGGAGGCAGTCGACTGGGTGTCGTCAGGCAGTCGACTGGGTGCTTCAGGATTTGAAGGAAAAGTATTTCTAAACAATATTTTTGCCCAAAAAGAAATGATTTTGCTTGCTGATTTTCAGGTCCTACTCTCCACATTGTATAGGGTGAGATACACTCTCCAAACCGTAGTGTTACACTATATAAAAGAAAGAGATATGGATTAAAATCTTAAGGTTCTTGTGTGAGAAATGTTTCAAATATTGTTCATCTTTAATTTTCTCTCAATCATCTTCTGAAAAATCTTTTGATAGCAAGAAAGATCAAAATCTCATTTTTCACTCTTATCATTTTGAAGATTTAAACTCAAGCCTTGAGCCTATTCTCTTATTGAAAATATATTGTGAGAATATATATATCTTCAGTTCTTGAAATATCACCTAAAAACACTTGAACTTATATTGATCTATCTTCCATAAAAACCTTAGGGATTTGAGTGTTTTTGTTTCTTGAGTGATATATTGATTGCATACACAAATTTGTGATCTTGGGTGAGTGAAGCCCATTGTATCAAGGGAGGATTATTCTCTTGATTGTGTGAAGAGCTAGTTAGCTCTTTTGTAAAGGTTTTGTTATTCCACTTATTGAAGGAAGAGCCATAGTGTGAGGATCGGGAAAGTCTCAAGGAAGGGGATTATTTGAGCCGAGGAGTAGGAGTTACCGAACCTCGTAAAAATCACTGTGTCAATATCTCTATCTCTATCTCCTTACTTTATGTTTATGCATGCTTAATTTAAATTGTGGTAAATAGCTTGTTGAATTTAAGTGAAATTATTCGTTGCATATTTTACCTTGTAAATTAATATTGAACCTTGTTGCATGTTCTAGTAAGAATAAAAAGAAGTTAGAAATTATTTTTAAAACCCTATTCACCCCCCCCCCCCCTCTAGGGTATTTTAGTGACTTACAATTGACATCAGAGCCTAATATGTACTTGTTTTAGACTTAACCGTCTTAGAGAATGATCATGGCCTCAAACATAGTCACTCATATAGAAGGACAATCTAACAATAGGCCCCCATGGTTTGATGGTTCAAACTATAGCTATTGGAAGACTAGAATAATAGATTTTCTTCAAGCTATTGATTATCAAATTTGGCTAGTTATTGTTGATGGACCTTTTACTATTACCAAAGTGGTTGATGGAAAAACTATTCCAAAATTGCCCAACGAATGGGATAATGATGAGCGTAGACTTATGTCATTTAACGCCAAAGCTAAGGTTAATCTAAATTGTGCCTTAAGTCCAAATGAATTTAACCGTGTATCTACTTGCTCCACGACCAAAGAAATGTGGGATAAACTTGAAGTTACTTATGAAGGAACTACTCAAGTTAGAGAATCTAAAATTGATATACTTATGCATGAATATGAACTCTTTGCCGTGAAGGAAGATGATAATATCAATTCTATGATGTCTTGTTTTACTAATATTTTGAATGGAGTAAAGCACCTTGGTTGAATTGTTCCTAGTTCCAATGCGGCACGCAAAGTCCTTAGAAGCCTTCCGGTCAAATGGGATGCAAAGGTGACGGCTATTAAAGAAGCACACGATCTTAGCACTATGAGTCTTGATGAGATTTTCGGGTCACTCCTTACATGGGAAATTACCTTAAAATCTCGTGAAGAAGACGGCAAGCCTAGAAAAGGTATAGCCTTGCAAGCTTCAACTAAAAGTGAAGCAAATGAAAGAATAGAAGAAGAGGTTGATGAAGACATTGCCTTGATCACTCAACAATTCAAGAGATTTCTTCAACGAAATAAGGCTAAAGGTCGGAGGTTCTCAAAGAGCAACGAACTAAGAAGAGAGACAAGCAAGAAGGAGTCCATTACATGCTTCAATTGTGGTAAACCGGGATACTATAGAAATGAGTGTTTCAAGCTCAAAAAGGAGAACGAGAAAGGCCAAACAAAATGGCCATGAATGCAACATGGGATGATTATGACTCTTGTGATTCGGATGAGGAAGAAAATGGTGAGGAGATTGTAAATCTTTGCCTCATGGTAAATGAAGATGAGGTACATTTAAATATACATGCATTAGATAATTCCATTTTGTCATATGATGAGCTTTTATTTTCTCATAATGAATTACAAGATGCATTTGAAAATTTGTATGATGAATTTGAAAAACTAGCTAAGAAACATAGTTTGCTCAAGAAATCTAAATCTTCATGTAATTCTACTTGTCACACCATAGTTAATGTAAATGCTAAAAATGACAAAAGTATGAAGATAGAAGAGGAAAACAATTTATTGAAAAAGACTATCGATGATCAAATAAATATCTTAGTAAAATTCACAAAAGGAAAAGAAAACTTGAGCATCATGCTAGGAAAACAAAGAAACTCTTTTGACAAATGCGGCTTAGGATATGATGCATTCAACAAAGATGCACTTTTATTGAAGAAAAAAAAATCATTAAAGCATACTTTTTCAAAACAATCTTAATTCTCACCTTCTATTGATCACAACCATGTCTCATGTTATTATTGCAAGAAAAGAGGTCACAAAGCAAATGAATGTTTTCTAAGAAAGAAGAAGAAAATTGTCTCAAAAATGTTTTGGGTTCCTAAAGGAACCATTGCATCTCTACGTGCAAAAGAAAATTTGGTAACAAAATTATTTTGGGTTCCTAAAGGAACTATTACATCTCTTTCTAACCATAATGGACCCAAAATAGATTGGGTACCAATAAAAGTCACGTAACATTGTGTTGTACGTATGCTTGAAGTCCGCCTCAAAAGAAAGATGGTTCCTTGATAGCGGATGTTCAAGGCACATGACGGGGGACAAATCAAAATTCATGTCCCTAAAATCTTATGAAGGAGGAAGTGTTACTTTTGGAGATAATTCACAAGGCAAAATTGTTGGAATTGGATCCATTAGTATATCTCCTTCTCTAGCTATAGATAACGTACTTTTAGTTGATGGTTTAAAGCATAACTTGTTTAGTATTAGCCAACTTTGTGACAAAGGTTATGATGTTATCTTTAGGTCAAATGCATGCATAGTTGAGAAAGATGGAAAACAATTGTTCAATGCAAAGAGAAACGGAAATTTATATACTATGTTGTTATGTGAATTAAATGAACAAGATGTTAAGTGCTTTGTCACATCGAGTGAAAATAGTTGGTTATGGCATAGATGCTTAAGACATGCTAATATGGACCTCATTCAACGTTTGTCTAAAAATGAATTAGTCAAAGGCCTCCCGAAGACTAATTTTTCAAAAGATAAAATATGTAGTGCATGTCAAATAGGTAAGCAGGTGAAATCTTATTTCAAGAGAAAGAAAGACATCACCACTTCTTGACCCTTAGAGCTACTTCATATGGACCTCTTTGGTCCGGAGAGAACGGCTAGCTTAGCCGGGAAACTCTATGTACTTGTTATAGTAGATGACTACTCTAGATTTACTTGGGTTCACTTTCTTGCTCATAAAAATGAAACTCATTCCATTCTTGATAAATTTTATAGAGTCATTTAAAATGAAAAAGATTTGAAAATCAAGAAAATTAGAAGTGATATGGGTAGAGAATTTGATAATCAAGATCTAGAGAAATTATGTGATGAATTTGGTGTATCTCATGATCTCTCGGCTCCAAGATCTCCTCAACAAAATGGGGTAGTTGAAAGGAAAAATAGATCTTTACAAGAAATGGCTAAGACTATGTTAAATGAACACAACCTTCCCCGAAGTCTTTGGGCTGAAGCGGTAAACACCGCTTGTCATGTCATAAATAGAGTTATCATCCGAATGAAATTAGGTAAGACTCCGTATGAGTTGTGGAATGGTCGGAAACCCAATATCGGTTATTTCAAAGTGTTTGGTTGTAATTGTTTTATTTTAAATGATAACGATAACTTGGGAAAATTTGACTCCAAATCGGATGAAGCAATTTTCTTAGGGTATTTCTCAACTAGTAGAGCATTTAAAGTCTTTAACAAAAGGACTTTAACCATGGTAGAGTCTATCCATGTTATTTTGATGAAACACTGTCTCTACCCTCACCTAAAGTTCACCTAGATGATGATGAAATTGTAGAAGTTGAGGATAGTTTTAATAATCTCAATATCTCTAACTCATCAAGTAGGCAAATGGATAAAAGCGAAGTTGGAAATCAATCTAATGATGACTTGACTTGCTCCATTCCTAAATCTTGGAGGATTGTGCACAACCATCCTCTTGACCAAGTCATAGGTAACCCTTCACAAGGTGTTAGCATAAGGTCTCAACTTAGAGACTTATGCAGCCACATGGCTTTTGTGTCTAATATTGAACCCAAGAACTTCCACGAAGCTCAATGTGATGATTCTTGGATCATAGCCATGCAAGAGGAACTAAATCAATTTGAACACAATCAAGTTTGGCATTTAGTCCCTTAACCCACACATCAAACTATAATAGGTACTAAATGGGTTTTTTGAAATAAAAAGGATGAAAATGGAATGATTATTCAAAATAAAGCAAGATTGGTAGCTCAATGTTACAATCAAGAGGATAGCATTGACTATGATGAAACCTTTGCACCTGTAGCTAGATTAGAAGCAATTAGAATGCTTCTTGCATTTGCATCATCTAGAAATTTCATTCGTTATCAAATGGATGTCAAAAGTGCTTTTCTAAATGGAACTATAGATGAAGAAGTGTTTGTAAAACAATCACCCGGTTTTGAAAATGAACTTTTTCCAAATTATCTAAAGCCTTATACGGATTAAAGCAAGCTCCTAAAGCTTGGTATGAACGACTTAGTGTCTTTACAAAAAGGATTTTCTAAAGGCAAAGTTGACAACACTTTCTTTACAAAAACTGTTAAGAATGATTTGTTGATTATCAAAATATATGTTTACAACATTATATTCGGTTCCACAAATACTTCTCTTTGCAAAGATTTTGCATCTAGTATGCAAAACGAATTTGAAATGAGTATGATGAGTGAGTTGAATTTCTTCTTAGGGTTGCAAATCAAGCAAAGCTTGGATGGCTTATTTGTTAGTCAATCTAAGTACACTAAAGATTTGCTAAAGCGGTTTGGCATGGAGGGAGCCAAACATGCCATTACTCCTATGAGTACCTCTATTAAACTCGACAAAGATGAAAATGGAAAATGTGTTGATATTACTCAATATAGAGGCATGATTGGAAGTTTACTTTATTTAACTCCTAGTAGACCGGATATCATGTTTAGTGTATGCTTATGTGCTCGTTTTCAATCTTGTCCTAAAGAATCTCACTTGCTAGCCGTAAAATGTATTTTTCACTATCTTAGTGGGACGATTAACTTAGGACTATGGTATCCACGTGACACCACACTTGATCTCACTAGCTATTCGGATGCCGATTTTGCGGGTTGTAGAGTGCATAGGAAAAGTACAAGTGGTACATGTCATTTTCTAGGTCACTCTTTTGTTTCATGGTCAAGTAAAAAGCAAAATTCGGTTGCCCTGTCTACGGATGAAGCCGAATACGTAGCGGCCGGTAGTTGTTGCGCCCAAACTATTTATATTAAGCAACAATTACTTGATTTTGGACTTGTTTTTAATCTCGTACCTATTAAATGTGATAACACTAGTGCTATTTGTATTTCAAAGAATCCTACTCTTAGACGAACCGTTTTCAAAAATTCGTAGGGAATTAGGAATGGCCATGGATTTTGAAGTAATCAGTTAAATTTTCACAAAATCTCGTCCACGATCTCGGCTTTCAAAATTTAAAATATTTTTCAAAAATTTATTTTTTGAGGGCTAGTTGACTGCCTCGTATACGGCTAGTCGACTGGATCAACCAGTGAGTTTTTCTGATTTCATTCATCTTCAGCCAGTCGACTGCCTCCTTCGGCCAATCGACTGGGTCATGAGCCAGTCTACAGCCTCTACGTGAACCCAGTTTCTATTTTTTCCTTCTCTCCACTCTCTCCACGATCTCTCCCATTTCTTCCTTTCTTCAAGCCATTTAATCACCTTTAAACCACTTCCCCACTACACCACGATCCTCTCCTCCATTATCACCACTCTTTTATTCATTTATAATCATATATATCCATATATATATATATATACATATCTATATACATCATTTTTTTTCAGTTTCTCTTTTCTCTCTCATTTTCTTCTCGATTTCTTTTTATTTTCTCTTCAAAATGCTTTCAATCATCTTGGTTCTTCTCTCTCTCATGTCTCCCAATGTCGTGCGCCTCAAGAAACGCGCCCGTAGGGGTGAAAGCTCTTCGGCTGCACCTCCTCCACCTCCGTCCCCTGTTCATGAGGCTACTGATTCCGAACCTGAATCTGGTCCAATGTCTCTCTCTACCCTTCTTGGTGATGAAGACAGTGTTCGTCTTTTCAAAACTAACTTCATTCATCGCAAGTTTGCTCGGAGTCGCATTGTGACTCAACCCTTGTGCGAAGAGATTGGCGTTAATACGTTCAATCTTTTTCAAAATATTGGTTGGGACTTCTTCGTTTCGCTTGATGTTTTGAATTTTCCACGAGCCGTCAAAGCGTTTTATACAAATCTGGAGAATCCTTCTCAACCAATTCCTCCCGCTCACAAACTTTGCTCCACTGTTGCAGGCGTTTCAGTTGAGTTAACCGAAGCAGAAATTAATACTATTTTTCGGCTACCTACTGGCTGTATATCGTATTTCTGCCCATCTATTTGGTACTCTTCGAGTGATTTCGATCCTCTCGAAGCAGTTCGGGCCATTTCGGTGAATAAGACCACCACTGCCACTTTTGAGTTTCCTTCTTCCTCGCTTACTCCCGAGGCTCGACTTGTGCATAATATTATCACATATTCCATTTTTCCAAAGTCCGGAAGCCGGAGTCTTGTGTCGATCATGGAAGCCTTCCTAGTCTATTGTGTCATGACCGGTCGTAAGGTCAAGCTTGCTTTTCTTTTCTTTTCAGCTATTCTAGAGTGCCACAAGAAGAAATGAGCACTTATTTTTCCTACTCATCTATCTTATATTATTGGTCGGTGTCGTGTTCTGCTTGATGAAGAGAATTCAGAGCACAATCCGATTTTTCTGGACCGCACGCATCTCAAGCAGATGCATATCGGTAAGAATGTCGATGAAGTGTTGGTCTCACTTAGGGTTGCTCCTTCTGCGGACCAGGATGGTCCATCTGTTCCTCGTCCCGAGGCACCTCGTCCGGAAGCTCCAACTTCTTCTTTTCCGTCTCTTGGTAGCGATTTCGATATTCCAGATTTTGGGTTCGGGGGCAATCCCGAAACTCTTACCCAAATCTTGGAAATCGTAAAGCGCAATGAAGAGGCCCAAAAGCGCAATGAGGAGGTCCAGAGGAAGACGACCGAGGATATGAAGCGTCTTGAGGACAAGATCGACCGCATTGCCACTGCCATGGACGTCTTTCCTCGTGACCCTCCGCCTTTTTGATGTCGTCAAAGGGGGAGAATGTATTAGGGTGTTTATGTTGGCCATAGGTCTATTTTGTGTAGCACAGGACGTTACCTATGTTTTATGTTTGTTGTTTATGCTTCGCTTCATTTCTATGCTTTATCATTTTGTAATGTGTAGTAGTAAAACAATATGTACCGAACTCGCAAATTATGAATTGAAATATGTTGTTTCTATTATCTTTTCATGCATTACGTAAATGAATATCAAATTTCAAAATTTATTTCCTAAGGGGGAGCATGTAAATAAAAATGAAAGATGCACACATTGAGGGGGAGTATCACTTGATACTTCACCATTTATGCGCAAACACGAAATGTTTTGTCAACATAAAAAAGGGGGAGATTGTTGGCTTTGAAATTCTATTTCAAGCAATAAATCTTATTTTGATATTAACAAAACATTCAAAACCGTGTTTGGTACTACTATGACTTTGAGCTAAGTGTTTCAGCAACTACAGGTAAATGATTCGGGAAGATTACTAAAGCAACAAGCGATAAGGAAACTCAAGCGCAAACTCGAAGAAGGACAAAAAGATCAAAGAAAGAACAAAAGCTGGACTCAAGACCTGGGGTAGATAGGTCGGGGTGAGAATATTGTAACAAGGTATCTTATGTGTTGATGGGTCTTATAAGCTCAAGTAATAAATCAAATGAACTCAAACGGATCAAAAACGGACCTTGAAAACAATTCTTGGAGTCACCCAGTCGACTGGCCATGAAATGGCAACTGACTGACTGTGACCCAGTTGACTGGCCGTTAAGGACCCAGCCGACTAGATGAACCAATGAGCTATAAAACATTTTGACTGCATGAGGCAGTCAACTGGCCTGTACAAGGTAGTCGACTGGCAGTTAAGGAACCAGCCGACTGACTGAACCAGAGAATTTCGAACATTTTTTATTACCTGAGGCAGTCGACTGGCCTATCCAAGGCAGTCGACTGACTCATGAGGCAGTCGACCGACCCTAGCCGTTGGGAAAAATATTTTAAATCTAAGCATGGAGGCAGTCAACTGGGTGTCGTCAGGTAGTCGACTAGGTGCTTCAGGATTTTAAGGAAAAATATTTCTAAACAATATTTTTACCCAAAAAGAAATGATTTTGCTTGCTGATTTTCAGGTCCTACTCTCCACATTGTCTAGGGTGAGATACACTCTCCAAACCCTAGTGTTACACTATATAAAGAAAGAGATATGGATTGAAATCTTAAGGTTCTTGTGTGAGAAATTTTCCAAATATTGTTCATCTCTAATTTTCTCTCAAGCATCTTCTGAAAAATCTTTTGATAGTAAGAAAGATCAAAATCTCATTTTTCACTCTTATCATTTTGAAGATTTAAACTCAAGCCTTGAGCCTATTCTCTTATTGAAAATATATTGTGAGAATATATATATCTTGAGTTCTTGAAATATCACCTAAAAACACTTGAGCTTATATTGATCTATCTTCCATAAAACCTTAGGGTTTTGAGTGTTTTTGCTTCTTGAGTGATATATTGATTGCATACACAAATTTGTGATCTTGGGTGAGTGAAGCCCATTGTATCAAGGGATGATTGTTCTCTTGATTGTGTGAAGAGCTAGTTAGCTCTTTTGTAAAGGTTTTGCTATTTCACCTATTGAAGGAAGAGCCATAGTATGAGGATCGGGAAAGTCTCAAGGAAGGGGATTGTTTGAGCTGAGGAGTAGGAGCTACCGAACCTCGTAAAAATAACGGTGTCAATATCTCTATCTCTATCTCCTTACTTTATGTTCATGCATGCTTAATTTATATTGTGGTAAATAGCTTGTTGAATTTAAGTAAAATTATTCATTGCATATTTTACCTTGTAAATTAATATTTTACCTTGTTGCATGTTCTAGTAAGAATAAAAAGAAGTTAGAAATTATTTTTAAAACCCTATTCACCCCCCCCCCCCCCCCCCCCCGCTCTAGGGTATTTTACTGACTTACAAAATGCTTTATATGTCGCATTTCGGATTTTAGCATAGTTTAATGCTAAGTTGGTTCATGATGTGATTCATGGGTGTGTGTCGCATAGGTGCATGGGTATTGATCTTCTGATGATCGCCAACTTGGCCAAGGGTATTCGAATTACCGACGGATTAGTAGTCCATGAAACATCGAGTTGCGTGTAGAACTTCGGTTCACGCATGCGGGCATGTGAGAAGGGCTTCGGCAATGCTTCGTGGTGTGTTCCATCTCTATTCGGGTGTGTGTTATGCCCTGAAATTTTTGAGACTCCCGAACCAGGGCATCCGAGGACTTCGGGGTGTGATCCAAACATAGAGCGACCAACTAAGAATATCAATAATAATAAAACGTATGGAATAATGATAAAAGTGATTTATTCCATATATACTGAATGATAGAAACACAACAGCGGAATCCAACGAAAATTCGGAAGAGTTCCGTTTGTAAATGGAACATCCAAGAAACACAAACACAACACAGAATAACAACCTGTCAATAACAGTACAATAACAACTATGGCACACAACCCAACATTCCATAAATCTACTAGGGCCAAGGTAGTGGAAAGAAAACCACCGCTACCCCTACACAACCCTCTAGAACCTATAAAGTAGTAATACTCGAATGAAAAATACATAGAGGCACATGATGGTGCCGATGAGATACAATGACACCATGAAATAAGAAATACATGGAAATGAAGATACACTAAAAGGGGATACGCCAACATACTAGCTCCCAAGAGAAACAAGATAATAAACTAAAAGAGTCGTCCCAAATCCCGAACTGCTGCCGTGCTGTACGCCATCCGAAGATCGCCTGTAACCTGTAACGAGGGAAAAGGGAGAGGTGTCGTTGCACCGCATGTTGTCCGTAGCCAAAATATTTCCTGCAAATTAGCGTGGGAATACCAGGGCATAAAACACTGGGGTGAGCAATGAAGCCCAATAGGTAACATGAAATCCTAACTATCTCGTCATCTGACCACTCTGGTAGTGCTAAACCAACCCGTGTGCATGCATTTATCCTAGGTCGGTCGGTTGTCTCACATGGTACTAATGCCAATTCGAGACCCCTGAACAATCCCACTACTCCCCTACCATGCACAAGACAGCAAGGCACGTTTCACACAATAAATCCCGGCCACGTTATCATAAGGCACACACACATATACTACTGTACATAGGTACATATGGGATATATACATATATCTATATATTTATAAGTACACAATATGAGTCTCACAAGGTACAACTAAGACTCGTACTCTAAGTACCAACACCGGTAGTCTACATTATCCTCGTAAACGTACACTAAGTACACAACACTCAAGTCCAAACTAACTAATCACCAAGTGCTCACATCGCTAACCAGAGGATCCAAAAAGGGAGAATCATAATCACCTCTAATATCCAAAGGAAGGAAACATCCACAACTAGTACCAAGGAAGGCTTATAACCCACTCCCCGAGAACACAAGAGGGAAAACACTCACATCCTTGCATACTAACATAACCATCATTAATATATATATGTGAACCACAATTCCATTCCTAGAGAAGATCCACATCTTAAGGACTAAATCACTTCAATCATATCACTTCATCAATGTCACTAATCACATCACCACATCAACCTCATAATACTATCCCTAATAAGGTCAATCAAATCACCAAAACTCTCACTATAGGTGAGGAAAGCGAACCGATCAAATCATGGAAAACACATGGACACTACTCTCATGAACGACCACATAAAGGTCAACAAACAAAGCATGGAAAAAAAGGTCCCAATGCTAAAAAATGGATAATCGAGACAAAATATCAAGGTTAAGGACACCCACAAGTGACTAGGGAAGCACCCGGACAAAAGAAACCAAAAGCGGATGGTCGAGAGTAAAAGTCATACGAAGATGAATCCCAGGAATTCAATAGTTTTTAAGAAAAATATTTTAATACTCAAACCAATCCGTTCAGCATCCATGCTCCTAACATGTGCAAGAACCTAAATCAATGCCCCTAACATGTGTAAGAACCAATCCGTTCGAGAAATGTTGAAAAATAGATTTTCTTTAAGAATCCACAAAACAAAAGACCGTCTTGTCCCCGGTTTGCATCATTCGCCATCATCGACTTTTAGAAGTTAAAAACTTTATAAAGAGGATTCTAAGATCACTTTTAATGTACGAAAACTTGTCGGGACTACGGGAGTGAGCAAAATTAGGTTTTTCTTTTAAATATAAAAGAGTTTGTTTATAAATCTTGAAAAATGCAATTTTCGAATGATAGCCTGATAAGAGTAACTACAACTCTAAGATAAAACACAATCACTAAGGACGCTTAGGGTCTTAAATGGACGTTGCCACGAAACCAACTAAGTTCAATTGTCACCTAGTCTAACTCAACCAAAATCTCAAAAGCACGGTTGATGATACATCCCTCTAAATGTGAAAGGCGTCTAATGGTTGTACTAAACCATCAACTAAGTTCAGAAAACTATCACCCGCCTTCTTTAAGGTCTCAACTCATAATCGATTCTATAGTCCATCATCGACTTGAACTTATCAAAATAAAGCTATTAAATCAACTTACATCACCACTTAAGGGCATATAAGTACATAATGACAATTATAAGAACTCACACTTTGTTATACAATAAAGGTAAGGAATGTAAATCACATTTTACATAATCCAATTTCATTTGAGCATTATATTGACATATGAATTAAAGTATAAAAATCCATACTAAGCATGCTCCACAATCACATTAAATAATATCATGATTTACATGTGACTCTACAATGCCATCTAGTTATGCGTGTCAATACTCATGTTAATGCTCAAAATCAATGACAACACGGTGTCAATGCAAACCCTATACACTGAGGGTAAATGGATATAAAGTGTCGCCTAAATCGTTCACTTGAGAGGGTATACACACTCATCAAGGAAGATCAAAAACACGAAACACGGTTCGTGAAATGGGGTAGAGCTTTGGAACAAGTCCTCACTCATCGTCTCTATTTTTCGTAGATTAGTCTGACTGGAAGTGAGAAACACCACTTGGACATCAACCGAAACACGTTCATAAAAGAGGGGTAGAGCTTTGGAACAAATCCTCACTCATTGTCTCTATTTCTCGGAGACTAGTCTGACTAGAAGCGAGAAGCACCACCTGGCCAGTTGTTGCAACGATTCGACACCTCATATAAAATTATTGACACAAGTCTACTCATACATGGTTACACGACTGGGCATAAACCGACACCAATTGAATTATAACGCAAAAGGTGTACTCAATGTGCAACTAAGTCTCTTATGAACCATACATCAACACAAATATGTATTTCATCATATTTATGAATAAAATTCTCAAGAATGTTAACATGAATGTCATCAATCCTTTAACATGCTTTTAAATCATAATAAAGCAATAATTCACAAGGATACTTTCTCATGCTTAATTCATGTTCTAAGCAAATAAGTTTTCCTTTAATTCAGAAGGATAACATTTTCATTCATTTAAACATGTTTTTAAATGAATTAAAAATAATAAATCCACATTAGTTAAATTTCAAGTACAAGTTCCATTTCAAAATGGTAAAACAAGAAAGAGGGAACTAAACTAACGTTCCAAGTCGGGAAGCCACATCATACGAATCACATACTACACATTCCAAATCATTAACCAAGGGAAAAGTGGAAGTGTACACAACCACGTTCATACTTCAACATTAAACCACCTCTAGCGCTACTAACTCCATTAACATAAACAGAAATAGCCTAGTCATACTTTTAAGGCAGAAACACGAACATATATATCCTCATATGCGTACATATACATATACCTATACACTTTCACACTTTTATACATATATAGGTATACAAGCCTACTTTTGATATCAATATTCTCAAAGAAATAACAATCCAACTATCATACTCATAATCCTATCAATTAAATTAATTATAAATCCCAAATTCACAAATTTAATTATACACTTTCACATACACATCTAGGGATATATATAAACCCTATAAGAAAAATGCATACCCGCATACCAAAGGGTAAGAAAGACAGAAGTTCCCCTACCATATTACGCGTGCTGAAATCTGTTCCGAAACGCGTCTACGCCCGAAATGGGACCCATAGATGAACAGTATCCAAATTTAATTTTGATCGGACTGAAACAACCGCCTTGCCGACCTATTTAACATAGTCGAAGCCCATTAGCAAAAGATTAACAAATCGTAGTAAATCTGAGAAAAAACAAAATGAAAACCATACCTAAAATCTGAATTTCCTGAAAAAGCGCTCAATGAAAAATTCTAAAATTTTAGAAAATCGCGACGATCAAACCTCAAATTACCGCCAAAATAGCACTGCACAATTCGGCTGAACCCAACCCTGGTGAGCTACCACGCGCGACTACTGCCACGACCATCAACACCTATGTGCCGTCACCTCTGCTTATCATCATCGTCGCGTCCTCCGTCAGCTACCACTCCCCCCAACAGCGAACCACCTCCCTCCAGATCCCCCTCTCGCGACCTCTTCTCTCTCCCTCTAGTCAAAACTCTCTTTCTTTCTAGCTGGTCGCGCCAAGAAAAGGAAGAAGAAGAAGGGCTGAAGAGGGAGAAGAATGTGCAGGTCGGGCTTGGTGTCGTGTGAAAAAAAAAAAAAAAATGGGTAGTCGTTCTTTCTCTACCAGCCACATAAATATCTTATCTGATATATTTATATATATAGAATTTTATAAATATATATATTATAAATACCCACACACATATATAATTACAACTAATAATAGATATATGTATAATTAAATTCAAAAAAATACCGGATCAAATCCTAAACGAAACCACGTGAATCCGAAATCCACGGGACATTAGATAAATAAAATAACCTAAAATAAATAATCTGGGGTACGAAACCTGATAGGTGTCAAATATTAGTCATTTTCACCCCTTAACTCGTTATTGTTATGTCATTTCATTCCATTATTTGGTATTTTATATTGTTTGCGTGTTAAAGCATGTTTCAAGAGCTTAATGAAGAAATTGAGCTAACTTTGGTGAATTAACTGAAGAGTATGTTCTTTTTATCCAAGAGGAGAGTCAAGGAGGCAGTCCAAGACAAAAATGACTCTCGAAGGGTAAAAACGGCATTTCTAGAAGCCGTCATTTTCATCAAAAAATATTATGGGTTTAAGATGGTCGTTTTGGTGCACTCACAAAGAAAAGTGATTTTCTATAAAATACCTACGCTTTCAGTTTCAAAAAGTGGTTGGAAATCACATTTCTACGCACTACAAGAAATAAGGCTTTTTGTGACAGTCTATTAGTGACGGGCTAAAAACCGTCACTAAAAGCGGCCAAATAGTGACGGTCCAAGCAAACCGTCACTAAAGCTGACCTAATAGTGACGGTACAAACAAACCGTCACTAAAGGGGTCATTTTTAGTGACGGTCCCGAAAAACCGTCACTAAAGGGGCTCTATTAGTGACGGTCCCACAAACCGTCACTAAAGCGAATCAATTAGTGACGGTCCAAACAAACCGTCACTAAAGGGATAATAGTGACGGTTTGTTTGTACCGTCACTAAAGGGGTCATTTTTAGTGACGGTCCCGAAAACTGTCACTAAATACGGCCTATTAGTGACGGTCCAACAAACCGTCACTAAAGGGGCTGAATTAGTGACGGTCCAAACAAACCGTCACTAAAGGTCTAGTAGTGACGGTACAAACGAACCGTCACTAAAAGGGTCATTTTTAGTGACGGTCCCAAAAAACCGTCACTAAATGTGGCGTATTAGTGACGGTCGCAACTAAACCGTCACTAAAGGGGCTCAATTAGTGACGGTCCAAACAAACCGTCACTAAAAGGGTATTTGTGTTAAAATACTCTATTTTTTTCTTATTTTTTCACTCAATTACACTACTTTAAATTAGGGATTTTTTCAATTTTACTCAATTAAACTACTTTCAATTGGGGTTGTACTTAATTTCATTACTTTGAATTGGGGAATTTTCAATTTTACTCAATTAAACTACTTCGAATGAGGGTTTTACTCAATTTCACTACTTTGAATAATTGAGGATTTTATCAATTTCACTCAATTAAACTACTTTTAATAGAGTGATTTTCTCAATTTCACTACTTTGAATTGATGATTTGAACTTAATTTCACTGAATTACACTACTTTAAATTGTTGATTGTTTCAATTTTACTCAATTAAACTACTTTAAATTGAGGATTTACTCAATTTCACTACTTTGAATTGAGAATTTACGCAATTTTATTACTTTGAATTGAGAATTTACTCAATTTCAATCAATTACACTACTTTAAATTGGGAATGTTTTTGAATTTTACTCAATTAAAATACTTTGAATTGAGAATTTTATCAATTTCATTCAATTAAATTACTTTGAATTGAGAGATTTACTCAATATCACTACTTTGAATTGGGGATTGAACTTAATTTCACTCAATTCCACTACTTTAAATTATGGATTTACTCAATTGAACTCAATTTCACTACTTTACTCAATTGAATTAGGGATTCACTGCAGTGAAGTCAATTTCATGAAATTGAATTGGGGATTTACTAATTTGAAGTCAATTTCACTCAATTGAATTGGGAATTTACACAATTGAACTCAATTTCATGAAATTGAATTGGGGTTTTATGCAATTGAACTCAATTTCATGAAATTGAATTGGACATTTACTAAATTGAAGTCAATTTTATGAAATTGAATTGGAGATTTACTAAATTGAAGTCAATATATAAAATTTGAAAAAACTATATAAATTTTGAAAAAACTATAAAATTCGAAAAATATATATAAATTTTGAAAAACATATATAAAATTCGAAAAAAATATATAAATTTAAAAATATATATATTTTGAAAAATAAAATTTTAAAAAATTTAAAATTTGCCCATTTTGTACTTGAGGGAAGTTTTTTGCTCATGAGGCAATAGTTGAGGGGGGTTTTATGCACTTTATCCTATATTTTATTTTAGAATATATATTTTTCATTTTCTTTTTGTTTTTTGGTTGTAATTTATAGCATCATATATTTTGGGCCCGAAAATTTGAAAAGATTTAAAATTCGCGCCACCTCATTTTGTTTTTATATTTTTCTACGCGAACTAATAGAAAGTGGACACCTCATTTCATAGTTTGGTATTGTGCCTAGGGAATATCAGAATCCAATCTATTTTCCTTCTCCGCTTCATATCTCTATCCCCTTTTACAAACCCTTGGCCTCTCAATCACTACTTCGACAATCCAATCGACGTAGCTCTTGCCTATCCACATCTCAATTTCTAAAATCATCGACATGTGACCGAAGAGGAATCATTATCGAATCTCTGGCCCGACCTAGATCGTTGCCGATTTCAACACCGTCGATTACGTTCGCCTCTCACCATCTTCGGTGTCTCCGTCACCGTCGGCTACCTCTCTGGTACTCACACACACACACACATATATGTATATCTGCATCATCTATATATATATGCACATGTTAATTGTACTTAATGACTAGTGGGTGTCATGGAGTTTCAGAAATTAACCCCAATCAACATATATATATATATACATGTATATATGTGTGCATCATCTGTGTATATGCAGGTATTAGTTGTCCCTAACAGCCTAATGGGGGTGATTGATTTACAGGGATTAAGCTCAATATTAGGGGTCGTTCAATGGCGATTTATATCTATTTCAAGGATTTTATTTTATCACAGTAGTAATTGTTGCAATTGAAAAGGGCAGTGACTGCAAACTTCAATAGATGAAACAACTCCCATAGAAAGGTATTTTCTAAACTGTGAAATTTTTTGTTGAAGATTAATTTACATCCCGACTTTGTTTCTCAGGTGAATTTTTTTAATTTTGTTTGTGCAAATCGTTCAATTTTGTGTTTTTCAATTTATAGATGTGTATATATGGGTCTGTAAACACTAAAGAGGTTTTTTTTAACATTCCATTCTACAAATTATTTACTCACTCTTGAGCTATATTCTTACATCTATTCAATTTTTCATCTCCGTTTTGTTTGTTTTGTTTGTCTATCTATCTATCTATAAATAAATATATGGGTTAGGTCAATCTGCAAACATTCAAATTGAGTTGAAGCCTTAATTCTTTTAAGGCTGGCTGAGGATTGTAGATTTTATAATTTATATTTATATTCATGTATATCAATCTGCGAATATTTGAATAGGATCGAAGCCCCAATTTTGTAAGTCTAATGCTAGCAGAACATGGTATATTTTCGTATATCAATTGTATCAAAATAAAGCCCTAACTTTCCACGGCTAGCAGACTATTGTAGATTGTTTTTTTGGGTTCGATAAAATTACCTTAGTACTCCAATGACAGCTATAACCATTGATCTGAGTGATGGGTTATTAACTATTATCGAATTTGTCCATTTCAAGATGTATTTTAGCTATTGTCTTCCCTAATTTAAGCAACTTCATGTATACAAGATGTATTTTGAAATAAATAACACTTTCATGAGTTTGGCAAGTTTGTTCTCGTGGTTATGTCGCTCAGAAGGGTGAAATCGATTGCCATGTTATACTGCTTAAACCTCCATTGCAGTTTAATTTGCGTGATTAGTAATATCTACTAGGTCTTTATTATCATGCTGCATCCTCTATTATTATGTATACAGTAGGGCAATGTGTCAAACTATTGGTTTTTCTTTTTCTTTTTGTTATTTTTTTAGAATGTTGTTCTTTGTTGCCTTGAATTTTTTTTATTGAATATCGTATTGAATTATCATATTACTATACAAATTTAACTTCAAATCGAAATTCTTATATATTGTTGTTTTCATTTTGTTTTATGGAACAGTTCTTATGATATATTTTCTTTTTTCTGTTTTGTTTGTAGGTTGACTTGGGCATAAGGAGGACTTGGACATTTATTCTCTTATTAGTTTTTGTAATAGTATTTTTGAATATATTGGAATGATTTATTTACAAAGACAGTTGTCGTAGTCACTACGGTGTTGAAGCTTAGGTTGCAAGGTTGAATTTTTTATTTTGTAAATTTAGTGTTGTTCCATTTTGCAAGTTCCAGCAAGTATTTGTAAATTTCACAGTACAAATGTCCTTGAATTATTTATGATTAATGGTGTATTATTTATGAGCTCTATGTCTCAAGTTCTTTTACTTCTATTAGGTTTGCTTTGAATTATGTTTATGACACTTTTCTTAATTTTGTTATAACTCTAAACAAATGTAAATGACAATCAATTGTAAATAGTAACCAAAATAAATGATAACAAAAAAAATATAGTGACAAATCAAACCATTTCAAATACTTATTCAGGACAGTCAAATTAATTATTTAAGACAGTTCACAACCGTCTCTAAAAGTTATTTAAGACAGTTCAAAACCGTCACTAATAGTACAATTATTAGTGACGGTACAAACCGTCACTAAATGTCGGCTATTTGTGACGGTTGGATTTTACCGTCACTAATAGTACAATTATTAGTGACGGTACAAACCGTCACTAAATGTCGGCTATTTATGACGGTCGGATTTTACCGTCACTAATAGTACAATTATTAGTGACGGTACAAACCGTCACTAAATGTCGGCTATTTGTGACGGTCGGATTTTACCGTCACAAAAGAGTACTAGAGACGCTTTTATTAGGCACGGTCCATTTTCAGTTTTAGGGACGGTTTTGACTGTCCCTAAAACTAAGATTTCTTGTAGTGACGCTTGAAGCGTGTGTACGGCAAAAATTTGTGGTTTTTGGAGATTTTTGCCTATTTTACCCTCAGTTCGATGTGAAGACGTGTCTATGACTCCAGACCTCTATATACATATATATATACACTTATATATATCAGAAGTTAGGGGTTGCATGAAGTTAAGAGTGAAAAGACTGAAAAGGGCCTCTTTACACTGTTGCCTATATATACACGATCATATATATCAGTGTGAAGGGTGGTTGATTTTTGAGGGGACGTTCATTAGGATTGTTCAATTGTGGAGGTTCACATTCATTTGGAGAGGTTCATTCAGACGTGTTGTTGTGAAGAACCATGTTCAAACCTAGAGATCCGGAGAAGAAGACAATGGAGATCGTTTCTACATCACTGATGCAGTCACCTTCCACCATGGCTATGGCTAACTAACTCGGTATCTAGGATTTTCTAGCAAAACCATAGCCAAGTAATGTAGTTCTTTCATTGTTATTCAATTGTAACAAGGGGAAACTGTTAACCATACTGTGATGATTGTAGTAGTTAAAAGACCGTACTGATTTGCAATATAAAATTATATGTTTGTTCTAAATTCTTGTCTTAGATGGAATGAATGTATTATTTTGCACGACTATGATTATTCACTATGGGCTGGAACTCGGATGCTTAATTATGGTTTTCTACACAATGATGGTAATGAAACTTGAGACCCTAGGTTGACACAGGCCATGCCTTGGCGACTTAATATAGACATGGTTTAGTTTATTTTCATGTAGTAGGAGTAGATTAGAGTAATATAAATGGCATCTACTAGTTAGGTCATTCATGAGACAAGTTGTCGCAATCCGGTTGATGGTACTCCTTTTTGGTATCATATTTAGCTATATAAGGTATGACCTGATTCACAGTTATGGATCACTCTCTTACAGTTGATACAGTGAAGAACTATATTATGCGGTTAGTGGTAGAGTGATGAAAACCCTAGTTTTCTCTCTCATCTAAATCACAACAAATTTAATTTGCTTTCTAGATAATTTTAGTTAAAATAGATAATTTAATCTTGGACCACCCAAGCAAACTATTTTCAGAAAATATAATTAAGTGTTTCTGAATTGCTAAAGTGAACAATCTTAGTCTCTGTGGGATCGATATCCCTTACTTAAGCCATTTGTTATTCTACAATTGATACGTTCGCTTGCGTAGGGTAAAACCTAGTCATTAATGTGTTATTATTAACCACATATTTTTACACACCTAACGCCGTATCAAGTTTTTGGCATCGTTGTCGGGGACTTAGCATTGTTCAAATTGCTTTAGTAATTTATTTGCATTGCGTTATTGTAGTTGTAGCTAAAGTTAGATTTTTGTGTGATTGACAGTTACTCTAAAGAACATAGAAGGGAAAAACGGAGCTTCTAAAGTTGTGTCTGGAACTTTTGTGAGTTTTAGTGTTATCTTGATTTTTTGCATTTAATTCTAGCTTGATTTTCTGTTTATAGTTAAAGTAATTTAGAAGTAGTTAATTTAGTTAATTTTTTTTTCACAAAATTTCGAAAAAAAAAATAGTTTTTAGTTTAGCGTATGTCCAATAGATTGACTCGTTCTAATCCAAGTACTGCGGTAGTCGAGTACGATCCTAAGATCGAAAAAACTCTCTCTCGCTTACGTTGATCTATTGAAGAGCATCATCGTCAGCAAGAAGAAACGATGGCTTCCCAAAGACCCAACCAACAAAGGGCACCAAAGACTTCATTGAAAGGATATTACACACCCGATGCGTACAACTCTTATGCTGATTTTATGGAGGAAGAAGGAGCAAAGCACTTCGAGATCAAGACAAACATGATTAATATACTTCCAAAATTTTCAGGTCTTAGAATAGAGGACCCATACCAGCACATCAATGATTTCCTAGAGGTAGCCTCTACTGTTAGGTATGACAATTTGCCCAAAAATGACTTGCGAGTGAGATTATTCCCTTAGTCATTGAAAGAAAGAGCTACAAGATGGTACATCAAATTATCAAAAGAAATTAAAATTGATTGGGAATCATTTAAGAGAGAATTCATAGAAAAACATTATCCCATAGGAAAGACCTCTGAAGCATAAGATGCAATCAAAAGCTTTAGGCAATTACCTGGTAAACATTTTCATGATGCTTGGGAGATATATAATGAAATTTTGTATAAGTGTCCCCACCATAGGTTTTCTGAACAAGATATTGCTAAAAACTTTTACATGGGACTTGGAGAGACGTATAAGACTTTGATAGATGCGGCAACACAAGGTCAGTTTATCTTGAAGCCAGCTAAAGAACTTTTGGAGATATTTGATAATATCAGTGAAAACACAATTCAATATCAATATGAGCTGAGGTCTAGAGGTGGACAATAGGATAGGAGATCTAAGAAATCTTATGTTGTAGAGCATGATGATGTGAGAGATACCATGGCATTGTTTGGAGAGAAATTATAGAGAATTGAAAAGTTTATGCAGCGAAGTCATTCCCATCCTAGAGAGACATTTGAATTTGAAGCAAAGTATTCCCAAAATGAGTGTTAGGAAATAATGGTCGTTGATGCCAACACATCATGGAACTATTCCAATAGTGCTCCTTTCACCAATTCATACACCTCCAATGCCAGGAATCACCCACTTCTATCGTACAAATCTACCAATGTAGATAATCTACCATCAAGGTCCCAACAAAGACAATCATCCAATCAACAACCAAGATTCACAGATAGACAACAGCCATATAACCTACAACCAAGGTTCACTGAGAGACAACAATCATATAACCAACAACCAACAATCATGGCAATAAATATCAATCCCATTACCAACCCAAAACATCCATTAATTCCCAAGCTCTCTAATCATTCTATAATTTCCAAGCTCTTCAGTCATTCAATAATTCCCAAGATCTTCAACCTTCTAATAATAATCAGGTTATGCAACTATATAACTACCAAACCTAACCTCAAAGAAGCCAAAGTCCTCCACCCGGTTTCCAAACTAATAGGTTGGAAAAAGTTATACTAGACATTCATAACAAGCTAGGCATTCATACCTAATCATTGGCACAACTACATATGCAGATGGGCCAAATGACAAATGAGATGAATGTAAGAGAGCCAGGAAGATTACCTAGTCAGCCGGTCGCTAACCCAAGGCCACAACAAGCACTGGAGCTTAGATCATTTGTAAATGAACCTAATGAAATGGTTCAAGCAATCACGACTCTAAGAAGTGGAAGGGAATTGGAGAGTAGAGTTGAGGCGGAGCATGAAAAGAGGTTATAGAAAAGAAAGGAAATCGAACAAGCATAAATGAAGGAAGTTGAAGAAGAGCAAAGGAAGGAGGCTGGAAGGAAAGAGGTTGAAAGAGTCTAGAAGGATCAACCATCAGTAGAAGACAATGTCGATCAGACATTACTTGAAGAGCCAAACAGGGCAAGTTACGAGAAGGCAGCGCCATTTCCTCAGCGTCTTAGAGAGCCGGCTAAGTACGGGAAGCTGAAAGAATCTAATGTTGGAAACATTCCAACAAAGCAAGATTAATTTACCTTTCTTAGATGTAATCGCCCAGATACCGCCCTACGCTAAGTTTTTCAAGGATCTTTGCACCCAGAAGTGAAAGAGCAGAGCGTAGAATCCAACAAAAATACTCTTGACTAAACAAGTGAGTTCATTGCTTTTAAGCGATACTCCACCTAAGAGGAAAGATCCTGGTGCTCCTACTATTCCATGTGTTATTGGTGACCAGGAAATTGGTAGAGCTCTTATTGATCTAGGTACGAGTATTAACTTACTTCCTTATTCAGTCTTCCAACAACTAGGGTTGGGTGAGCTCAGTCCCACTGAGATCGTACTTCAATTTGCTAATCGATCAGTCAAGCAAGCAAGAGGAGTTCTTGAAGATGTCATTGTTCAATTGGGTAAGTTTTATTTTCCGGTTGATTTTGTAGTCATGGATACAAAACCTGTCCCAGACTTGAAGAAGCACATTCTAGTGATACTGGGAAGACCATTCTTAGCTACAGAAAATGCATGTATCAATTACAGAACCAGAGCCATGGATATGATATTTGGAAATATGAAAGTTAGGATGAATGTGTTTGAAGGAATCCACCAATTTCCTGAATCGGGGGAATGTTTCCAGATTAATGAGTGCGATGAACTTGATGATATCATAGTAGATTTTGCAACTCAAATCCTGGAGAAGGATGAGCTAGAGTCATTTATGACTAGAGAATGGCCGAATGAAGAAGTGGCTGATTGGGAGTCACATTGGAACCTTCAAAATGAAGAGTTCGATGAGATGGAGACTGTTTTATACACTCAACCATAGTGGGAGCCGGTTGAACCACTTCTGATAGTTTCAAATACTTCACCAATTCCCTCCCTAACTTTAGAACTCAAGGAACTGTCTGAAAAGCTTAAATATATTTTCTTGAGACCCGATGAGACTTTTCATGTGATCATGTCTTTAAAATTAATAGAAAAATAGGAATCGAGTCTAGTCGAGGTTTTGAGTAAGAATGAAGAGGCAATATGATGGAGTGTTGCTGATTTGAAAGGCATAGACCCCTCGATTTGCATGTTTTACATCCTCCTCAAGATGTATGCATAGATCCCTCGATATGCATGCATTGCATACATCTTGAGGAGGATGCGAAGCCATCAAGAGAAATGCAACAAAGGCTGAATCAAAATATGAAAGAGGTGGTGATGAAAGAAGTGGTGAAATTACTTGATGCGGGTATCATTTACCCCATTTCTAATAGCACATGGGTAAGTTCAACTCAGGTGGTGCCGAAGAAGTTGGGCATCACAGTGGTGGCAAACTCAAAAGGTGAGCTAATTCCACAACGTATGACCACTGGGTGGCGTGTGTATTGATTATAGAAAGCTCAACCTGAACACCAGGAAGGATCATTTTCCTTTGCCATTCATTGATCAAATCCTGGAGAGGTTAGCCAGGCAGAGCTATTACTGCTTTCTAGATGGGTATTCTGGCTACAATCAGGTGGCGATTAATCCTATTGATCAGGAGAAAACCACATTTACTTATCCATATGACACATTTGCTTGTAGACAAATTTCGTTTGGTTTGTGTAATGCGCTAGCAATATTTCAACGGTGTATGATTTCTATCTTCTCTGATATGGTAGAGAAATTTCTTGAAGTATTCATGGATGAATTTTCAAATTTTGGGGAAACCTTTGAAGATTGTATAAAACATTTAGAACTGGTACTTAAGAGATGCAAGGAGACGAATTTGATCCTAAGTTGGGAAAAGAGTCATTTTATGGTTCAAGAGGGGACAGTACTAGGCCATATTGTATCAAAGCAAGGGATAAAGGTTGATAAAGCAAAATTTGAATTAATTTCAAAACTGCCTCCTCTCACATTTGTTAAGCAGATACGCTCTTTCCTAGGCCATGCGGGTTTTACCGAAGGTTTTTCAAATATTTCAGCAAAATTGCCCGGTCGCTATGCAACTTATTGGCTAAGGATGCGTCTTTCGCCTTTAATGAAGAGTGCCTTCATGCCTTTGAGGAGTTGTATGCTTAACTATCATCAACCCCGATTATTCGTCCGCTAGACTGGTCTCTACCATTTAAACTCATGTGCAATGCTTCTGACTATGTCATAGGATTTGTGTTGGCTCAGAGAATAGATAGGTTTCCGTATGCCATTTACTATACCAGTAGGACTCTGAATGAAGCTCAGATGAACTACACAACTACCGAGAAAGAGTTCCTGGCAGTTGTCTTCGCCTTGGATAAATTTTGATCATATCTATTGGGCGCCAAGGTTGTTGTTTACTCGGATCATGCCGCGTTGAGGCATTTCCTAACCAATAAGGAATCTAAACCCAGGCTGATCCGGTGGATTTTGTTGTTGCAAGAATTTGACCTCGAAATCAAAGATAAGAAGGGTTCAGAAAATGTTGTGGCGGATCATTTATTGAGGATTATAGTAGAGTCCACAAAGGAATCTACCCCTCTTAAGGATTCATTCCCGGATGAACATCTGTTCAATGTGGTTGTTGTGGACAAATACCATGGTATGCTGATATTGTCAATTATAAAGCCACCGGTCGAATTCCAAAAGGATGGTCTAAGAATGAGAATGTCCAATTCTTCAGCCAAGTAAAATTCTATATCTGGGATAATCCGCGAATGTACAAGTATTACTCTGATCATATTATCATAAAATACATCTTTGAGAGTGAGGTGCAAAGCATACTGACATTTTGTCACACGCCAGAGTGTGGAGGGCATTTCGGAGCTCAGAAGATAGCCCATAAGGTGCTGCATAGTGGATTTTACTGGCCTTCCACATTCAAGGATGCTTTCTAGTTTTGAAAGGTATGTCTGCGATGTCAAAAGCTTGGATCCATATCTTGACGAGATGCCTTTAACCCTGATTCTGATCGTAGAATTATTTGATGTGTGGGGTATTAATTTCATGAGACCATTTCCAAAAACAGATAAGAAGGAGTATATACTTGTGGGGGTTGATTATGTCTCAAAATAGGTTGAAGCTATAGCCACCAAATGTGCTGACCATGACGTCGTGGAAGAATTTGTAAAGTCGAACATTTTCTCACGATTTGGTATGCCAAGAGTTTTGATCAGTGATGGTGGAAGCCATTTTGACAATTAGTTTCTTCCTGCTCTGTGTGAGAAGTACGATGTCACTCATAGAATTGGTACGCCATATCACCCCCAATCACAAGGTCAAGTGGAGGTTTCTAATAAGGAGATTAAGAATATCTTGGAAAAAACGGTGCGTCCGAATTTAAAGGATTAGCCACGAAGGCTAAATGATGCACTTTGGGCGTACATGACTGCATTTAAAACACCAATTGGTATGTCACCATATCATCTTGTGTATGGTAAAGTGTTTCATCTCTTTATAGAGATGGAACACCGAGCATATTGGGTTATTCGAATATTGAATTTTGATATAAAGAAAGCCAGTGCGCAGCGGAAACTCCAACTTCAATAGCTTGAGGAGTTGAGAAATAATACGTATGAAAACTCTCAGATTTATAAGGCTCAAACAAAAGCGTTTCATGATAAGCATATTAGAAAGAATTTTTTTGAGCCCGGCCAAAAGGTTTGACTATTTAATTCGAGACTCAAACTGTTTCCTGGTAAGCTCCAATCGAGATGGGATAGGCCATACAAGATTATAAAGGTTTTCCCCCATGGAGCCATGGAGCTCGATGATCCTAACTTTGGAAATAATTTTGTCGTGAATGGACCAAGATTGAAGCATTACATAGAGGTTCAACCAGCCGAGTATATGGTAGAAACGATTGATCTAACTAAACCACCACCCGAGCTGGATAAGCTTGATCTGGAGTATTAAGAGGCAGCAACGTCGCACCAACAACGTTAAATTTTGGTACTAGGTGATGAAGAGTAGCTTTTGTTCCTAGTTTGTATTTGTAGATGGTAATTTATTCATTTCGGTATTTAAGATCGAGTCTGTAAAATCGAGTCGCGAGGCAATCATCATTTGAGTAGGAAGTGTAAATTGAGCCATGAAGATGAGCTAGGGGTGTATAGGAAGCATTGAGAGTTGAAGGGGTTGAGAACGACATTTGAAGGTGAAAAAAAATTTCGGGCCATGTGGACCTATGCTTCAAACGTAAGCCCAGTTACGCTTCAAGCGTAGTGATGGGCCTGTTATAAAACAAACACGTTAGACGATTCCCTCCATTTCCATTCAAATTCTTCTCTCAACCTCATTTCTCCACTAATATTTATGAGGTTTGTTTCTATCATTTATTCATCCGATTCCTCATCATCCTTTAACGACGGATCGTCAGATTAGTTTATGATTGATCCGGATTCGTGTGAAGAACTCGAAAAGTCTCCAAAACTCAATTTTTGGAAAATCATCGTTTCTCTCGATCCAGTGAGTTAAGTTCCATTAATTTGTTTTCAAATGAATTATTTAACTATTCTAAACTAGTATTGATGAACAAGTCTGATCAAAATCGTGTTTTCATCCGTTTTCCAAAAAGTTGAGTTTTTTGACATTGAAAGCGGATTGAATATCGAATTTTTGGGATGACAGCTTGTTTAATCATCATATTGGATATATTTAGATTAGTTTGAGTTTGATTCGGTGTCCAGAATAGTATCGCTTACTTTTTTAAAATTCAATATTATAGGTATAGAAAGGGTTAAGGGCGCAACGGGATGAGTGGCCGAGGCGACTAGACTAGTAGAGCATGATGTTCAGCAGAGGTTCATGCGATGTCAGGTGTGCAAAAATATGTGGTTAAAAACAACACCTTAACGACTCTAAGTTTTACCCTACGCAAGTGCACGTATCAATTATAGAATAGTAAAGCTTGAGTAAGGGATATTGATCTCACATAGACTAAGATTGTTCACTTTAATAGTTCAAAACACTGAATTATATTTCTGAAAATTGTTTATTTTTGTGGTCGAAAGACCAAATTATCTAATCCTAACTAAGTTAACTAAAAACAAAAGTAAATTGGGTTGTGATTCAAGAGAGAGAAAACTAAGGTTTTCATCACTCCACCACTAACCTCATAACATAGTTCTGTCAATGTAACAATTATAAGAGGGCGATCCATAGACTGTGAATCAGGTCGTACCGCAAATAGCTAAATACGACCCCAAAAAGGAGTACCATCAACCGGATTGCGACAACCCATCTCATTACTGACCTAACTAGTACATGTCAATTATATTACTCTAATCTACTCCTACTTCATGAAAATAAACTAAACATGTCTATATTAAATCGCCAAGGCACGGCCTGTGTCAACCAAAGGCTTCAGGTTTCATTACCACCATTGTGTAGAAAACCATAATTAAGCATCC